>JAHHUM010002983.1:0-308439 GCA_036173005.1 Crenichthys baileyi | reverse complement strand
AGGTGACAGAAAAATTGATTGCAATGTTTCCACTGCAGAAGGGATGATGAAAGGGACACCTGGTGTCATCATGTGGGTGCGAAATGTCGTTTAAGCCCAACAATCTGACAGATGGCTATCTGCAGGCTTGTTGCCTGCATCAGAAAGGCTTTTATTTCTCTTTTAAACAAACCGATCTGCTCGAGCATTGGTTAGGTCATATGTTCTGTGTGAGTTTATCACATTACATCATCTCCCCGTGTGTGTGTGTGTTTGTTTGTTCCACAGTGGAGGTCTGGCAGAGAGGCTGAACCGACTTCAGTGCAGGCAGAGGTCAGCTATCAGTTTCTGGAAGCACAAGTCCGTCTCTGACACCTCAGCAGCAGCAACCACAACAGGTGAACCACGATAACACACACCTACAGCGTAATGAAGATCAGGATCTTGAACGTATATGTCCCTGAATCACTGTTTAAGTTCAACGCTGAACTCTGATTCATGAGTGGGATGAAGACCATCTCTAAGCAGGCGGTTTCTTTTTTTTTTTTTTTTCATAAACTCCTCTTCTTCTTTTTCCTTCTACAAACAAGATAGTATGGAGGGGCCGCTTTAAGGAAGTGCTGGCTGCAGTTCGATTACTGTGACTCTTAGCTGTGAACTCACAATGTAGGTTACAGGAAGCTGCTTGCTTAGTTCATGTTTTTTTTTTTTTTTTTTCCTTTTTCCTTTCCGTGGTAAACTAAACCACTAGTGTATTCAGGGTCTTAAGTACCTCCTCATTTTAGGACACAAGCTTACTCAAAGGTGACAGTTGACTATGGAAAAACTAAACACCCTTCAGATACAGCTTGTGGGCATTCAAAGGGTTAAACGGAGGATGAAGAATGTGTTGGTTTACTCTTACTTGACCTCATTTTGGAGCATTATCGGTGTTTGATTTAATCTGTTTGGGTTGAGCTCTTACACAGTTGAAGTCACTTGGCTTACATCGAGCTTTAGAATATAAACTTCTACATGTGTTATAATACTTTTTTTTTACAGCTTCATCATTTTTATCGGACTCACTTTCTGACTAATATTTAACAATAACAGCAATGTTGTCCAGCTGGACCATGCTGGTAGAGGATACATGTTTATAATTGCTGTAAAATACCCGTGTGCAGCTTAAGCATGCTTACATACAAACAGGTATGATATTTTGTCATATTTTGTTTCTCTGTGCAAGATGAAGGCTGAGGTACAGTGTCTTGCAAAAGTTTTCATGCTTCTTTTTGTCACATAACTACAAACTTGAGGTTTAAAGCAGGTTTAGGTTATTAACGGTATTCTAAGCTTTGAATATTTTAAAGAGCACTGTTCAGTCCATAAAAGGCAAAGACAAACCAAGAGATGGCTGATCCGCCCTAAACTGGGCAAGGTGGGCGAATCTGTTGACAGAGCAACTATTAGTTGTGCACTTCACGAATCTCGGTTGTATGAAAAAGTGGCAATAAAAAAAGCTATTGTTGAAGCACAGTTTGCTGCCGCCTATGTAAGGAACCACAGCAAATGTTTGGAAGAAGGTGCTCTAGTTACATGAGACCAAAATTGAACTTTCTAGCCTACATGTAAAATGCTTTGTGTGACATTAAACACTGCACATTACACAGAACACACCATCTCCACAGTGAGGCATAGTGGTGGCAACATCATGCTGTGGGAGCGCTTTTCTTCAGCAGGGACGGAATGAGTGGGGCTAGATACAGGGCAGTCCTGGAAGAAAACCTGTTGAAGGCTAGAAAACACTGAACTGGGGTGAGGTTTTACCTTTCGGCAGGGCAAACACCCTAAATGTACAGTGAGAACAACAATGAAATGGTTAGAACAAATCATTATCTACTGTTTGAATGGCCTAGTCAAAGTCGAGATCTTAATCCAATTGAGAATCTGTAACCTGAAAATGGATGTCCACAGATGCTCACCATCCAGTCCGACTGAATTTGAGCTATTCTGCAAAGAAGAATAGACAAAAATATTAGTCTCTAGATGTTGAAAGCTGGCAGAGGCATGTGCCAAAAAACTCTCAGCTGTGACTCTGAGGGGCTGATTACAAACACGTGCCACGCTTTACAGAATGGATGTCTGTGATTGTAACACGACAAAATCTGAACAAGTTCAAGGGCTTTGAACACTTTTGCCAAGGCACAGTATGTAGCTGCTCTGAGGATTTTGTCATTTGAAACCGACGCTCACAGAGCAGAGCAGAAGAGAAGAGTTAACATGTACAGTATTTTTACTATTTGGACAGATGCTATCAAACATAAATGCTCTGTAGCAATCTCTGTAATGTGATTTATGACCATTATATTAACCCCCCCCGCCCCTTCTCTGGCCGTTAGCATACCCACGCAATGAAAGGCTGTGACATTACCCTCTCATGCTGTTTTATTATTATTTTTTTTATTAAAGCTGTCAAGTCTACAGACTATTTTTTAGAATTGCTGTCCTATCTTCGTTTGATTTACTGCATGTCTGCAGGGCTTTTGCCCCTCCTGTTTATCTTTATGACAATTTGGGCTAAGCGCACGCTCAGCATTGTGGTAAAATTCCTTATATTTGCCCTGGGACCTTCTGGGATTTACTGTCTTTCATTTCCAACTCAAACAGTTAAGCAGTGCAAGTTCTTCTGATTTTAAAAGTGAATTATTCTTGTAGCACATAGTGAGTCCCCCAGAGAGCAGCAGTCTGCAAGAGTCTTGGTACACTCTGTACACAGGCACTTAACAGACACTCAACATCTGTGTTTTTGTTGCTCTGCTCTCCAGTGGACCGGCCTGGCGTGCTGGTGCTCGAGGTGCTGGAGGTTTATGAGGAGTGCAGCATGCAACTGGCGCACTGCGAGCACCAACAGCCCCCCAGAGATGGCCACCAGCATGGAAACGCCGTCTCCGAGGAAACGACTCGGATGTTGGTGTTATTCAACAGAGAGACGGCAGCTCAGCTCATTCCTGCACCCAGAGATGTCATCCGCATATTTCCACCGTGGTGAGACTATGTGATGCACTCAACACTCCAAAGTACCTTTTAAACTCACATATTTCTGTTGTTTGGGCTTTGCCCGTTAAAAAACATCAGCAGTTTAAAGTCTTGCACTCTCAAGTTTGGAGGTTTAAATGTGCTGAGTGCCCAGGTTTGAATAGTCTAGCATACACTGACTCTCTGAGAGTGTTTTCATGATCAAATCAGTCTTCATTCCACACTTAATGGCAGACAACAAAGCAAGACAGCTTTCATCAGTGATACTGACAGTATCTGACAGTGTTCAAGGCCCCGTCCCTGCAGCACCTCTATCCCAAGCAGCGCCTTCATGTTTGCGCTACTGCAACTGGAGCACTAGAATGCGGTGCGGATGAAGGTTGGAGACGATGTTCGTTTCAGTTTCCTCTGCAGTCTCTGCTCGGCCTGTTTCTCGATCCCCCTGGTGTTCGTCAGCCAGGTGAAGTCGTCTACTGTTTATGCCTGGTTGCTTACGCAGCTTTTGAATGTGACGTATAGCCAATCAGAAGGCGAGATCACAGAAACACAGAAGGGAATTACTCTGAACTAATGTTTGATCTCGAGTGAGTTTGTGGGATTTCCCGTCTGACATCTGAACGTTCGAGAGTGAAATCTGTACACCACACCCTGTAGGACCAAACCTGTTATATATACGGTCTTTTTTTTTTAGCCTTGCGTATGAGGTCTCTCAGGTTTTGAAAATCAGCCAACAATTTTCAGATGTTGCCGTGTAAACCAGGCATTAGCAGTGTCGATCACGCTCGTGTGCGCGCTGCTCACACCCCTCCCCAGCACAGCATGTACAGTCGTTCTAGCTAATGATTGCTAGTGTGCTGCAGCTGTGCTAATGACAGAGAAACAACCTAACGTTACAGGAAAACTACCAATTTCTTGAGTGGCACCTGCTCAGAAAACAAAGACGGATAAACTGAAGAAGACCAAAGACATAAAATAAGCTGCACATTCGCAGCAGGCTCCTCCGTGGGGGAGGCGCTGTGGGGGGGAGGGCAGTAGCACAGCAGAGAGCAAGGGGAGGGACCAGTAAGGTGTGCTTGTTCAAATTTTCAGGCTGAATCCAGGTTTTCTCAGAACCCCGAACTGCAGCTTTAACACTCAATAAATTTTAGAATAAGGTGTAAATCTAAATACACATACAGATACGGCTATAATCAGTCAGAAAGCAAATAACTCTAAAGGATTTTTTTAAAATCTTGCCTTGAATGGAAGCCCATGTAAATTAGCAGTGGTCAGCAACATACCCCAGCTTTAGTCGGTGGAAAACCACATAAAACATTTACTAGGAAGCATGTAATTTTACAAGTGTCTTCCAGCCAATAGTGACTGAGTAGACACAATCTATTTTATGAAGCAGTGAAAACACAAACACTTAAAACTGTGATCCTGTTAGGTATTGTAATAGAACCAAACATTTGAGAAATAGTTGGATATTAGGCTTCTATTGTGTGTCATTTCATTATTATATCAGTATATGAGATGCAAACTTCACACCAAAGTTGAAAACCCAAAAATGTACATCTTCAGATTTGTTGTGCCATTAAAGCCAAATACATCCTGAACAGTGTTATCAGATGATAAGGTATACTCCTGTTGAGAACTTTGGACCAACAGCTAAAATAATGTCTGGTTTGGCTGATGCTTGACTGGGTATTTTAGATAAAATTATTTTTACATAAATGTGTCTAAAATAGCAACAGAAATAGGGAGGGTGAGAGATGTTGGGAGTTCAGTTGGTTACAGGATCAGTTTCCTGGATTTCCCAGTTCTGTGCTTTTGCTTTCTAAATGATGTCTTGGCTGGCAATGCAACACTACGCAGAAAAAACTTACTGCACAAAGTTACACAACAACAAAACTGAAAATACCTCACGGAGTAACGAAACCTTCGAAAATAATCATAGAGAGACATTTGCTAAGACTGCACAAGTATTTGTTTAAATCTTTAGTCTGAATTGCTTATTGTGTGTTGGTCATTTTACTATTTTAAGCTTTGAACAGTAAGAACTCAAAGTTCAGATGTGTGGAACAGTTTCTCAGATGGTGGTGCAGGGGGTGTCGATGTGTTTTGGGGGAGTGCTTTGGAGTTGGAGCAAGGCAGCAGTTGACTCCAGCTGTTGGGAGTTTGGGATTGAGTGTTCTCTGGAATATCCAGGCTGGCGGATACGAAGGGGCCTACTCGGTGCTCTGACGTCACGCACAGCTCCAGGGAATTCTTCACATTCCTCTTCCTGGCAGTAGTTAGGTCATTTCCAGAAAACTGAGGGGAAAAAAAGACTAGGATTACTTTCTGGAGCATTTGGGAGTTGGAGAGAGGAGGGAGCCAGAGAGCTGAGATTGAAAACACATGGTGGTTTGAAAGTGTTTCTGTTGCTGCAACATCTGTTGTAGAGTAAAGGCTCCTTTTTAAAAAAGAAAAAAAATAATAACAGAACTGATCAAATCACTTTTTTTAAGGCAAATATCCAGAGTAACATTTGTCAGCTGCTTTAATGTTTGTTAGGGCAGACAAAGTTATTTACTTCAATAGTGTTTCATAAAAGAACAGGTCTAAAGGGGGGCAAAAACAGAGATGAGAGGATCAGCACATCTAGTAAGAATCCTCCACTCAGTTTCCTGGACACATGGAGGTTTAAACTCCCACATCATTCCTGCTGAGTAGGTTGGCTCCTCCCACCTCCCACGCCTTGTTGTGAGTGGGCCCAGCCCCGAGCGGAAATACCTGCAGGGATTAATCACCGACAAACTGTGACGGCAGCAGCCCGGCCACTCCTTTACTCCGCTACCTGTCTGGGAATGACAGCTTGCCCACTCACCTGATGACTATTGGGTCACAACTTCCTGTCGGTTTTGTGCTGCTTCTCATGAACAGCACGTTCTGCTCTACAAATTGTCTTTTATGATTAACGATCTTATCCCAGATGTTGGTCTGATAAGCGTCACGTCCCGGCCGTGTCGTTGCATGAGTGTTTGTTTTAGGACTTTATAGTAGAAGCAGGCATATGTGAAGTTTGGCAAAACTTTGGAAGCACTTAAAGAGTTACTCATCAAATACCCAGTAGTCCGGAAGTTATTTTACAATGAATAGAGCTAACGTCTTGTAAGTGTATCATTTAAAAGTCTAAGGTGTTAAAAGGCAAGCAGTATTTACAGCACTTGATTTATAAATATTATTTTCTTGCTCTCTGCTTCTTGCACTTTTTTTGTTCTATGCTAAAATAAAAATGAAAACCGGAGAATCAGATCTCTTGTCAAATAGGTATATTAGTACCTAGTGGCATTTATTCAATAAAAAAAGTATTGGAAAAAAAGATGAAAAATGCAAAATTGAAAAGGCATTTTGTTAAAGTAAAAAAAAAATATTTAATTTAAAAGACAAGAATTTATTGCATTTTTGTTTTGGGTGATTTTTTTTTTTGTTTTATGTTTTATTTTATTTTATTTTTTTAATTTTGAGGGAAAGTTTATTTTATTTAAACACTGTTTAGGTTTTATTATGTTTTTATTACATTTTTGTACAGTGCTGCATTTGAACTATCATTTGCTTTTTTTTTATAATTTACAAAGTGTAATAAAAAAAACTTTCTGTAAAAAATAAAAAAATAAAAAAAAAAATAAAAAAATAAAAAAATCAATAAATAAAATAACAATAAAACAATAAAAAAATCACCCCAGACACTGATAAAGTGACGGCGACGAGGGGACCCCGGGACAGTGTGGGGACACCAGAGGGAAAAAAGGGGGTTTTTGAAAATCACGGGCCCCAAAAAACTTTGCAGTGGATAAATTTTATGGACTGCCTGCTGGCCCTTTTGAATAGTTATGAGTTGGATGACATCAAAAAACGATTAAATTTTTTCCCCCCTATGCTTATTGGGCTTTTTGAGATGTTTTAAATTTCTTTTATGGATTTTTATTTGGGAAAGGTAAAAATTTAAAACATTTTGTGAGTTGATTGTTATTGCCCTTTGGTTACGGGGGAAAAAATTAGTGTCACAGTAACACTGAATGAGTAATCCAGGTGTTTGTTGCAGATGGATACAGCTGTTCCAAAATGTGCCAAGCACATAATAGTGTTAGTAGTAATTGTCTTGTTAAAAGGCTGAAGTGGGTTGATTTGTAACAACCCCCAAGGTTGCTGGGGAATTTTTAAAGGGGGGGTATGCAAATCCCCAAAAAAATACTTTTGTTTTGGTTTAAAAGAGTTGTTTATTTAGCTGTACTAAAAAGCTGTATTTTGTTGTATTTAAATCTGTTCATAGTTGTAACCAGGGGCGTCACTAGGTTTTAAGGACAAGGGGGGCTTAGCCCCAAGGAAATGCACAGGATACAAATGAGCGTAGCTGGCCAGCACAAAACTTCTCAAACAGCTAACAAAAACTAAGAAGTTGTTTTTCCACTTTTTTGGACAGATTTAACAGAGATACCTTACTGTGTAAAAGTTTTAAGCAACCATTAGAGTTTTAATACAGTACAACAAACACAGGAAGTATGTTTACAGCATTAACAAAAAAGAAACAAACCACATATAGTAAGTCCCGTTTTTTAATATTCTATAATTAAGACCCCAAGTTTTAGCAAAAATTGTATGCAAAGAGCACTGTGTTGTCAGAAAGTACATCATTTTTAAATAACACGACGACTATTGTCAGTTACTTGGTGAGTGGAAGCATCAAAGAGTGGTGCCTGTTTTTAAGGGTTGCGAATCTCTCGATCATTCTGTTATTGTTTGACGCAGCCAGGAGTGCAGCCGACGCAGTGCCCTAAAGGATCTGCATGCCTGGATGCCTTTTAGTAGCCCTACATCTACACTGCAAAATCTTTGCTCAATCTCGCCAACCATCCTATCCACATAAGGGAAAAGTAACTCTTTTTTTTTTTTTTTTTTCAATGTGTCTGCGTTGTTCAATTCGGTACGTAAACCTGCAGATGCCTCCAGCACATAATCCTCTGTTTTCCTGTTTTTATGCCTTGTCTTGGCACCTGGTTCAGAGATACTGTGGGTGTGGGACAGGGCTTTGGTTCTCTTATACAGCTCCGTGGCAAATGCGTCTGTGCGTTTTCCCTCAAGTGTGTCACACACTGCTTGTTTGCAGATCAAAGCTTCTGCCAGGTCTAAAGTCTCTTTCTGAAGGAGCCTGTGGAGTCCTTCAGTTACAGTCAGAAGTGACTGAAACATCAGTAGTGCATAGACTGCTGAGAACTTATAGAGTTTTGCTCTCAGACCAAGAGATATGGGGGATCTAATAACAGAAAGATGCTCAAAGATGGCGGACAAAGTCTCAAGAACTGAACTGATTGATCGCAACTGACATGCCCAACGGGTGTTTGAAAGTTGTACACGCTCAACCCTTGTCAATCTAAGCCTTGTCTGAGCCACCATGAACTTATGATGAGTCACCAGGGAGGTGCTGAAGAAAGAGTACAAACACTCCAACAAGCTGAAAATCTCCACAGCCTCTGGGATAGCCTTCCAAGTGTGGCACAACACCAGGTTAAGTTCATGAGCATAACAGTGCATATAGATAGCTTCAGGGTGGAGCCTTCTGAAATGTGCTTGTACACCTCCAGTGGACCCACTTATGACAGCTGCACCATCATATGTTTGTGCTACACACTTAAGCGCTGCAAGACCATTGTTTTGAATCTGCTGCTGCAGCTCATTTGCAATGGACTGGGCATCAAATGATTTTATCTCTACAAGTGCTAGGAAACGTTCCCTTCACTGCCCCCTCTGACACAAACCTGACACAAACGGCTAACTGCTCTGATTTTTCATCCCTTGCCTCATCTGCCATGATGGCATAGATTTTGGACTTTGTCATTTTAGATACAATGACACTAGTAACTTCCTGGGCACAACAGTCAATCGTCTTATTCTGGGATGTTGCTGAGATATACTGAGCATTTGATGGAGGGTTATGTTTTTGAAGAAAAGGATCAAATTCCTTCAAAAGCTCCATGCAAGCAAGAAACTTCCCTCTGTTTGTGCTGTCTCTACCTTCATCATGGCCACGAAAAGGGAGTCCCTGTCTCCCTAACATAGAAGTGACTGCAACAATCCGCCTGAGATACTCTCTTCTCTCAATTATCTCACTTACATTTGCAGATGCTATCATCTGTGCAACGTTTCCCTGAATGCTAGTTGCCTGGTAGCTTTTCCATGCAACAACACTGTCCTTGTGCGTGTGTGCTATCTCATGTTTGCCAAAGATGACTAAAGCTTTCTTCCAGTTCCTGCAACCACTACTGGCCAAACTATCATGTTTGATGTTTTTGCCAAACACTCTACGTTTCCCCCCTCTGCATCTCCTTCTGCCTGACCCTTAACGATACATTGAAACACAATTAATTGAATAAATAACTGATCAACATGAAGGCTAATGCCATGACTTTCACTCACAACACAATAATTGTTTGCTCCCAAATATTTTGAAGTCTCCCAGATTACATTTTGGGCCCATATGTGACTAAACTGGTTGTAATTTCAAACCGTGAAAAATATCTCTTAGTTATTGAAATATAGTAATACTAAGGTACTCTTTGAAATATTTGGGTCAGGTAATTTGGCTTATATATACCTCTCTTGACTATCTCCACTTTGTAATTATTACTCTCCTAAATAAAAGCTCATAGTTTATAGGTCTGATATGGTGCACCTTGACTGAAATACTTCATATTTCATATTCATGATAAGGTGAAAACTTTTGCAACACTTGAAGTACTTGGAAGAAACTTTATTAGCAGACCCACGCGTTTTGGCTTGTGGTCTTCTTCTTCATGCATATCTAGTATTTTTGTACAAAGTATTATTTCAGTAACATTTATTTAGTGAACAATTCCCCACACTTTCAGATTAGGTATTTTTTAAATTATTTTTTTTAATCTTAGTACTGTTTTTAAATCCACACAAGGGCAAATACTAATTCAACAACAATTCAAAAATCTCCCAAAACCTAATTTTAAACCCATTTCAGATGGCTCTTCGGTGAATATTGTCGCTATTTTTATTTAGACCGTGCAGCTACTCATTAGGCCCTTGCAGGGTGACCCTTGCTGTAGACTCACCTTTCCAGAAGAGGTCTCTCCCTTTTCACTCTCTGTGCTCATCTGTCCTGACTCCTACAGGTCAATAGCAATTGTGAAGTGATTATTATTAGTGTATTATTATTATTATCCACTCATGATAATCGGACGTGAATGAGCTCCGCTCCTGTTTCACGGTGTGCAATCATCCATGTGTAAAGTGAGAAACACAGCTGATGCTCAAGAAGGGAGTAGATGGTATAGTAGATGGTAAAAAGAATGCACACTTAACTCTACAAACAACCAGGAGGACCTTCACAATGTATTTCAGACTAACTAGTTAGCTAAGTAGCAACATTCTTTTAGGGCTGGAACTCTCTTTTGTACGGAGTGCAAGCAAGGTTTTTATTTGTCAAACAGGCAGCACTTGGTTCAGTAATTACATGGGACTTTATGCTGTTAGCTGGGGGCTGGAGCTAATTGTTACTACCAGCAGTGATGATTAATAATTACCTCCTTGAAAAACTTTCGTATACCCATTCTTCGCTGAATCTTCTCCTGACCTCCTCATTGAATCTACTTGCTGCTCCAGTTGGCTGTGTACTACACGCTGCAAGCATTTCACAGGGAAAACGTGGACTGGATTCAAGTGATGTGGGTGTACTCTATGAACAAGTGGAATGGATTGGATAACTACGCACTGATGGGGCTCTCGACTTTACACCATGAAGTAAAGGGAAAGTGACAAATATATGATCATAGTTGAGTTAATAATGACAGTTTATATGATTATTTATTTAAACTCACATTTTGACCACATTATATTGAATTTGTTGGCAGTTTTTTGTAAAAAAATAACAAATAAAAATAAAATGAAACATTTTTTAGGGGGGGCTTGAGAATACTTTAGGGAGGCTTCAGCCCCCCTAAAACAGGCCTAGTGATGCCACTGGTTGTAACATAGGCTCATGGTAAGAAAAAAACAGCATCGTCTTTCGGATTCCAGGGTTTTACCTGTAAGGACTCAAAAACATTGTCTGTCTTTAGCAGGTTCAAAAATAGTTTCAGTTTAACCTAAAATGTACAAGTCTACACAGCACATTTCAGACGGTCCTTATTTATTAAACAAAACTGAAGACAAAATAGAGAAGCATGTTCCTTGATTCACTAGCTTGTTTAACAACCACCTCATTGAACTTAATTACTTGAATAAGTTGTTTTCTGTTTGACTTTGTTTACCCTTAATGTGGAGGAGTTTTTGCCCACTCTTTTTTCCAACATTTCTTACGTGACCCCATTTCAGCCAAACCTGAGATGTTAGTCTTACATTTAAATGTAGAATACAGAGGGGGCGTGAGTGATTCAGTGACTGCATGGTGCCCAGAACCTCTAGTGTCAAAACAGTCCCAAATCACCCCTTTTTGAGAGTGAAGATACTTTCTCTTATTAAACTTTCCAATCAAGCCATGCTTGCTCAGTGTATTTGTAATTGCACTTTCATTAATGTTAACATTTAACATTCCAAGTGAGATCTTTAGAATAGGAGATGGAGCTGAGTTTGAGCATTGTGCTCTTGGGAAAATTGGCAGCTGTCTCAAATGTTTTGCACATGTGCATAATTTACCTCCCTGTATAATCAACGACTGTAAATTGTTTGGAAAAGTCTTTATAACCTCTCCCAGATTGCAATTGCTTTTCTGAGGTCAGAGCTAATGTCTTTCTGTTTCAGGATTGTGTTAACATAAACTGCCAACTCCTGGCTTATAGAAGTGCTCCCACTTACTGATCATCAATTATTCAGGTGTCTTTGACTGGCAGACCTGCCTGCTACTTTTCCTCGTAAATAGCACTGAAGTAGAACTATGTACTTGGCTCAGTTTTTACATTTTGGCTTCATTTTTTGTTTAATACATAATGACCGTGTGAAACACGTTTTTTTTTTTTTTTTTTTTTGTACATTTGAGGTTACGTTTAAATAAAACCCTACATTTAAAAGACGGCATAGTTTATTTTTACCATGCCTGAATGGTCATTGTTTTTCCTGTGAAGTATTTTCCGTTGTGGTATCTTTTCCTTTGTTCTGTCAAATATATGAAGTAAGTAAAACGTTTACCTGTCTGTTGGAGGAAAAAAAAAATTCCCACGAGTTGATTCATTTTTCCCACTCATCTGCGTATCTAATGTCATCACTTACAATCAGCATGTGCCTGAAACACGCCGCGACATGCCCTGCAGTTTCAGTCACAAAGTGCACTCTTGGCTCCGAGTTAGTGGTAATTTGTCATCCCACCATTATCCGTGTAACGTGTGACAAATAAATGCCCATTATTCAACGGTGTAAGTGTCTCTTAGGTGTGGGATCTTTTAACACAGAAATGTCTTAAATCTGAGATGATTACGCCTATTAATTCGAAAACTGGCTCAAAATCTCGCCTTTCACAAGTTTTTGCCTGTTTTTTTGTTTTTTTAAGAAACGAAAAGTATTTTTTCAACAGACAGCATCACATTTGAAAAGTTTTTTTTTTAATGTATGTAAATATTTAATGCTGGAATATTATAATTATAAATATTAATAATACTCCAGCATTGGAAGGTTTGTGTTTGCAACGTGTGTCGGAAAAGATTAACATATTTGAAGTTGCACTTGTTCACAGTGGCACGCAGTAAACAGTCCTGCGGAGGTGGCCGACAGCTAATCTGAGTTTGACATTCAAACTCTCTCAAGCTGTCAGCCCCCTTACATTTGTGGAACAGTCTATTCTACTTAATTCAAAGATTTCCTTTTCTTTTTTTGTTCCTCATGCTGTCAATATATTTAGAGCAGAATCTGGTTTTCTGGCACAAC
The DNA here is from genome assembly GCA_036173005.1 of Crenichthys baileyi. NCBI lineage: Eukaryota > Metazoa > Chordata > Actinopteri > Cyprinodontiformes > Goodeidae > Crenichthys > Crenichthys baileyi. The sequence continues at coordinate 295,539 of JAHHUM010002983.1, read as the reverse complement.
ATGTTATAGATGTTTAAATTTCTGTTTAAGTTCTTAAGCTCCATCCTTTCAGGCCAATCAAATAGAGAACCTGTAGAGTTGATGCAGCTGGTGCAGTGCCTCTTAAAACTACCTATACCCTTGAACTTTCTCTCAGTGTTTCTCATTGTGTGAAGTGTTGTATGTATTTGTATTTGGCCCTCTTTACTCTGACTTCCCTAAATATAATCCAGTGCCACCAAGTGCATTGGGACGTCTCCTAATAAGTAAACAGAGGCCACCTGTTTATAGTTGAATCTTAGTATAAATGGACCTGTCCTTTCAAAGCTTCGCAGGTTAGTGGGAGAACATTAAAGAACAAACCAGAAGACGGGTCAGTCATAAAGTTGCAGAGAAATGTAAAGCAGGGTTACATCTCAATATCCCAAGCTTTGGACATTTCATGTAGTGCTATTAAATCCATCATCCAAGTACTGAGTATGGTAAAACTACACAACTATTAAGATATAACAATTTTTTTTAAAAAGAGACATGGTAAACATTTGGAATAAGCAGATAAAACTTGAAAATTTGGCCCATTTGCATACTTTACCAACCCTAACCCCAGAAAAAATTATGTCAGAAAGCTAATTCTGCATATCAGCCTCAACACGTGGCAGTGATAGCATCATGCTGTGGTGATGCGTTTCTTCATCAGCGACAAGGAAGATGGTTGGAGCTGATGGCTAGATCTAAATACAGAGAAATCCTGCAATAAAAACCTGATAGATGCTCGAAAAAAGCTCAGACTGAGGCAGATCTTCACCTTCCAGCAGGACAGCAACATACAAGCATACAGCCAGGGCTACAATGCAAAGCATTCTCATTTGTCAGAGTGGCCCAGTCAAAGTCGAGCGTAAATCCGACTGAAAAGCTGTGTCAAAACTTGAAAACTGATGTGAACAGACATCCAATCTGAGTAAGCTTAAGCTATTTTTGCAAAGAAGAGTGGGAAAAGAAATCAATCTTCAGATACATAAAAGCTGGTAGAGACATACCCTAAAAAACTGAATCTGAAATCAGAGTGAAGAGTCGTTTCAGAAGGTATTGACTCCAGGTGGGCTGCGTAGAAATGTAGAAAGAACTCTTTAGATTTTTATCTGTAAAAATTTTTACAACTATCCATTTTTTTCCATTTAACAAGTAAGATTTTTTTCCTATACAAGATCCCAATAAAATACTTAGAAATTTGCAGTTGTAATATAATAAATGTGGAAAAGCTCAATAGTATATTTTAGAAGATATCCTGAGTCTATAATTGATCATCTTGTCTTTACAGGCAAAGTCTGTCTATCGAGGGCTTCAGCTGTCCTGTTATCCTGAACACTCACTTCATCCAGAAAGTGTCCTCTGCTTCCAAACCAGATAATACTTCCTTACAAAAGATCTGGCTGTCTGCAGAGAAGCGCATGCCTTATTTCTTGGGTAAAACATTTGGACTGCTGGATAAATGCCAGACCCAAGGTGAAAGCAGTGCAAAGCAGGTACCGTTACAGAAACACTGTCACAAGAAATGTATTTAAAGCTGTAAATTGGGTATGTTAGATGGGTAACAAACCGAAGTAGGCAGCTTTATACTGACAGAGAAAACTTTAATCAGACTGAGAAATGAGCTCTTTAGCACATAATGAAAGCACTAAAATGCAATGCAAAGAGGTTCAGCTATAAGCCTTGAGATTCTGCTCAGGTTTGTTATCGTTCAAAAGAACAAGAATTCAAGAGGATCATGTCGGTATTATTTAGGAACTCATATTTACAAAATCACGGTTGCAGTTTTACAGATTGTGGTTGTTTGCCACAGGGTTCATCACAGTGTCTTAATAATCACAAGCATAAAGAATAATAAATAGTCGTGATTGAGCACATAACCCAGCACAATTAGCTATTTTCTCAGTGTGTACTCTAGAAATGTCATAGGTGATGGATTTTCTCATGCAATTATTTACCTAAAGTCTTTAAGCAAATAGAAGTAAATAAATGACCAGATTTATTTCTGGCATCTGTTAACAATTGTTTTTAACACCTTTTCCTCAACACTCCCTCTGTGTCAGCATTTGTAAATCAGCATAAAGGGGAAAAAAAAAGTTGGCCTTGTGCAAAATGTAGTTACGGAAATATCGCCACAGGTTGAATTCATGTCCAAATATATAGGAATATATAATCAAATCGGTCCAGTTTATTCCAGTATTATCCATTCTTACCAGTATAATCCATTCTTACAGCACAAATCAGATTATGTTTACATGGAGTCCAGTTTTAGTCATTATTTTAATACAATACCGTCAAATGAGTTCATCAGGTAATCCAAATGGTTTCATGTATCTACAAAAGCTCAGCTGATTGCATGAGTCACTGACTGTGCAGCAATCCTTCTTGAGCAAGCAGGTGGCGACAGTGGAACGGACCACCTTCTTGTTTACGAGAAGAAAGCTCAATCAGAACCAGCGGCCATCAGCTGAGACCGGCAGCAGGGCTGATAAGACAGAAAAAACAAAGAGCCGCAGGTCGAGAAGTACGCAATAAACATCGCATTCTGCAGATACATGTGATGGACCAATGAAGCAGTTGTACATCAGATTCTTAAGTGTTTGGAAGCAAAAAAATCAGCTCGCTCCTTCTGGTTAGACAAATGTCTACAGTATTTGTTGAGTGTTAATGTTTTATTTTATTTCTGCAAATTTAAAGTTTAGGAACATGTAATATTTATAAACCAATAAGACAATAATTCAATAAAAATGTTAATAGTATTCATCTTGAGTTGTAGTTGCGTTTAACCTTTATACTCTTTAATATGACAGCACTCCAGCCCCCCCACCTCAAATTTACTTCATTGAGCTTTTTCATTAAGAATAAAAGAATAAAACAAGCATTCATATTCATTGCCACAGAAGGTTTGGTTTAGGGACGTCGTTAAATTACTGGTTCTTCTTAAAGTCGTCATGGTTGAATTTCCAAGTGGGAAAACTACACAGAAATTCCTAGAGGCTATGTTAGACAAAGTTTGTTGTTGAATGTGTTCCTGCAGTGGCCACACTGTCATTTAGTTTCCAGCAGTTTCTTTTTTTTAATTATTTTTGAAGACTTTTTGTAGCACTGGTGGCCTTCATTTTTTTATTTTCTGAAAGTAAGCAGACAGGAAACAAGGTCCACTCTGTGAGGGAAGACATGCAGCACAGGTCGCCGGTACTCTGACCCCGGGCAGCTGCCTGGAGGACTTAAGCCTCTGTAAATGGGCTGCGCGCTCTACCGCTACGCCAGGCGCCACGCCAATTTCCAGTAGTTTCTGAGTGAAGCAAAGATTAGCATGCTTGAACAATAACCCTTTTAGTTGCTTTTACCTGTTGGCTTTACATAACAGTTCATTTTACAAGGGTTGTATTGCTTTGTATTTACATGACCCAACATTTTTTCTGAAGGCGACTCAACTATCTGCAGTGGTACTTGTAACACTTTGAGAACTATATGTTTAAAAAAAACAGCTGTTCTGTCTGAAATAAATCAGCTGAAGTGGTCAACTGTCTATCCCCCCAAATTAAAAATCTATCTATCATCGTTCCCTTTGTAGAAATGGTTTTGGCCATAATATAAAAGAATTAAAAAAAAAAGTCGAGAACTAAACTGCTATCCCTCTTTTTTTAAATTTCTGAAAGAAGTCCATAAGATGTTGTATTTGAGAGGCTGAAACAAATCAAACTTGATCATGTTAGTTTCATGGTTTCATATAATTTTTGGAAAAGAAAATCCTTCATCACAATACTTCTTTTTGATCTTCTGTCTTCTAGCAGTCACTTTTGATAAATAAATGTTTCCCCAACAAGCTGCACATCTTTTGTTGTTTTGTTTGGTCAAATTGTTCTGGTTCTTTTCTCTTACAGGTTGCTGCATCTGATGTCCTCTGCAGTTTTAGGACAAGAAACTGTCTCTCTCTCCTGGAAGCCATTGAAGGACTTGGCCAGGCAGGATTTGTGGACCAGGATGTGGATGTGGTTGTCCAAAGAGTTTACTCCACCCCTATAGCAGACTGTTCTCCTGTGTCGTTTCTCAAACACAGAGCCTCCCTTCGGTCCTCCACTGCTCCTCCTCCTGCAGAGAAAGGAAAAACCAGGTACTGTAAGAGCCTGTAAGGCCCAGGGGGCCTCTTTGGTTCATCACTTTGGCCAAAAGAAACAGAAGAAATTAAATCATGTTCTTCTACTTTCTGTCATTTGCTCCAATTGAATTTCTTCCTTTTGTTGGAGGTGCATGCTGACTTTTTTCCAGATCCCATATGTTTCTCCTGCGTGACATGATGTGTCTCAGTGGTCGAGCTATTGTTCACGGAGCAGCAGGCCCCACAGGGTGCTCACGCTGTCTCCAGCCATATGGCATTCCTTGACAAAGGACACAAACATTTGTAATTGAATCCAGTCTCCTTGTTATTGTTTCTGGCCAGTTCTCAGGAAATACAACAGTATGTTAATAAAATCCTGTGCCCCAACAAACCAGCACACTACGCTAAATGGAGAACATTGTTATATATATTTAATTCAATATATCATATCTTCTTTATATTGCTCTTCTCATGCAATCAAATGTAACACAAAGTGCTTTTACAGAAGCAAGCATGCAAAAAACATCAAAGAACACATCAAGAAATTGATGAATTAAGTATTAATTATTACACAGCTAAATGTCAAATGAAATGCTAACTGAAAGGAAAAAACTAGTTTGGAAACACCAGGGACAGGTATAAACAATATTAAAGCATACAATCTCGAATTCCAAAACATTAAAAAAGTACTTTATCCATAAGACAAATAAAGACTAATCATTGAGTTACATTTAATTGGTTATTGAATCCCAAATAGTGCAGTAATGTTGTTTGAAAAATAGAATTTAAAGGAATTATGGTAAATTTAAAAATGCAATAAAACGAGACCAATAAAACTTATGTTAAATCTGATTTGCAGATAAAGTAAATAATGAGACCATATTACTGAGGTTCAAGTAAAACCCAGGTTAAAAATATATGGTTTTCATTTGGCTTTAGAAACATCAACACTCGCAGCTGCCCTTTAGTCCTCAGGAAGGCTTTTCCACAGGCTAGATTCATTATAAATGAATGACACCCTACCCATTTTTCGGTTTAACTTTAGGCTTTTTTTTTTTTTTTTTTAGATGAAAGCAAATCAGATCAATAGGTCTGAAACTATTAATACTTTTAAAAAGCAGTGAAGGCATCATTTAAAATCCAAAACACACAGGCTGCCTATGCAGAGACATCTAATCAGTGTGATTTTGTTGGTTCTGTTTTGGTGCTGTCCTTGCTTAGGATCAAATATACCACAGCTGTCAAAGGTGTTCACACCCTGTTAAACTGCCAAGTTTTCTGGTGTATAAAAATTTGATTTTGATAAAATACCTTCTAAATTATAAATAAATTCTGTACAGTTCAATTAAAAGACAAATTTATTAGAATGGGGAAAAATAGAAATCTACGAAAACCTGGTTACAAAAATATGCACACCCTGGGATTATTGCTGTGCCGAAGAACCTTCTGATTCCGTTTCTGCTTTCATTCTTCTTAAGTTCTCATTTGCCATCAGTTGTAATGAATCTGAACGTAAAATGCAGCCAACCTAGTGGGATTTTTCTGACATCTGCTTATTTGCATCCTTTAGCTATGCACCTTGCCACAGTGGAGGCAGTTACTAATAATTGGAGAAACGAGACGAGGTAAAGAGACATTACAAAAACTAGATGTTTCTTCAAAATGTATGAAAAGACATGACTGAAACTGGTAAGTGAGCCTGGCAAAAGGCTGACAGGAACACTTAAGGAGCTGCAGAAATTTCCAACAGGTGCTTGTTGTGTTTTCATGTGTCAACAATCTCTCTTTTTCTCCATATGTCACTACTAAGGAGTAGGGATGCGCAATATTAGACTTTTATTCCAGGTAAAACCTTCAGGCCTGACCAAAATCTTCCCAAACTGTGTGGAAAAATATATTGGGTACCAATGAAACCAAACTTTCAGGCTGTAATTGCAAATGGTATGTTCGACACTAAAACACCACTTCACATCATTGATAGACCTCCATATCCACAGTGTGTGTGTATGCTGGTGCCAGCATCATCTACTGTTCAGATGGAACTGAGGTTTTTGTCAAGGTGGATGTAGTTAAGAGTAGTTCTGCGTCAATACAGGTCGCTTTTGACCCAAAACCTTAAGCTGTCTGTTAGAAAGCTCATGTTGAAGAGGAATTGCAGCAACACTGCTACAGAGATGAATAAACTCCATGTCTCCTAATGACACCACCCAGTGAAAACATGCCAAGATTAAAATGCGATGAGCTTAAAATTGAACCTTGTGGGACACCCTAGTTTAAATCTTGACATCTGTGACATCTGCATCTTTTTAGGAAAGTAAAAAATAAATGTATTTTTACAAGCTGTATGGGGGATTGTTCTTTCTCATTCTCTAATGTGACGAACTGAGACCCTTCTTTACCTAAATCACAAGAGATTTTTCCTTACTCAGTTACTAGAGTTAGTTAAAAAAAACATTAATAAAATAAAAATAAATTGAATGTTATTCACTTTATCTGCATCCAGTTTCCTATTTTCAGAATATAGGTACAAAAGTCTAGGTTTTCCTACACAAATTTCTTTGAAGTAGTTTTGGATGTGAAGAATATTTAGTAAGGAGTTTGTAAAATACAGGAATAAATCTAGTGCAGTGTAAGATCAGTCAAAGAATCACAGTTATGAATTTTAACATGAGCTGGAATATTTAGAGATTGAACTACAGATTGTTGAACGTTTTTTCAATTCAGTTTGTTTAGAGAAGACTTTATAAATGTGCATGATTGTAGGGGCTTACTTTATAACAATGCTTTCTTTCTCTTTTTGTACAGACTGGATGAGTACTGTATATCCTGTGGTTGCATAATAGTCAGTGTTGACCCTCCTTTCTTCAATGTTCAAGCAGTTCAAACAGCTTTTATTGTTCTAGCCAATTTCTATTCATTTATGAACATTTCCAGGCAAAACAAAAGTTACAAAAAACTTCACCCAAATGTCCAATTACATACACTTCCTGTAGGTGTTACCAGATCAGAATGGAACAGTGATTGTAATCTGAGCTCTATTTTGACTTTTGAGCTACTTGTAGCTGAACGTCCACAGATCTTCCTACCAGCATGTTTCTAATTGAACAACCCAATAGAGGCTTAACCCTGTAGCTCTTCAAGTATACTTTCATGAAAAGGCTGAAACAATTCTTTAAAAAAACAGCATTGGCAAATTATATTATTATATTATTGCCACTTTAAATATTAGTTATTATGTAATTAGTCACTCATCACATGTAAATCCTCACAATTATCTTGAGTTTTTCCTAAACACCTTTCCCCCCGCCTCTCGCCCATAGACTGCTGAAGATAGGCACCAGCTTCCCCGCGATCCACTATGGAAGAAGCGGTTTAGGAGATGACTGATGATCTTTCCTTTGTTAAATTATATCGTGTACTGTATGAGGAAACATATAGGGAATAAATTAGACCATCTTAATTTAGTTTTTTTTTTTACCTTCTAAACAAAGGTCTAATTATTGGGCCAATAATTAATATAGTTCTGGTTATTTCTGTAATATGATTTAAATTGTCTTTCTGCTGTGTTTTTATATTTTGTAATTTTTTTCACCCCTAGTACGTTAGAGCAATTACAGATGCCTCTTAACAACTTGTAAAAAAGTTATTTTATTATAGTTAAAAGTAAAATTTATTTTTTTTAGTAATTTGGATCAAAAAGTGAAACTCATAATAATTAGATTCATTATACACAAAGTGATACATTTCAAATGTTTATTTCCTTAATTTAAATGAGTATGGCTTACAACTAATAAAAACCCCAAATAGTTTCTCAGAAAACATGAATATTGCCAATTTAAAAGGGAATTTGTAATACTGAAAGGTCAGCATGGCCGTGTACCATACACTACATGCATCCAGTAGTTTTTCAGAGCTCATTTTACATGATTGGCTGCTTCACTGTGGTTTGGCTTTAAGGGAATCAGCATGTGGCTATACTGAGGTGTTAAAGAAGCCCTTGTTGCTTCAATCGTGGCCTTCAGCTTGTCTGCATTGTTGAGTCTAGTTTTTCTAATGTTCCTCTTCACAATACCCCATAGGTTGTCTGTGGTGTAAAGGTCAGGAAGATTTACTGGCCGTCAACTACAGTGATACCATTGGGTGCCAAGTAGCCTTGGGTCAGTATGAGATTGGACCAGTATGAGATGCTTCTGACATTTTGCAGCACTGACTCCAGCTGCAGTCCAATCCTTGTGATTTTCCCTAAACTTGCCTCTCAGTCCTCGCAATAGTGCATTTACAGTCTGCTTCTTGTGCAACTTTGAGGGCAACGGTAGCTCAGGTGGTAGCGGTTCATCCTGTAACTGGTGGGTTGCCTGTTCTGACCCCACTCTGTCCATCTCAGTCGTTGTGTCCTTGGGCATGCTGCTGGTCAAAGGGCGCGGTGGCAGCCCCAGTTCTGTCAGTGCGCCCCAGGGCAGCTGTGGCTACAATGTATCCTACCACTGTTAGTATATGAATGTGTGTATGAATGGGTGGATGAAAAAAGCATTATACCAAGTGCAGGCCATTTATCATTCTATTACACTTTTTCCTTCCACTCAATTTTCCATTATTTATGCTTCGATACAGTACTCTGTGGACAGGCAAGTTTTGGGTTGCTATTAGCAACAAACCAAAATCATCAAATTAAACTAAAATAAATGATTTAGTGTTTTATTTTGTTTTGAATATTACCAAAAATGTACATTTAACATAAATTTATTAGCTAAATCATTAAATAAATGAACTTTCTTTTCAACGATACTCAAATTTCTTCAGATGCAACTGTATGCTGTATTTTTTTACCTAAAGTACCTTAAATTTCTTTGTACACAAGCCCTATTAGGCTTAACACTTGTTTTATTTTATTATCATGCATTGATCTTCGATGCTGCGGCCTTTGAAAGTTTGAACCGTCATACCTAAACAGCAGATTCCTGTGACTCTCTAAAAGGTTATGTAGAATTTCTGAGTTAGTGATGAATCAGTTTTGGTCATTATGAAATGTCACTTTAAAAGGAATTATTTTTAGACTCTTGATACCAAAATATTTCAGCTATATATTACTTGGACAATTACTGATATTGGGTTATATATTGGTTCGCTTTCTTTTCAGTGAAAGTAGTTTGGAGGTTTAAGGGAGAGGCTCGTTGTGGTTAATAAGTGAATGAAGCACTTGAAGCACATCCGTCGAATATGACCTTCGGTTGCCTGGCCCTCCCTCTGGATTCTTGTTTGTGTCCTTTGCTGAGTAATAAAAGTATTGGTTTCTCTAAAAGTGGAATAGCCCTGGGGGGGGGGGGGGCTGCGTGAGGGAAAGAAAGCTCTGGTCAGCTGACTTAACCAACCATGGTTGTAATATGACTCTCCCCATGCTGCTCCTGTGGCTGGTAAACAAACACCACCTTGTGACCGGAAACGGAGCCTCTGTTTCTCTGTTACTTGGGCAGATTTAACAGACACTGTTTGGAGTGAAAGGTTGATAGACTGAGGTGGGGCAGAGGTTAAGATGTGACTGTGTCTGTAGGTTAAAAATGTCTGGATGAATCCTTCTGCTTATTGTGAGAAACCGGGACCATTGTTCACAGAGAGTATTTATAATAAAGTTCAGATTGTTTTCAGAACTACTGGTATTAGAAAAGGCCCATAATCCATGGTACCTTTCCAGGATGTGTGCCTGCTCTGCATGGTACTTTACTCTGCAGCCCACTGTCCTCGTTTTCTGCAAAGAGTAGGACACTTTGTACCTCTCATGTTGTCCCCAGTGTCTGACTCATTCCCCTGGTCAGCGCTTCTTTTTGATCCTTTTTGTTTTTTTAAGCCTCTGCATTTAAGACTCAAGGGAGATCTGTACGATAGGAGATGGTAAGTTCCCGTAAGTTTCAAAAAAGAATAAACAAGAAGATTTAACTGTTTGCAGGAGGCAAGGGGAGGCAAGTTGTTGTTTTTTTTCTTCTTCTTTGGTTAGAGAGAACACAATGTGCTGCAGGGATCCTGTTACAGCCATGTTTATCGCTCTGCCTTCACCGATTGGTGGACAAAACCAAGGAAGGAATCCCGCCTGTCCGCCCCCCTCCAATAAGATCTCTCCGCTGTGTTCTCAGTGTGTGGCTCGCTTACTTATAGAGTGTTGCCAAGTAATGTGCTTGTGCACTGGCCTTTCATGCGTTCAAAGTGTGACTGAGCATGTGTGTGTGTATTAAAAGGGGGTATATGTTTGTGGGTGTTTGCTCAGACTTGGTGTCGAACTTCCTGGAAAAAAACTTCAGTTGCCGAGAATTCTGCGATTGCTCACAATAACAAATTCCTGAAAACGGTCAGTGACTGAGTGCAGCCATTGGTTGAGGATTTTTTTGGGAGGAAAGAGTTATCGTTTGAGGAAAAAATGGACAGTAAATGGCACCAAATTGTACGGAGGGGGGTTGTTTATGCCGAATCACCCTTTTTTCTGTTAAGTGTGAAATCCTCTCAGATATCAGGCTACAGATTTCAAGTTTGAACATGCTGCACCAGTAGTGACAGTGTTTTAAAATCCACACTGAGAAAACCGCAGCAGCTGTTTTTATATTTTAGGAAGCATCAAATATAACTCATTAACCCTTTCACAAATGTATTTTGTCCATAAAATGTATAGTTCTGCTGATTATGCGACAGTTGTACAGAGGGACAGATTTACTTTTGTTATATGCAACAACATTGTATGAATTTTCCTTTTTGAGTTTCAAAAAACAAAAAATCCTAAATGGTATGTACAATGTACACAAAACACAGATAACATTCTTTGTTACACTAATGATTGTGAAAACAGAGGCCATCATGCAACAGTCTGAAGCTTCGAATTGGTGTTTATCATTTCACAAACAGAAATAATCAGAAAAAAATAAAATGCACGTGCAACATTACTATATTATCTTTCATTGTGACAGTGAGTCATAGTAAAAGATAATCTTGAACTGAAATGAGTGGATTTAATCCCCCTTCAACAGTTTTGTCATCTTTTTATTGTTCTTTTTATTCTTTCGGCTTTTTTTTTGTTTTTTTGTTTTATCTTCTCTCAACACTACCTTCATGTCCTCTTTCACTCCATCCGTCTTAGATCTTCCTCTAGGCCTACTACCTGGCAGTTCCAGCCTTAGCATCTTTCTACCAATGTACTCACCATCCCTCCTCTATACATGTCTGAACCATCTCAGTTTGGCCTCTTGTGCTTCAGCTCCAACACATCTAACATGAGGTGTCCCTGTGATGTACACATTCCTGATCCTATCCATCAACACCTTCATCTCTGCTACCTCCAGCTCTACCTCCTGTCTCTTCCTCTGTGCCACTGTCTTCAAACCATACAGCATCGCTGGTCTGACCTCCCTCTTGTACACTTTGTCTTTCATTGTCGCTGATAGTCTTTCATCACACGAAACACCTGACACTTTTCTCCACCCGTTCCAGCCTGCTTCAATATGTTTATTCACCTCTTTTCCATTTTCACCGTTGCAACTGGACTGTTGATTTTAAGTACTTAAAATCCTCCACCTTCTTTATCTCTGTTCCCTGTAACCTCACAGCTCCACTTGGGTCCCTCTCATTCACACTCGTGTTCTGCCTTGCTTCGGCTAATCTTTATTCCTCTCCTTTTTAGGGCAAACCTCCATCTCTCTAGATTTTCCTCCACCTGTTCCCTGCTCTCACCACAGATCATGATGTCATATTTAAACATCATCGTCCATGGAGATTTCTGTCTAACCTCACCTGTCAACCTGTCCATTACCACAGCAAGCAATAAGGTGCTCAGTCAAACCTTGATGCAGTCCCAGTTCCACTTTGAACTGCACTGTCACTTCTACAGCACACCTCACCACTGTCTTACAGCTCTGATACATGTCCTGCCCCACTCTAACATACTTCTCTGCTACTCCAGATTTCCTCATACAGTACCTCAGCTCCACCCTTTCTAATGCTTTCTCTAGATCTACAGAAACACACTGCAGCTCCCTCTGACCTTCTCTTTACTTCTTGTTCAACATCCTCTTATTTTTGTTGACTGAAATGCCAATCATTTTCGTTGTAGTTTTAAGGAGCTGGTGCCTATCTCCAGCAGTCCACAGGCCAGAGGTGGGGTATACCCTGGACAGGTCACCAATCCATCACAGGGCAACACAGACACACAGGACAAACAACCATAAACACACTCATTCACACCTAAGGGCAATTAAGAGAGACTAATTAACCCAACAGTCATGTTTTTGGACTGTGGGAGGAAGCCGGAGTGCCCGGTGAGAACCCATGCACGCCTGGGGAGAACATGCAAAGTCCATGCAGAAAGACCCTTGGCCGGGAGTCAAACCCAGGACCTTCTTGTTGCAAGGCAACAGTGCTACCAACTGCGCCACCGTGCAGCTCCCAGCTTTTAAAATGCTGAATGCAACTTGTACATGCAAAGAGCATATCCTTGATTTCAAAATGTTAGTGGTTAGTTGATGCATCCAGCACAAACAAGCTCAGGCTGTACCAGTGTATGCTAACAAAAAATGGTACATGCATTTCAGGATGCTTGCTGTATATTGAATACTCTGTATCAACATCGTCCTAATCAGATAAAATGTTATTTTAAATTTAGGAATAGTGCCATTATAATTTTAACAGTGCATTATCAATGTGTAGAAAAATACAAGTTCTTCTCTACATTCCTTTTGTCTTTTATGTGGTTTCTCTCATACGTAGCAGTATACAGTACTTGTGTATACAGCCAGCATAATAAAACACTATATTGTATTCAATAAAGTGTACCTATTGGATATTCAGTTTGTCCTCTAAGGGCAGAATTGATCCCTTTTAGCGGTTCAAGGACTGCAAGTCTTGGTCTGGTTGAAGAAAGTTTTAATCTATTTCTCTGGCAGAAATTGTCTCACATCTCTCAGAGATAAATATGAAAGAAAATAGTTGCTGCTGCTACGAAGCACACCGGAGAGGTTAGATTAAATTTTATCAGGTAATCCACATTAGTGCTGTTTTTTTTTTTTTTTTTTTGCTTTAGCTGGGGCTTTCTGTGTCCATAAAGATGGCGTGAACCTTGGGAATCCCATGGGCACCCGGAATGAGCAAATACCGTCCTGGATCAATGTTTCTGAGGAGGCAAAAGTACATCACTAAGCTGTGGATGACATTTTTTTTAATACAGAGCTGTAAGATGTTGTGTGTTTTCATTAGCTATAGTTCCTAATTTCTTGACTCTGTATGCTTCTGGTGGTCTGGAGGCTGTAGTTGAACTTTACCGTACATCTTCAATTATGGTTCCCAGAGCCAGTTTTCCCAGTTCTTTGCATTAACTTAAATGTCTTTAGATGATTACTAAGAGGAAATTTACTGCTTGACAGTAGGGATGTATTTTGAGTTAAAAGCAGTTACCAGTGTGATAGTTCGACTTCTTTGGAAGTCAGTGGTGACATGTTTTGACAATAAAAGCACGGTTGGGTTTAAAGAGAAACCTCTTAGGTAATACATAATGTACAGGAATGGCTGCGGGGCCTGGGTGCAGTTAGGTATATAGAAATAATGCGGTTAACGGTTTCTTTTTCCTTTCCAGTCCTTGTAGATCAGTCAGTCTCTATTGTTCTTATGTATTAGTTCTAGTTTTTATTTTGTTTTATATTAATTTGCTTATTTTATAGATTTAATTACAATGTACAGCTTAGTTTGAATGGAGTTTGGGAGATACCCCTGAGGTTTATTTTCAACTGTTTCTATTGCTGAAGTAATGTTTATATCAACGCTATTACAGATAATACTTTTTGTGCAGGTTTGCGCGCTTATGTTCAGTGTTTTTGTCTTAAGTCGAGAAATATTCAGTTAGGTTAATCTGTTGTCAGCAACAACATGCTGCAATAAAAATGCTTCAGGAGATTGAAGGTGTTTTAAACCTGCATTTGACAGTTCTCACCAGCTTTTACTCATGTTTGAGTAATGTTTGAAAGGATTGTTTTAGCCAAACTGATTTAAATACCTATTATCAGTTATTAACATTTTCAGCGCGATACCATTGTGTTGGTTTAAGTTACTGAGTAGTTTGAAAGTATCTGAAGACAGAAAAAGGATTATTCTAAGCTGTGAAGATTAAATTAAATAAGACCATCATCACATAATAGTTTCGGTAAATTACGGTTAGGTACGTTTTATATATTTTTGTTATCCTTTGAATGGCTGTTAAGGAGGTGCGGTCCAATTACCGATACGGCTTCAAAACCTCAAGAACCTTTCTAGATCTGACTAACGCAGCACTGACCCTCCCCTACTTGTTGCTGTGCGCTGTGCTGGTAACCTGGCTGAATGATGGCTACTACATTTTTCCCTTGCTCGAAAAAACAGAAACGATGGCTGTTTGGGGATTTCTCCAGTCGTAAAAAGGACGGACCGTTACGGTGTGGAAACTAAAGGAGTGCCACCAATGACTCTTTAAGACAACGCTGTTTTAAAACTACAGTTGGGACACTAAAGGTGGTATCGAATGCAGGCCGGCTATCCGAGTCGATAACCCAAACAATTAACCAGCTAATATTACCCTGTTAATCTATAAGGATCAAAACAGCAGAGGAGTGTAATATTTTGTGCAATCGGTGCCTGGAAACAATTACTAAATTTAGAGGAAGTTTATTATAATCAAACTAGCAATAAATAAATGTGTAGTTAACTGTAATAATATTTTTTATTTATCAGCAGTTTGAACAATTATGTATGTTTTAAATTTAACAGCGGTTGGATCATATTACTTTTATTTCAGAATTTATGTGTAAATACTTTGATTCTGGTCATACTGGGAGAATCTCATATGACCCACACCTAGTGTTAAGCTTACTTTGTCTATCATCTGTGCTTGTTCTGATCCTAGAGTGAGTTTTATTTAGCTATTAATTTTACATCTTAAACATGTGTTGTCATTGCAGCAGGTTGTAGATGTCTGATTTGGAACTATGAATATACATACTAAAGTAAACAGCTGAAAATAATCATAGTTGATTATGGTCAGACTACTGAAAGTTATTTCAGGAATGTTATTTTCATGTCTTCACCCAGGTCTCTGAAGACAAACACAGACCCCATGTTTAGCAACAGAAAACATCCATAGCTCCAGTCAGGTGGTTGAAAACAGCCTCAAATATCTTGCAGTGTCTGGGATGTGTGGAAGCTTGCACAGGCTTGGTGGACAGTCCTCCTCCTTTCTTCCAAATATTTTTTTTCTTCTTCCTCCTCTTCGTCTTCTCTGGCCACCGCTTGTCAAATGAGGGTACATGAACTCAAGTGTTTACTCTCAGATTGTGCAGGACTTTGTCTGGGCTTGACTCTCTCTGATACGGGAGCTTTTGGCCATTGAGGATCTGAGCTGACTGGGAGCAGCAGAGTGCAGGAATACTCGACTCTTCACTACCTCATAACTCTGTAGACCAAAGGCCTGCGCTGTCAGCAGCAGCCTTTCAAACCAGCTACTGACATTAACACACAAATGTCAGGAATAAGTATCAACCCTGCGTTGTTAGTGTGACAAAGCACAATGTGACGTTTTATCACTGTATAAAAAGGTGTTTGCGTTTTCAACCTGCATCAGGTTTTGAGACACAGTGATAAATATTTCAGCTTGCAACAGTTCCTTTCATAGATCAGGTTAATTTTTAAAATATTTTACTTCCAGTCTATGAAATTAACTGCTTGTTTGCACTCAATTTGCTTGACAGCCTTCTTTGACACTTTTGCTATACTGAGGTAGTCTTCAGTATTCAAAGATATGTATTTTCTGTATTTTAAACACAGAATGTCATGCTTTAATTAGGCCAGAGCACCAAAGGTGGTGTGAAGGCATATTAAAATGCAAGTATTTCTTATTTTCACTTCTTTGTTTCTGTTAAACGTATCTGGACAAACAGTTTTCATTCAATTTGAAGGACAACTCTAGTTGCTTTTGTGAGAATGTACATTCTCTGAAGTGTAATTTTTTTGTGCGTGTGGCTGGGCTTTTGTGTATATTTACCACAAACGTATTTTATTAGAATTTTATTTGAAAAGCCAACACAAAGGAATGTGATGAATGATTTTCAAAATCTGAAAACAGTTGTGTGCATATACGTCCACTCCCCAAACCCTCAGTCAGTTGGTTGTAAAATCAGCTTTTACTGCAGTTACAGTTGGCCTTTGGGGTGAATTTTCACCTGTTTTGCACACCTAGAAAGTGAAGGTTTTGCCCATTGTTGTTTGCAAAATAGTTCCATCTCAGATTGGATGGAGAGTGTCTGTTAATATAAATCCTGAAGTATTGCCACAGATAATAAGATTTGGGTCTAGGTCTTTCTAACACAAAAACATGCTTTGATCTAAACAGTTCTATTGAAGCTCTGGTTGTGTGTTTAGGGCCGTGCTCCTGCTGGAAGGTGAACCGCTCCCTCAGTCTAAAGTGTTTTGGAGCCTCTAACATGTTTTCTTCAGGGGTTGCTTTATATCTAAAATCTACCCTGATTAACTTCCCTATCTCTACTAAAGAACAGCATTCCAGTAGCGTAAACCATCTCCATAATTCATTGCATAGATGGCCCTCCTTCCACATGTTCGCTCGATCCCCTACATGGGGCTTTTTGGCAAGCTGCAGAAAGGAGTTCTTTAAACAATCTAGACAATCTTCCGCAAATGTCAGATTTTGAAAGTGCATGGCTATTGGTTGTAGTGCAGCTCCTGCAGAGTTACCATGGGTGTCTCGGCTGCTTCTGTGATTATTGTTCACCTTGCCTGACCTGTTGGTGTAGCTGGACAGCCATTTCTTAGCGGGGTTGCAGTTGTGGCATACTCCCCTCATTTTCTAATCAAGGAATAACCTGCGCTCCATGAAATGTTCGAAGCTTGGGGTGTTTTTTATTACCTAAGCCTGCTCTGAAATTCTCCACAACTTGATCCTTGATCAGTTTGATCTGTACCTGTGTCTTCATGATGCTGTTTTCTCACTGATGTTCTCTAACAAACCTCTGAGGCCTTTACAGAACAGCTGCATTTGTATTGAGAGTAAATTAAACACAGAGGACTTAATTGAAAAATTAATTGGCTCCACAGATTTTTATTTCTGACAAAAAGAGTAATAAGGGCTGAATATATCTGCACACCACACTTTTCAGATTTTTTTTTCACCTAAAAACCGTGTATCTTTTACCATCTACCACACATTTATTCTTTACTTTGTGTTTTTCAATCTCAAAATATCTGTATAAAATACATTGAAGTTTGCGGTTGTAACGTGACCAAATCTGAAAAAGTTCAAGGGGTTAGAATACTTTTGCAAGGCTTCATGTGTAACAAGTGATGAAGAGAAACAAATGATGAAGAAAACGCCTTGCTAAATGCTGACAAATATTTAAAATTGTAAACATTGTTTCTGTCAGGAAATGTGTTTGACATGTTATATAGGGTCTTTTTTCTTGCCTTTTGTCAGGTTATGTGTGCTCATCCAGGATAGCTTTGGGACTTTCAGCGTGCTCCAGCTCCAGCCTCTGTCCACCAGCGAGGAGCTCCACCAGTACTGCCAGATGTGGCAGGGGAGAACCTGTGTGCTGAGGGGCATTAAAGTGGTGCAGCGGGTCACTCGAGAAAGGTGAGAGTCACTTCTGTTGCGTCAGGGTAGGACGGCACCTGAATTGGGGTTCCTGAAAGTTCAGCTTCTCGCCAGCAACAATTTGTAGTATTGCTTTTCTAGTAATTGCAGGGTTATCGCCCTCCCTCTTTAGCATTCTAGGGTAACAGCCTCGGGTGAATGCCTGAAACAGACAGTTGCTGATAAGTAGTGATGAGAAGCACCCTCAGAGCCTTAGGCCCTTTTTCTAAACCATCTGCAAAGACATATCAGATTCTGTTGGTTGTATTTTGGTATTTATCCAAGACTGTCCTGTTTTTAAAAGCGTAAAATTTGAACATGATGTTAGGGGCTTTCCTGAACCGTGTGATCCTGTCCTGCCAGCATTTGCACCGTGTTTACATGTAAAGTGATACCGAGGTTCATGGTCTCTGTTCCTCGTGAGTTTCCAGTCGACATCCCAGATTAGCAGCAGTTAGTAGAACTGGTGTGGGGGCATTCAGAAACTGGCTGGGGTATGTTTACCTCCATGGTATTTTCAATGTCTGTCCTGCCCATAATAATTCTAGAGGTTGTCTTGGTCAGAGTGTGATGGATGGACTATCTCCAGTGCTTTCACTTGGGCCATATTTACTCAAGTGCGAAAACACTCGTGTTTTTCCACTCATTCAGGCAGGTCTCTAAATGTCAGGTAGACCTCGAAGCTTGTCCTAGAAATCCACACCGTCTGAGAGTAGTCTGTCCTACTCTTATTATTTTCCTGTAGAGGGTTATTCAATACAACTGACAATACTTAGTTGTGGTAATAAATATAAAGCAACAAACACTAGTTTGTTAAATATTAGGCTTCCATTCACTCATAAGTGCTGCTCAACAGAAAAAATAAACTTATTACACTCTTTAGTTAAAATGTAATAACAGCGACTGTTTCCTTGTATTCTACAAAAACTGGTATTTGTTAACCAAATGTTATTGATTAGCTTGTCTGGTTTAAATTTACTTCATGTGGTTATTAACATGGTTAAATGGGGTTACCATTGGTTTGGTCAGCCACACATTACTACACATGTAGACACAGCGTTGATCAGCCAAGCAAGTAAATGTTCCCATAAGCTGTTATTTGGGAGAAAACCTGGCAGACAACTTATCCAACTTCAGAGTGGGTTTAGCAGCTTTAAAATAACTTGTGGTGGCTTTTGTCTTCACTGGCTTCTCATCTCTAGCACCTGGATGTTGTCTCTTGAGCTGCTCATACGGCAGCCTGTCTGTGTTGCTGTGGTTCACAGAGCCTCCATCTCCTCTTTTTCATCACCTCGCTTGAAGTACACTCATACTGTATACCACTTCAGCATTTGAGAACTTTGAAAAACCTTTAAACCAGCTCATTTCTATGGGGAAGCAGGTGCTTTATCCACCGTGTGTGTTTTGAAACTGCGGTGCAGATGAAGTGAACCAGTGATTAGAGTTGATCATGACTGATGCAAGTAGCACGCACACTCCCACACCTATACACCCCTGTAAACTGCAGCCTACTCACACATGCCGGTGTGGAGGAAAGTAGTTGAGGAAAAGAAAGAATCAATAGCTTAAACTTTGTTCTAAACCACAAAGATACACACCAGCTTTTTTCTGTCCGATTTTGCATTAATTGAGGGAAATTGCTTATATTTCTGTTTTGTTTTTTTTTTTCAACACAGTGCATTTTGCTTCTTAGCTTGAAATAAATTGTAATAAGTACATTTTAATTATTAAGGGGTTATTAGAGATTTAAACAGTGTTGCAGCAGTGACTGCCCTCTCACTCTCAAGTAAAATAACCATTGGGTTCCTTCAACTATGTTACAATAGTGTAATTAAAGATTGCAGAATGTACCCCTAACTGTTCAGTAACTTCATACTTTAAATACATCAATGTTTCCACCCTTTTTTATCACTATACTTATATGAATATGCATATTAATTGTAATGGTGGTAATAATAAATGTTTTTGTAATAAAAGTGCAACTCTCTGAAGACTTTTTATTAAAGATGCACCGATCATGATTTGCCTGGACGATTCAGATATCCATTTTTCCTTGGATGTCCCGGTGTCGAGCATGGGACTCGTCTGTCGCTGACATTCTTGGAGGTAGTGGAGCTTTCATGATTGCTCACGCCAGAAAGCACTTCCCATAGGGGAACATCGAGGAAGGTTTGAAAGAGAACATTGTCTGTTTGGTTTTTTTGTTTGAATTAAAATACAAAAGTACGTCAGAGTGTTGATTGTTTTGATGCCTTTAATAACTATAAAAAAAACAATATAGTTTTTTATATTTGACCTGTTTATCATTAATCAAAGCCTATTAAAGGGAAATTGGCAAACAAATTTTCTTTTGCAGATTGATTGGTTCATCTCTACTTAGTAGTATGAGTTATACATTATGTCCTGTCTTGTTGGAAAATCAGGAGGGAATTGTGACTTTTTTCCCTTAACTTTTACATACCTTAACATCATCAGAAAGTTAACCAACATGGGACTAACCGAAGAGCCAGCCTTTAAAAGACAGATGAAGTCAGAAATTATGAGATGCTTATATGCAAAAGTAGCCAAATTAGCTTTTGCGTGCCAAGATTCACCGCAAGGTTTGAAAAAAATTCCCTGTCAGACCGCATTCTGTCGTTTGACCCTGTTTTTCTTCTTTTTTTTTTGGTGTGCACTTAACAAAGAATACATAGCTTGGTAATTTGTCAACTTTAGAGATATTTTTTTATTAGGTTGTTTTCTTTTTGTATTTTCAGCAGAAGCCAGCCTCATCCTTCTATGCCAGTTTCTGTTTTTCTCACCAACTAAAATCTGAGGGGTTACACTCTTTGGATTTTGCTCCAAAAATTCAACCAGATGCAAGTTTAAAAAAAAAAAAATATCTTAAAGTGGTTCAAAAGACTGTCGGTCTGAAGAGTCGTGAGGTTTCTAAACAATCTTCTCATTAGCACTTTCAGTAATGTGTTGTATTTACAGGACGTACTTCATTAATATGACATCTAAACGAATGTTAAAAGTTGTGCATGTACTGAGTGAAAATCTGCAAAACTGCTATGAACTGGAGCTGCGCCTTAAATCAGATAAAACGACATCCTTCAGCTAAAAGTAAACAAAGTCAAGATTAAAAGCCACTGTGTTGAATGAGCAGTGTGAACCTGTCGTTACTCATCAATGAGTTGGCCTCACAGGACTTGACCGGGCTGCAGAACCAGTTCCACACAAAGAAACCCTGTGACTAGGGGTTGACTAACTGGTTGTTAAGCACTGACTGATATGATAGCACCTCTATGGTTGAATAAAGGTAGCAATACCTTGCACTCAACATATTTTTCTCAGAAAATAGGCCGTGAGTCGGAATGAGCGGCCTTTTTTTTGAATCGTTACTTCCAAAAGCGGTTTGACGTCAGTCCAACATCATAAAAGTATATCGACTGTGATCTGGTTGCAGTCTGTTTTAAAAGGGATTAAGGGTGTGCTAACATGAGCCAAAGTGTCACTAATTGCTAATCTGGACATTTTAAATCTCTTGTAATCTGTTTTCTAAACCTTTTTTTTTCACCACAATTATATCATAATTTACATTGGGTGTAGACTCTCATGTTTCTCATGACCTGCTTGTAAAAGGTATTTTGTGTGTTTTTCCTCTGCCAGCCCTGGCATGCTCTCTGTTGATTGTAGGTGGTGCAAAAACAAAAAACAGGCTCACTCTCTTTACAAATTCATGTTTCAGTGGAAGTGAAACTGGCTGTGAAAGCTTTCATTCCTCTCACTCAAGTCCCTCATTCTGTAGTTTCTCCCTCTTCCCACCCTCTTCTGTGCCCCTCCTTTCTCTTCCTTTTAATTTTTTTGTTTCTTACTTGCAGGCACCCCAGGCTTTTCAGCTTGATAGACAGTCTCTGGCCCCCAGCAACGTCTCTGAAAGATCATGGAAACTCACTTAGTAGGCTAAATGTAAGTTCTCATTATAGTGATAATAGTTTAACCCCCTGAGACACGAGTATTTATTAGCTTTTCTCTGCTTTTAATGTGCGGATTTATTATCATTTAATGGAAAATGTCCATAAATAGAAACCCTTTTTTTAGAAAGTGATCTTTTTAAATCGTAAAAATATGTACCGACATTTATGTATTTTTAAAATTTTCCCTTAATACAATAGAAAAATGTGAAATACGCTTTGTTCTTAGGATATCAAGATTATATTATCATAGTCCTTTATATTTCCTGTCTTTCTACTACTTTCTCTGCAGCTGATTTAAGAGATTTTAATGTTTAAAATGAGCATAGCGTTGGTATTGCCGATTTAATATTATTCTAAGTCACAATTTGAGGTAATAAAATCCCGTGCAGGTGAAACCACAAATTTAATTCAGTGAATGAAAAGACACATTACATTTTTTCTTGCTGTCTATCATTAAAAAACAGCAACATTTTTTCTGTTTAGTAAAATATTTCTCCTTCTGTTGAAAACATATAGCTATTATCTTAAAAGTTATAACTATACACTGAATAGCTAAAAGGAAAAGCAGCACTTTCTCATCCACTTACCTCAAATTCTATCATATTGAGGCGGGGGCACTTTTCAATTTAAACTATGCAGATTATCCTGATCTTTGTTGCATTATTTAGCTATGTATACACCTTAATTGCATGCTTACATTCAGCAGAGGTTCTGCAACATTTTCAGCCTACGAAGCATGCACCCGGCTCCTCTGATGGGTTCAGAAACAGGATTCTTAGTTGAAAACCGCCAAAAAACCCAAATAATGCTCCATATTTTTCAAAGGGATCGATAAAATTAAGGTTGTCGATGGGCGAAAACATTGCATAATAAATTTAAGCAACATTAAAATGTATGATACAACTAACCAGGGATAACACAAATATCAGCCTTTCTGGGTTTTTTTTTATATTTTTTATTTTGGAAAAGCAAAAATGTATAGGTGCATCTCAATAAATTAGAATATCATGAAAAGTTTTTTTTTTTTTAAATCAATGAAAAAATGTGTGACTCATATATTATTACATACTTTGTACACAATTATGTATTTAAAGCTTTTAATTCTGTTAATTTAGATTTAGTTTTAGTCTTCCCCATGATTGTGTGGTTAATGAGATGGCCGTTTTCTGAGAAACTGAATTTGGGGTTTTCATAGTAAATCAATAGTAATCAAACATAGTAATCAAAATGAACAGAAGCAAACATTTATATTACTCTGTGGTGAGCCACTGTATAATGTTTAACTTTTTGAGTTACTAAATCAAAGTACTTTTTGAGGACATTCTGATGATATGCACCCCTATGTTTGTTTAATCTTCAAGTTATTTAAATGACAAAACGTCCAAATAACTATATCACAAGTATTTATTTTTTTAACATGCAGAGCTCAAGTGTCCCTTGTCTGCAGGAAATCAGACCTCCAGGTCCACCTCCAAGTTTCTGCTACCTGCTGTCGGGTCAGCAGACTTCAGTTGAGCTCACTGAAGTGCAAACTGTTTCACCGCTCTACCTTCACCCCACAAACCAGACCCTACGAGACATAATGAAGGTGAGCACTTTATCCGAACAAACACACAGAAGCATTGCACATACGATCTTAATACTTAGTAACTTTTTTCTCCCTCAGGGCGAGGCAAAGTCCTGTTGCTGCAGTTTTATCGCCACTGTTTTATACAAGAGAATACAGGTATTAATTCCTTCAGTCTCAAATCACATAAAACATTGATTTAATCTCTCCTTATTTACAGAAAAGAATAAATAGGTCTCCTGAGCCCCTCATTCATCTTAAGATAATTTAAACTAACAGACTGATAAGGTTGAACTCTGACGTAGAGAGCAGTGCTCCTATCTCTCTGTTTGACCATCTGTACGAGGCTCAGCCATTCCTCATCACTGATTGGTGAGAACTTTAACCTTTGACCAAAATGAGATAGCAGTTCAGATCAAAGTGCTGGACTTTGGTACACACACACACACCACTTTTTCATGTTATCGCACTAGTAAACCAGCATTGTGTGCAACCTCTTGAATGAGTGATCTTGTCAAAGCAGCTTTTTTTCTTAATATGTTGATTGCCATCTAATTTCTGCTTCATCAGCTTTTTTCACGTAATATTTCCTTTAAGTACTCTTTGTAGGTCATTGTGTTTCCAAGTAATTCATTTTCTGCCTATGTGTGTTGTTCTGGTTTAACTTTAGAGCACAGATGTAGGCCAGAGGGAGGTGTGGTTGGTGCTGACAGACCCCAGTCTTCAGGAGGAGCAGCCGGAGAGGCTGTCCAGGCGAACAGTGGCTCTGTGTGTGAGCACTTCCTGTGTGCTCACTTCCTCTGTCCTCAAAGCACTGAATTCCCCTTCTGTTTCTGACATGTCATTCAGAGATGCCATCAGAGAACATGGTAAAGTTTTGTTGTGACCTGTCAGGTTATTTGTGTTTCACCACACAAGAATGTGGGGACCGAGTGCTCACACTCACTGTGAGAAATGAGGATGATTTGCATTTCCAATTATTTTTAGCTTTTTATTAGTTTTAGTGGAGAAGTATTGGTTTTAACAATAACATATGCTGTATTACTAATGTGTGATCTGTGTAGTAAACTGCCACATTAACAAGTTTTTTTACTGCTATTGGTAATTCAGTGGAGTTTGTGCTTTAAATTAGGTCAAGTATAATCAGTTGAAACCAAAACTGACAAACACTATAAAAAGACATAGGGAAAGAACATTATGGGAAAATATTGGAGCAACACCTCAAGACATCAGTGAAGAAATTAAAGCTTGGACACCCAAAGGACAAAGACCAAAATTATACTGCCAAATTTGTTACAAAGGGACTTAAGGAGAACAAAGTCCATGTTTTGGAGTTGCCATCACAAAACCCTGATCTCAGAGTTGAGAACATTTTTTGTGAGAGCAGGGCACCCTACAAACCTGACAGTTAAAGCTGTTCTGTCAGGAAGAATAGGCCCACATTCCACCAAAAACGTTACAGTTTCAAAAGGCAATTCTATGAATATTCTACCAATAAGGGAAATATGTAAACTTCTGACTAAAAAGTTATAAAGAATTGGCACACTTTTTCTGGCACTAAGCAAAAATGTATCATTTAGTAATCCTGACTGACCTACAGCAGGAAAAGTTTAGTTTGATTCAGAGATGGCAAGAAAAACAGGTTGTGTGTCTTTTTATTCAGTGTATGTAAATGTCTGTTTTCAAGTGTTGTTCTTGGCTGGAGAATTGAACCCCACCAAAGCTGCCAGAGGGTAGATCAAATTACTTGTGAGCTTATAATCAGGTAGAAGGCCCAAGCAGTCCTTCGTGTAAATCTAAAGGTTCTTACCTGGAACCTTCTATTTTATTCTGGCAGTTTCTTATGTTTGCGTTCACTGTATTGTACATAGCAGTGCTGTTTATGTACATTACTTTCCCTGGCACAGAAAGGGTCACTCCTCCTGACAAACGCATTTTTTGACCTCAAGACCTCCGCCAGGAAAAAAAAAAAAAGTGTCACAGAGATTACACTTTATGAATGATGTAAAGTCACTCCAAATTTTAACCTAAAATTTAAGCCTCTTTCACAAAACACGTGGAGCCAGGATTAGGAAACTAACTCAGTGTGCTTTGTGAAAAGGACGAGACCGCACGGAGGGTTGAAGTCAACCTGCTAGTATTATGCCTATGAGCCACCAGGTGATGTAGTAACAGCCCAGGTATCAGGACCACCACAGCTGACTGGTGCGTCACATACATCACTGGACGGGTCACATTGAAGTGCGCTGGGACAGATCATATCTCTGGATTTCATGTAATAGAACTTTCTTCAGCAGGAGATACGGTGGAAAGTAAAAGCAAATTTATAATCTGTCACGTTACAACCATGTTCATCACTTTTTAGAACGGTTGATGTCTGACACTTGATTTATGTGTAACTCTTTTGATCGACCCTGGTGAGTTTCACACTACGCCTACTTTGGTTTTGCATGTTAGCCTGATATTTTAAAAGGTCACATATGCGGAATGTCATCGGCTTGATTTATGACTTTTGAACTGCCACAGACAGCTCAGAGATGTGCTTGTCTTTGCAGGTTTATGACAGACAACTTTGTAACATAAGCTTTGTTAATGCTCTTAGATGTTTGAAAATCAAAGCCTGCGTGACATGTCCCGAAGCATAAAACACATGCAGTAGCACATCAGTGTCTGCATAAAGGTTGTTAACAAAACGGAATCCTAGGGGGATGGGATTATTTTATTTCACCATGTGCCCCGCCTCCCCTACCAATTTAAATCACTACATTTGGGATTTAAAATTACTTTTGTGGGTGATTTTAAATAACTAATGTCTGTATTCACCCATCTGTGAGGACAGAGGGTATATATTCCTCAAATTGATATTTTAGAGTTTAAGGTTTTATATGCTGAGCCAAATATAAACACAGCCTCACCCCTCCGGAATCATTAACAGATTTTAACAGGTCCCGAATGTTGCTTGTGTTTATGTAAGTTGTTAAAACTCTGAAACACATTTCACAGGTTTTAATTATTAAAAATGTGTGAATGTCAGTAGTTTGCCTTTGACTGTGAAGTGATCTTAATTCTGTTTCGCAGTGCAACCGCTGTAAAATATTCACAAATGGTAGCTGTTGAACACCAGGTTTTATTCTCAAGCGGAGTTCTGTCTCCTCCTTACTTTAAAAGTGAGGTAACTGTAAATCTGCTGCAGGAAATCCTTTTAAAGCTTGCTACAGTTTCCCCTTTTCACGATATTTGGGGTGACTTTAAACATGTTATGAAGTGTAATTGATGTGACAGAATCATCTGTTTTTTTTTTTTTATTATTGCTGAAAATTGCAACTTTTTATTCTATTAACGGTGACCCTCCTCCTTCTGCAGTCAGCTGCTGAACAAGACGTTGGTCACAGCCAAATTCCTACAGCAGGAGGAGTGACTCAACGGCTGTGGATGCAATTTGCATAAACATCTCCGGTTTGGGCTCTAGTAGCAGGAGCACACAAAAAATGCCCAAATTGATAAAGGAAATTAAACATTCCTAGTCACATATCCAAAAGTCCTCTTGTTTTAAAATATGAACTGTCGAGAAGTCAAAACTGCGAGATGTCTGGAACATAATGCTGGCTCTATTTTTCCAGCAAGAGACGTTTAGCACCCACCCACCACAAAACTCCATCCTTGGTCCAGGATAGATACAGAAAGTTCCCCATCCCTACCAGGCCTGTTTTCTGGGCAACATTTTGATGCTGGTAATCTGGTTTGACCCAGTTACCTATTGTGGGAATAAAGGGTTAAAATAATGTCTCTATGAAATATTCTGGTTCTTGAATAACATTTCTGCAGTGGAAACGCACATTTTATCTATAAAGTATACTTTCTAACATTGTTTAAAAAAAACATGAGATCTTGGAGTTCCTGTAAACTGCTTTTTAACTTGGTGTAGCAGCTTACCAGATGATCTTATCACTGCCACACCCATCTAAGCACTTGTGTTAGGCAGCCTGCCCAGAAGCTCCAGAACAAACCCAAGTTGACGGTAAAGGTTGCATACATGCCACATAGAGCTGCCAGGCATGGATGAAGTTGCTTCTTTCAGAGCTCCAACATAAGTTTACAGAATGAACCAGTCAGATGGCTATTGTTTCTTTTTTTCTTAAATTTGATCAGAGTGAATAACAAACTTCAAACCACATTTTTTGGAAAACTTCAGGGCGCTTGAGTTACTCACCGGATGCACATTGACTTGTGCAACTTCTTATTTCCCTAATTCTCTACAAAGTTAGTTAAACCATACACCCTCAGGAGCCACATTTATGAGAAATATTGAAGTTTCATTTATTAGAGTAATGCGATAAGCAAAAAGTGTTCCTTTGCTTTCCTTTAATAGTAAGATGGCATTTAATAAGTTGGGTTTAAAACAGTTATATTTAAAATTCTGAGGCAGACTGTGATTTTATACCGTTCACACTTTTGAATCAAATGTTGTATGTATGTAAAAGGGCTAAACAAGGCTTCAGAGGAGGGTGGGTTTAAGCTTTTGTGAATGGGTAACAGTAAGTTCCTATATTTCTGTTGATGGATTTCAGTTCGTCCTTCATCACTGTGTAACTTTTGGTTTGAGGAATCTTGCTTGAGATGTATCTAAATTTGATCCAATGCGTATTTCCTTTGCAGCAATGTGTATTTCTTATTTCCATATTTAGGTGTGCTCCTCTGTGCGGAGCAGTCTGTCATTGAGGTGTCTTTTGCACAACATGAGAGCAGTATCGAGACCACTACGAGGCAAGACTCACTTTCCCAGTCTCCAGATGAGCCCCAGGTGAAGATCCTGCCCCGAACCCTGCCCCAGCCTCTGAGACTGGATTCCTTGAGTTTGGAGACCACACCCAACTCCCTCTGTACTCTCACAGGTCTGTCTGTCTCTGCCTTTCAAGCGGTCCTGTGGTTTTCCATGCGACTCCTCTGATTTCTACTGAACAGGCCTGACATCTTGTTCTCTCTGTAGAAAAAAAAAACACGATTGTTATATTTTCACAAGTTTACAGCACAACAAAGGGCTTTGATGTTGCTTCCAGGGACTGTGTTGTAATGTTTGTTGTTCAGTCTCTGTCCTCAGGGCATCATTGTGTGAGACAATGTAAAATAAAACTCATGAAATATTGTGAAGTTTATGTCCATTCCCACATTATTTTGCAGAAAAATGAACATGCACGCTCCCCATGAGTCTTTGAACATCTGTTGTTACAATGACTTAGTTTTCATGAAATCTTTCATCTTTTTTTAACACGAGCAGTATTATTTTGACATTTTAGTCCTTTTTGAAGTTTGCTCTCGTCAGTCAAGATTTTCACTTTTCTCCCTGAGCAGTTGCTCATAAATAGTAAAAACATTTTTAATGTGTTGCAGTCTTCCTAATCTGCTTCAAATCCCACTGAAATGCTACATAAAGTCTTCCTCTCTAGATGGTTTCTAATTATGTAAATGTGGTTTCGAAGCCTGCAGCAGATCGTAATCTGCATCTGCTGCCTTCACGTCACATCTGAGAGCAAAGATCACATCATGAACCCACTCGGCTTTGGCCTCTCTGGCCGTCCATGTTTGATCAGGTGGTCGAATGAAAATAAAACACACAGTTTGCACTTGTGCACGAGTCGTACCTTCTAGAAGTTACGAGCGGAGAAAAAGAAAAACTGGAATCATTTCTTATCAGGTTTTGTATTTGGTATCCTGTTTAAGGTTCCATGTTTGCAGTGGTAGGGCAGCAGCTGTGGTTGTCAAGTGAATTGTTTTTAGGTAGGGAGCACATTTCTGCTGCTTTTATCGTTGCCATCTTTGATACAAATTAAAAGGATGCCGTTATCTCCTTTGCCCTGTCATAAACTTACAAACACTTCAAAACCAATGCTGACAATGTTTATCAGTGTTCCTCCTTTATAAAAACAAGTAATGTAAATGTATTTTTATGAAGGATCCAAACCATTTATTGGCCGCAAGTGTTAAATGATTTGTTATTTGGCTTCTGTTTATCAGGGGTGATTGTTGGTGTAGATGAGAATACAGCTTATTCCTGGCCAGCTTGCAATCTATGTGGAAGTGAGAACTTGGAGGTGTCAGCGGGAAAACCGTAAGTCCTTATTTACCAAACCAAACGTCATGGTTCTCATAGTGGCAACCCTGGGCTTAAGTTTTTTTTTTTTTTTTTCCCACAGTCAGAACTTCCACTGTGTTTCCTGTAAATCGATGTTGGACAAGCCAGACACAAAGGTTCAGCTGGAGGTTTTCCTCAGCTCCTCCTTGTTAAGCAACTGCACCTTAAAGGTTAAGGTGGGGACACTGAAGAGCAAAAATATAAAAGTTTTATGGCAAAGCCAAGTTAACACTGGTGTAGTTGAACATTCAGGGATAATAAATGGGAACCATCAGCATGATTCACGTTTGTACAAGAAAAAACAAAACCCAGGAAACTGTCTACTTCATAAAAACAATGACAAAAGCAAGGCATCACTTTTACAGTTATTGCATGTAAAAACCGGTGGTTTTGGATGTTTACCCAGGGCGGCATGGTCTTGGGGGTGGCACGAGGACTTACAGGAATTATAAAAGGAGTTATCTTTTAGTTCCACCTTTAAATTAGTTTGCTTTTGCGTTTCCAGTACATTATTTTGTGTTATGTCTGAACGTGTCTGCCTAATACTGCTGAGGTTGGTATCTATGTGGCGCTAGATTTAAAGGACCTCATTGTGTTTTTTTTAAGTAATTGGACTGAATTCATTTGCAAGCAGTACTTACTATGGTCAAACCTGCTCCCCCACAACTGCCAGTAATAACTCAAAATTCGGTTTTACATGAGGTTGTGTATATAGTCCAGGTGACGTTCCTGCCTCCTGTTCACACAAAATATTATCCATCTTAAAATCTTTAAAGCCATTTGACATGAGGCAGTTGCTACACACAGCTGTTGCTAATCTCATCAATTAAAGCATTTTAAGTTAATAAGACAGAACCTTCCTTAATGTCATTTGTAGCACCTGCATTAGTCCTCTGTTTGATGTTAGAATGGCTTCTGCAAAGAATAGCTATGTTCGTTTCCGCCAAAATAACGGCTTCGAGTATGGTGGCTGTTTTCATCTCGCCTGCTGTAAAATGGTCATTTTAGAGACTTGTTGGTTGTTTTTGCTTAAACAGAATTTAATAGTTTAGGTGAATTGAACATAATGAGCTATCGTATTTCACCTGTTTCTGTTTAAGAGGCTGTCCTTTTTAAAAATCATGTATATACCTTGAATATTTTGTCATTTTGTCATGTTATAACCACAAACTACTATGTATTTTATTGGAATTTTATGTGCAAGATCAACACAAAGTAGCACATGATTCTGAAGTGTAAGGAAAATAATACAGGATTGTCAAGCTTAAAAGCTAAATCAGAAAACTCTGGTGTGTAAAGAGACCTACCCTTTAGACGACTGAAGTAGATCCAACATAGAACTAATTTTTACTGCAGCTACTGCTACAGATCTTTTGAGATATATCTGATCAGATCTGCATATCTAGAAGCAGAATATCTTGCAATTTTTCTTTTCAAAATAGCTCCAGAGTTTCTGTAAACAGCTATTTTCAAGTTTTGCCACAGATTCTAAAATGAACTTCAGTCTGAACATTGACTAGAGAATTCAAAGGCATGAAAATGCTTCGATCTAAACCCATTCATTGCATGTCTCTGTGTATAGTAACATTGTCTTACTGGAAAGAACAACCTCCGCCCCAACCTCAAGCCTCAAGGCTTCATAGTTTTCTTGAAATGGGACTTCTTATGTCTTGTTTTGGACAATGGCTTTCTTCCTGCCCCTCTTCCAGGATAGGCCAGATTTGTGAGTGCATGACTAATAGTTTACATGCTGACATATTATCCCACCTGAGCTGCTGATTACTCCAGAATTACTGTCCAAATCTCGGCTGTTATTCGAATTATTGGTGCTGTACTCCTTACTACAACATACTGCAATTGTATCACTAACCTGACCGCTGTGTTCATTGGTCTTCCTCACGCTGTTTGTTCACTAATGTTGTCTAACAAACCTCTGAGACCTTCACAGAACAGCTGCATTCATACAAAGACTAAATCACACACAGGTGGACTCTATTCAATAATTAGGTGACTTCATAAGGCCGTTGGTTGCACTAGGTTTTATTTATGGATATAGGAGTAAAGGGGCTCAATACAAATGCACAGAACTCTTTAGATTTCCGTTTTTTTGACTGGTCAGTATGTTTACTTTCCTGTGTTGTTTTACTCTTGACTCTTGACTCAAACTTCTCTTACAAGAGTAGAATGGCGAATATGTGAATTTTGTGGAATTGTAAAACTTTTACCTCTGGCAGAAAATAAAAATATATCTGAAATATTTTAGCACACGTTGGCAGAAATGTAGATAAAACCTTTGACTAGACAGTCATCTGTCCTGTAGAGTGATCCACGAATGAGGCACAGTTGCCTCTCCGTAAATGTTGCTCTTTAAAAGCTTGTGTTCTGCACTGTAAAACAGAGTCTTGATAAACGTCCCTCTGCGCAAACGGTTTTTAAGAACTTGGCGTGGCAATGATCAAAAATGCTAAGTGACACAGCCAGTCTCTTATCAGTGTTCTTATCATCCAGCTCGTTTTTTAACCCCTTCCAGCCATTAACCAACAGAAACCACCGTCTGTTTTGTGCAGCATTTCGTTTTCTTTTACATTGCAGAGGTGATCATTAAAAAGGCATTGCTGAATTCATGTTTTAATCTTTCCAACAGCTGCAGCGAAAGACAATCATGTCCATCCTGAACACGCCCCTGTTGGAAAGCACTGAGGTAGGTTTACTTATCAAACTGTTACATAAGTCTGAGCTAAGATACAAGGTACATAGATTTATGTCAATATGTTCTAAAGCACAGTCATCTGTTCCTGTCACTGTGATAAAGGCTGTACTTTGTTGAGTGAAGTGACCGGGTTGGTCATTGATACTGCCAGATTTGACACAGTCCTCCACCCTTTCTTTTGTTTGGAGGATTGTATGTTTGCATGCAGTTTATATGCTGGGGTGTAATTATTCACTTTGTCGATAAACTGCAGCTGGAGGAGCTATTCCTAATCAATAAAATGCATTGTAATTTCTGTGTTTACATTCATGCTTTTCTTCATGCATGAATGCTGGATAGTTAATACCCACGTTTGTACTTGTCCAAAGTGAATACTGCAAAGGTTACATGCATACATCATTAGAATGCAGGGACTTTATTTAGGTTTGCAGAAAAAAAGTGTTTTAAGAGATTTGCATGCTCAATATCTTGCTTCAGCTCCAAGGGTACGATGTGGAGAGCGTCTTAGGAAAAGAGGTGGGTCCCATCGCCGTTTATGTCCGAGTCGTCACCAGGAAGCCAGCCCTCTGGATGGGCCTGGAAGAGATCTGCCTCTAAGGCTGCTGATACCAACTCTCAGACTTTGGCTGGCTCCAGAAATCTGCACTGGGCCTTGGTCTGAGCCAGTTTATCCTCCACTCCCCCCTTCCGAAGGCCTCCTCTGACAGCTTGAGGCTGTTCTGAAGAGAAGGGGGCTGTGAAAAGACAAGGTCTTGTTTGTGTTAATGATGTGTGATCCTGTGCAGCAGGAGTTGACAGCCCAAGGGTAGACCAGTGGCATGCGGGCTGTCAAACCAGCCCATGTGGATCATTAACTGGGATGAGCCTAAATTTTGACTTAAAAAAACTTTTTCCAACCTTGTATTAAAAAAAAACACTGACTCTGGTAATAAAATTGGTGATTTTTGCTGACTTTGCTTTTGGTTTCCTGTGTTGCATTTCCTTTAACACATATTTTCATACAGACTGCTCACAAACCACAATCTTGCATGTTATCATTCTTTTATTACAGATTCATAAACACATCAAGGTTTTATACAAACTATATAAAAGATCATGCTCTGGCTCTTATACAAAGTTAGAAATTACAAAACATGTACCATATCAGGTATGACGTAAATGCAGTGGTAAAATAATTTAATACAGAGAAAAATCTCAAAATATGGCAGCAACATATTTTCCAGTGCCATTATGGTAAGCTTAATACATCTGGTACAGATGGTAAGGACGAGTGTCTCTTGAGGTATGTCTTCTAAAAGTCTCACAGTTCATAGAAGATTAAATGTGTCACCGGCTCTCTGAGCCTGCAAACGAGGCGTTGGGCATGTGTTTGAAGAAATCTCTGAGCCCGGACAGCTCCCTGGTTAGCTGCTCAATGGTTTTGTGGAGTTTCTCGTTTTCGTTGCTCAGTTCGATCATCTTGTGCTGCATCTCCAAGTTGCGTCTCTTGGCTTTGTCTCTGCTTTTTCTAACTGCAACGTTATTCCTTTCACGCCTCTGCCGATACTCCACGCTGAACCTGTCCACCGCCTTCTTTCCCTTTTCCCTGCCCATCTTCCGCGGGCTCGGCTTGTTGGCGCTGACAGCGGAGACGGGCTCCGGGGTGGTCGGGGGCGTTGGCTGTCCCGTCGGGAGGCTGACCGAGGTCTGGGCGCAAGTCTCGATCTGGGAGGGCAGGGAAGAGGACATGTCGCTGTCGCTCCAGTCGGACTCCTGCTTGATCGGAGCGCAGAACGCCCCCTTCTCCTGGACGCCGTCCTGCTTAGCGTAGACGGCCGGCAGCTGGTGCATGCTGCCGGGCAGCACGGGGTTCTGCAAGTTGTAGAAGTCCGGCTTCTCCTGCTTCACGGTGTTGAACAGGTCGAGGAAGAGCTCGTCGTTGCACAGCTCCAGGTTCGGCACCGACGTCATGGACTCTATGTACTGGCTGAAGTCGATGGCGCTCTCGTCGTCGTACATGGCTGGTGTGGTGGTGCTCAGCTCCACCATGGTGCTCTCCTCGGCCGAGCAGTCAGTCCTGCTGCCCGGCTTGGAGACCCCCTGCTGGGGGGCCCCCAACTTGGTGCTCTCGTAGAAGTTAGCAGGCTCCATCGCCCAACTCATGTTGCATCGTGGGGACACGCAGTGAGAGTCCAGGCTGTATATGTCACACATGAACCCTGCTGGCTTGTCCACGTGGTTAGAGAATTAGAGAAAGTAACCAACTGCTGGGACAACTCAGCTCCACGACACCCCTGCAGACTTTCTCTCTGCAATTCTTCTTGAAGTAAAATAAAATTCTTTGATGGGTTTTTTGCTGCTGCACCTTGATTGTCAGGATGCTGTCAGCGTTACCTTCCCCGACTGTCACTTCTCTGAGGCAGCGTTAGTTTCGCGGAGTGTTTTGTATCGTTCCCCGCTGACGTCACACACGCCGCCCTCTTACGAGCCAGTCAAGTCCAAACACGAGTCACGTGGTGAGTGTCGCTCATCCCGCCCACCTTTTACTATGACCGTATGAATGGTTCGGGGGTTGTTTACATAGTGCACAATGTGCTCTGGCTGCTGGGAACAGGATTAAATTTATCTCCAGGAAGAGGGTCCCGCTGGAACATTAGCGAAGGAATTATTCAGCTACAAAAAGGATTATTGCTCTAACGCTGCAAAAAAAAAAAAAAGTTATCCAGTCAGAGCCATGGAGGGACAATATTAAAGAAACTTAGTCTGCAGGTGTTCCTCTAAAAAAAAAAGGGGGGGGGGCATTTCTGAATGAGATACGTGATTCTCTGGCTCTCTCATCCCATTCACCCTTTAACTGACCTTCAGCAGAACAGCTTCACTTGTTCCGGCTTAACAAAAATAATGGAGATGTGAGGTGTTAAGGAAGCCCAGGTTGCTGTAATAGTTGCCTTCACCTTGTCTGCAATATTAGGTCTGGTATCTCTGTTCTTCTTGACAATACTTCGATTAGATATAGGACTTAGGTCAGACAAGTTTCCTGGCCAGTCAAGTACTGTGTAGCCATTAAAACAGATATTGGTACTTTTGACACTGTGGGCTGGTACCAAGTCCTGTTGGAAAAAATTACATCAGCATCACAAAGTTTGTCACCAGCGGGAACCATGAGGTGCTCTAAAAATTATTAGTAAAGGCTGGACTTGATAAAACACAGTGGACCAACACCAGTAGATGACATTTCTTCCCAAATCATCACTGAGCGTGGAAAGTTCAAATCGGACCTCAACAAAGTTGGGTTCTGTGCTTCTCCACTCTTCCACCACATTCTAGGTTCTTGATTTCTAATTTAAATGCAAAATGTCCTTTCATCTTAGAAGCATTTGAACCACTAAATACCAGTCCTTTTTTTCCCTTGCCCTGGTAACACACCTCTGGAGTGCCTTAATACAAGGAATGCAACATTTGTAGTCCATATCGTGTATACTAATGTGTGTGGTGGCTCTTAAAGCAGTGTGTCCAGCTGCGGACCACACCTTGTAATTGTGCCAATTTTTTTGAATGGGCTTTGCTTCACAATCCCTTTAAAGCTGCAATTATCCCTATTTCTTGTGCACATTTTTGTGCCAAACTTTATTCTCCTCCCACTTAATTTACCATTAATGTGCTTGAATACAGCACTCTGTTGCAGCCAAACTCTTTAGTTATGAATTACTCTTCTTATGGAAGGTGTTAATGACTCTCTGCTGGACAGCTGTCAAGTCAGCAGTCTCCCAAATGACTATGTAGGCCATGACACAAAGGCCTTCACAATTATAAAATGCATTTAAAATAATTTTTAAGTAATTTCTGTATTGGAATTACATTGTTAAATGGTTTTATGTAACATTCATCTTCTTAGAAATGTTGGTTTTTAATTTCTTGTAATCCATCAGTCATCAAAGTTAAAAACCAACATTTTTTTAATTATACCACTCTGTGTTTATTGTTGACTCTATGTGATAAACCAGTTTAACGTTTTGTATAGAACTATTGAAAGAACCGTTAAATGTCTCAGTTATTGAGATGCACTTGGATCGTAAACAAAACAAGAGTGTTGTCATCAAAACTATCAAGACAAGTTTTATTTTCTTTTAATAAGCTGATTTAAGGGTTTTAAAGGCCTTGGAGGTAGGGTAAAAGAATGATTTGCCAGGATTTCACTTGCATCAGATGAAGACTGGTGAGATTTGTAGGAATTTAAATTAAAGTACACAAACAATTTCAGGGTATAACTTTGCAAATTGAGATTTGTCGCTTTTGTGAAATACACTTGCAGAAGGAATTCAGGGTTTCTGCATGTTAGAAGAGAATTTGTAAGTTCCCCACATGAAGAGACAGGGGGCGTTTTTCCCATGCAACATGTTTTTACAATAGTCACATGATACTGGGCTGTTTAATAACTGCAGGATGTGCTCTGGGTGTTTGGAACGTGTCAAAAGAAACACAAACTTCCAACTCCAAAGGTGGTGTAGGAAATATGATCATTTACAAGGAAAGTAAAAGTGTTGGCACACAACAGATAAAACAAGTCTCTTGTTAACATGTGAATAGTAACAGCATCAGAATTACAGGCAGTCTCTGTTATTGTCTTGCTTTGAGTATTCCGACTAAAAAAATATATATACGTGTTTGAGATTTCCAGTTGAAAATACATAACATGTAAAAATTCAGGTCTGAATTGCATTTATTTAAGGAAGTGACACTATTTTCTAAACTTTTCTTTAATTGTAAAGCAACCTAAACTGCCAAGTTGAATAAAACGTGGCATTAGATAGAAATACTTAAAACAATATTACAAATATAAAATTTGTATAAATAACTAAACAGAACCAACCTAATTAGTTTTAAATATTTTTTTGTGATTCACTGTGGAACATCAGGAGGCATTGCGTCAAACATAGCTAAAAAGTGATAAAAGAGGTGTTTTTGATGAGCTATTATGACCAGTGGAGTGTCTAGGAGTTGGTCCTAACTCACACATGGACTGACACTTCTCGGAAATGTATCTCAAGTTTTCCACTTGAAACGTTTGTAGTACTTTTCCTCTCTACTCTTTGCCTTCAGCAAGGAAACTGCACCTCGTAGTGGTCAGTGTGTGTATTTGCAGGATGTTTCTTGAAGGATCAATATCCTGTACACATTTATTAATTGTGAATACTGCAGTCCTACCTTTTTACCGTAGTTTTTAAACAAAATAAAATACGTTCATTTTATAAAACTGAAGTTCCCTCACTTTGGTTTGTTTTGAAGATAACGACCCCCAACTCGTACAGAGAAGGGGTGACGATGGAGCGGTCTCAGTTTGGGGGACATTGGTTAGTCATTTCTCCCCTATTACTGGAAGTGGGGTCATCACCCATGGAACTTTCTTTTGTGTCCTGCTGGGTGTGGTGTCTTTAAACATGTAAATGACCCCATGCCTAAGGCTGAGAGTTTGTGGGGAAGGGTGGGGTGGGATTGTCATTGAATTGGTTTAAAAGTATGCAAGTATTATGCATGACATGTTAAACAAGGAATTGCACCACTATCATTTAAAAAGAAAGACAAAGATAGAAATGTAAGAGCAGATGTTTTAAAAGAGTGACAATTCCATGAGCTATATTGGGGGAAATAACAATTTGATCTCTTATTGATTTTGTAATTTTGCTCAGTTGCAAAGAAAGAGTCCCTATTTTTACGTTATGTTTTATTTCAACATGGAGAGACAGAATATCGATTGAAAATCCAGAAAAAACACATTACATAAATGTTAAATCCTCTAGCATGACTTAGTACTTATTGGAAAATGCAAGCGATTTATTTAAGTTGGACATATGCAGTGTTGCCAAAGCCATTTGCTCACCCATCCAATTCATTGAATTCAAACCCTATGGATTAAGAAATGGATGTCACTCAGGTGCCTATGGCTGTGAAGAGGGAATAATTTTGCCAATGTAGTGCAGGGGTGGTGGATCAGTATAAATCTTCACCTAGGACTGGGCAGGAGACGCAGTGGTGATGCTGCCTTGCGTTTGCAGCAAGTTATTGCAGATCTATAAGGTTGTTGAGTACAATCTCTTCTCCAGTCATCTGTTGTGGTAGCAGCAGTGACTCAAAAAAAGCCTGGCTCTGTTTTAAGGGCTGCTCTCCTTTGGAGATGTTTATCTAATGAACAATGTGTCATAAAATGACACTAATCCTACAACAGGGACATGTCTGAAGTTTCTCCTGATGAGCTGCAAGACAGAGCTGTATGCCCATATCTAAAACCAGCCTATCAAGACTATCAGAGCTTAGATAATAACTGTTACTACATTGTCTCATTTAATCTTTGGGATGAATAGTATTATTATGAGCATACAGCTTAAACCAAATGGGAATCAACCCCCCCATCCCCACAGTATTTGCAGGTTTCTTTAATATAGGGGATCAGCTACGAAATTTACTGCTATTTATTACATTGAAATATGTCGCATAGTGGTTTACACATGTAAAATAACATAACCAGAATTATTTTAGAGATTTACTGCGTTAATTTCTTTTAATGGTAAACGTCTTTATGTTCAACTTGATTATCCAACTTGAATCAAACACTGTTATTATGTTTAAAATAACATGGCGGAAGCAGGAAACGAGTTTTTTTCTTGTTGGACCAAACCAAACCAATCGGAAGTATAAATTCATACAAAACATCCTGTAAACGCTTCAAACATTATCTAAAAACCTAATATAAATACAGTAGTAGTTAAAAGCCATTGTTATGTATTTCTGGAAGTAAAACGTACTAATTTTTTCCTACGTCACAAATTCAAACCTCCCTCCGTCCTGAAGTAATTTAGCCAACCAAAAACCAGAGAGCATTCCTGGCTGTGATTGGCCAAAAGTTCCCCGCGAAAATTACGTCAGACGCAGTTTCGCGCCACATCTGCAGCAGTCAGACGGCTTTACAAGTAGAGGTAAGAAAACGAGAAATATGTGAAGTTTTACATGGGTATACAGTTAGTTATGGGTGGCTCATCACACCAGGGCTTGTTAGGCGACTTAACTCGATTGCAAACGAAGAGGGTTTGTTACATATAAAGCAACATTTAAAGGTGAAATCCTGCCGGAAAGAAATGCCTTATTGTCTCCCTGCAGCCACATGTCAAATGGTGGCCGAAGTGTTGTTAGAGCAATGAATACCTAAATGTTAATAAGCATTTAAATGACTTTAATCTACTCAAAAAGATTAACTTTGAATTATTTTCAGTAGATTTTCGAAAATATTGGGGGGGATTAAATGATCGACGTGTTAAATTGCACTTTTTGATGCACATTATTAATAATTGCCAAACATATTTACATTACTAACAGGACAAAGATAAATCCTTCACATGTTTTTGCTACAAGATAACTTCTATTAACGATTCAGTTTGTCGGGATGTAATTAATTGAAATATAACTGCAACTTTTTTCAATCCACACTAGCTCCTCAGTTGACCTCATTGAGCAAAATTATTAAAAAATACCCTTATGCAAATATAATCTTCAAAGGAAGGGAAACAAATAAACCCAAAAACGCCATAAGTAAAAAAACAAAAGGGGTATTTTTCTTTTGGTGGTAGGGAGGTCAAATAAACCCTTGATGGCTGTATTTAAGTATATGATTTGTTTTCTGCTTATGTAAATAATGTTATGACTGTATATTATCCAAATATCCCCAGATATCCCACCAGCCATGTCTTCCCCTGCTTCAACACCTGGTGGCCGTAAACGTGGAAGGAATGCCAACCTCGCCACCCGTGAGTTCAGCTCTTTTCTTTTAAACTTCAGGAAAATATGCGGTATTCGTGTGTTAGTGACCCTGGAGTTCACTCTGATTAGATTGTCTCTTGTCTAATCTCAGCGAGCAGTGAGGGGCCCACCTCGCCTCCCTCCCAGAGGCGCCGGGGCCAAGACTCCTCCGGTGGCGACCTGATGCCAATGCCAACCTCCCCAGCCACGGACATGCTCAGTCCTGCTGCCCCGCAGGATACCTCTCTGCTGTCCAGTCCGAGACCCTCAGGTACTTTGGTGCTAATATCTTCCTTAGATTAAAGGAAATTAAATCAGACTAATTGTCTAATGTCATTTATGCAGGTCTGCCAAATGAAGTGGACATGAGTTCCCCTCTAAACTACGGGACCCCGAGCTCTAGGGTTGAAGGTACACCGCGCAGTGGAGTGCGTGGCACACCAGCCAGACAGCGCCCTGATCTGGGGTCAGTCAGGAAGGCTCCCCAAGTCGATCTTCAGTCGGATCAGGTGAGTTTTAGTCGGTGGCTCTCTGCTTATTTGTTGTTAAAAAACACAGAAGTTAAAAGTTCACCTTCCGTTCCCAGCCAAGCACAGATGGCGCAGTAGCCAGCGAGCCAAATGCAGGCCACAGGCTGGTGATCTGGGGGACTGACGTCAACGTTGGAACCTGCAAGGAGAAGTTCCAGGTATATAAGATTAAATATGAAAGCTATCGTATAATATCTTCTCAGTATTGGACATGGACTGGTTGTTTTAATCGTTTTGCTCTTTTAATTCCAGAGGTTTCTGCAGAGGTTCATCGACCCAACCTCAAGTGAGGATGAGAACGCTGGTCTTGATCTAAATGAGCCGTTATACATGCAGAAGCTGGAAGAGGTGCCGCATTTATTCATTTTTTTTAGTTCTCTAATTCAGAACCTCCATACACACAAATTCATGATTTGTCTAATGTTGTTGACTTTCTCTTTTCATCTCTCAGATCAGTGTTGTTGCTGATCCCGTCCTGAATGTGAACTGTCGACATGTACAGTCATTTGATGCAGATCTGTACAGGCAGCTCATCTGCTACCCACAGGTAATTAACCCCAGGCTTTATCCATTTCAACACTAGTAACTGCAAAATGAGCCTTTCATCTATTGGCAGATCATGTTTTCGGTCAGAGAGACTTTTACAAACTATTTTCAAAGTAAAAGCTGTTATAGTTTGCTTCTCACACTTGGGTGGGATCCTGCCATAAATTTTCTTTTGATCATTAGAAGGATCCAACAAGATTTTGAAGGGATCATGTTAGTTTTAGATATTTAAAGGAATCTTGCTAGACTTACGCTGGAACCTTCCGATTTGACAGAAATTTATATTTTCTGCACCCTCATCAATTTCACTTTACCAGCGTTCACACAGTCTTTTAAAAAAATTTCCATGGTTTTGAAAAAATGCGATTTACTGACAATATCATGGAGTACACATTCCAGGGTTGATTGGGGGACATTGTTTTATTTTTATTTTTTTTTTCAATTTTAGATTGACATTCCCCTGGTTTCAGTGGTGTTTTTTTTTCCTCCTATAAATGTGTTTTGTTATCTCTACAGGAAGTTATCCCAACCTTCGACATGGCGGTCAATGAGCTTTTCTTTGAGCGTTTCCCCGACTCAGTCCTGGAGTACCAGATCCAGGTCCGCCCTTACAATGCCCTAAAGACCCGAAACATGAGGAACCTGAACCCAGAAGGTGCGCTCATGACTCACCAGATCAACACACGTGTAAAGTACTCTATTCCATATTTAGTGTGGGCTTTCTGTGAACTCTGATGCATCGCATCTTGTGTACATTTCTCTTCTGCAGACATCGATCAGCTGATCAC
Source organism: Crenichthys baileyi (assembly GCA_036173005.1). Classification (NCBI taxonomy): domain Eukaryota; kingdom Metazoa; phylum Chordata; class Actinopteri; order Cyprinodontiformes; family Goodeidae; genus Crenichthys; species Crenichthys baileyi. The sequence continues at coordinate 253,798 of JAHHUM010002983.1, read as the reverse complement.
CATCAGCGGCATGGTGATCCGCACCTCGCAGCTCATCCCTGAGATGCAGGAGGCGTTCTTCCAGTGCCAGGTGTGTGCCTTCAGCGCCCGGGCAGAGGTGGATCGCGGCCGAATCGCCGAGCCAGCCGTGTGTCGCCACTGCAACAACACCCACAGCATGGCGCTCATTCACAATCGCTCATTCTTTTCAGACAAACAGATGGTGAGCGTTTGATGGGCTTGGTTATTGGGCAGATTGGTTACCACCATCGACGCCTATTCTCAGAACGTGTCAGGTGGTAATTAGTGATGTGATAGCCAAGGTCATGAGGTCTGTTGGTTTGTTCATCAGGTCAAAATCCAAGAGTCCCCCGAAGACATGCCAGCAGGCCAGACGCCGCACACTACTATTGTGTATGCTCACAACGACCTGGTGGACAAAGTGCAGCCAGGAGACAGAGTGAACATCACAGGTAAGTTCTCCTCAGTCTACAGGAGGAATGCTGCCAGTGTGTCTTTCTTTCATTGGTTAAGCAGTCTGCATCTTTAATTTAGTTGAGAATTTAATGCTGTCCTTAAAAAAAGAATCTTGAAGACTTTATATCTAAGTTGATGTTGTTTTTTTTACAGAATGTAAACCTTTAATGTAAAATGTCTAGGTCAGTTAAAATGTATGCATAACTTACTTGAAAACTTAGAATAAGGAATTCTTGAAGCTTAGGACCGTCAGTGTTTGCAGCAAGATGCTGCATATCTTCTATAAGTCTGTTGTGGAGAGCGTGATCTCTTCAGCCATCATCTGCTGGGGTAGCGGCATCAGAGCCAGGGACCTAAAAAAGCTCTGCCAGCTAATACAGAAGGCTGGTTCTGTTCTGGGGACTCCTCTGGAACCTCTGGAGATCATTGTGCAAAGAAGGATTCCTTATAAAATGAACCTCATAGAGAACCCTGAGCATCCTCTTCATGGGACTGTTTTACAACAACAGTGTCTTTAATCACAGGCTTCTTTAGATCTGCTGTAAGACAGAGCGCTACAGGAGATCCTTCCTGCCATCAGCATCTACAACGGATCTTTGAAGAAACCTGTATAATATGAGCTACTACAACCTTTAATTTTCCTTTTGGGATTAATAATGTATTTTTGAATTGAATAAAATATTTATTCTCAGTGTTGAAGTACAGCAAAATCGGTCGGAATCTGTTTCAGTGTTCAAGAAACAAGTAACGATAAATGAAAATAAATGAATATTTTTTGCTTTATACTCCAGCTGCGACGTGCAAAATAAGTTACACAAGGTCTTTTTTTGCAAATAGTGGAAAGTTTGCAAATTATAATCACATCCATTGATCACATTTCTCTATTTCAATGTCCCTGTGAAAGGTTCTGCCTCTTTTGTCTGCATAAATATAAATACGGCATGTTGATTATTTCAGGGTAAGCTACAAAAATAGAATTGTCCCACACATTTAAACTATATGACACAAAATATCTCTTCTCATGTCAAACCTGGGTAGGTAGGGCAGCTTAACCCTTTTGCATTCAAATTATTTGCATCTTCTTTGGATTCGGTTGCTTGCAGCTGAAACTAAAATGGCATCACACTTAAATATCGTTTGTTCTTAATGCTACTGTTTAATTCTTGCAAAAGTACATTTTTGTCACCCTAAAACTTCGTTGTATTTTATCAGGATTTTATTTGTTAGGTTAACGCAAACTAGTGCATAATTGTGTGATAAAGGGAAAATGTTTGTTGCGTTTTAAACCTATTTTACAAATACAGATCCTAAAGAAGTGGTGTTCATGTCCAAAGAGTTGCCTTCAGAAGTCCCCTTAATTAGTATACAGCCAGGCAATGAGAGCGTTAATCAGAGAAGCAGTCAAGGGGCCCATTGTTTTTCCAAAGGAGCTGCAGAGATCTCTAACTCAGATGGAAGAGTTAGGTTGTGCCCTTGATGAATTTGGCCTTTATGAAACATTTGCAAGTAAAAAAGGCACTGTTTGAGGAAGCTACCAGCAGTTTGTTCCAATCCATTTAAGGGACTCATCTAACAAGAGGTAGAAGGCCAAAATTGAACTTGCTCGCTTACGTCCAAAGCGCTGTGTTTGGTAAAAAACTAACGCTGCGCATTAAGCTGAATGCACCATTTAACATGGTGAAACCTGGTGGCAGCATCATGGTGTGGGGTTGCTTTATTTCTGCAGGGGCAGGGAGGCTGGTCAGAGGTTATGGGAAGGTGGTTGGAGCTGAATGCAAGGGAGTCCTGGAAGAAAACCTGAGACCAGTCAAAGTCTAGTAGTATATATTCACCTTGACCCTTTCCCCTCCTTGTATGCAGGTATCTATAGAGCGGTCCCGATGCGTGTTAACCCCCGTCAGAGCAACGTGAAGTCGGTCTACAAGACCCACATAGACGCCATCCACTTCCGTAAGACTGATGAAAAGCGTCTGCACGGTCTCGGCGAAGATGCCGAGCAGAAGCTGTTCACTGAGGACCGTGTGCAGACCCTAAAGGAGCTGGCGGCCAAGCCCGACGTCTACGAGCGCCTGTCCTCCGCCCTGGCACCAAGTATCTATGAACACGAGGACATCAAGAAGGTGGGTGATGGACAGCGAGCAACCCAAGAATCTTGTTGTGGTGTTGGTGGCCTTTACTGACAATAATCAAACAGTAGAGAAGAATCTGTATGTTAATCTGCACCAACACAATGATACTTTCTCAATATCTTTTTATTTTAACAGTACAAGTTCCCAGTCTAAAACTCCCAATGTATCAGTGAAAAATACTGCATTTTTGGTTGTTTTTTTTTGCTATCTTTTTGTAATGAAGAAAAGCAGTGTACCAAGCTTGCATGGTTGCCTCTCAAAATGATGGAAAGATGCTTAAAAATTGCATCAATGGAGGGAATCATCCTTATGTTACCCCTCTTCCTCCACAGCAGCCAGACCGTGGGTGGTGAGCTGTGCACCTGCATTGCAAGTTGAAAATCAAAGAAATGGATAACCACCTTTCCCCCAAGAATTATCCCAGAATGTGAATATGGTGCACATGCTTCTTTTCCTAAGTCGCCTGCAAACAGGCATGGGAGCCAAAGATTTGCTGAATGCTCGCAGAAGGTGATCACCTCCAAAAAAGGTTACAAAACAAAACGGATGGACCTTAGTTCTTGTAGTTGAAGATGTTTCGCTAACTATCTGAAGGACTTTCTCAAATTGGAGTTAGTGGGGGAGGGGTTCCTAGCTTTTATGCTGTTTGGGATGGACCGTTCTGTACATCTAAATTCACACGCAGATTAGTCTCCCGTAACAAAAGGGCGTCGTTGGTGCCGTTGTTAGCCTGGAGCACTGAGAGATGTCTTGGTCATATGCAAGAAGTTGTGAATTGGTTTGACACTGTCTGGGCATTAGTTTCAAACCAAGTTGCACCTTCTTGCAAATGACCGACTTCAATTTGAGAAAGCCCTTTGCATGAAGAGCAAACGTCTTAAACTACAATTTTCTGTGTTTTTAACCTGTTTTGGATATAGTACGTCCAGGATGACTGGTAATATTCAGCACCAAGGTCATCACCAGCTCATCTCGTGGCATTTTCTCAGTTTTTACTGAAGCAAGATGTTCAGTTTCCACTGGCTTACCAATGATGCATTAAAAACAAAAGTAGGCTTGGCAAAATTTTCATGTTACAATATAATCCGTACAATAAGAATTATTCTTTTAAGATGAGATATAAATATTTTTCAAAATCAATAAAAGTGAGCAAGTCTCCCCTCCCAAAGTGGGCACAAAGCTTCACATAGCGGCACTGCAGAAAAAGAGACAAACTGCTCAGTAAAGCTCCTGTATCTTCAGCTGAGGAGCAAACCTCCTGAATGGATCAAGCTAACAGTATCTGTTCACGAATTAGCTCTTCATTCATTCTGGTGTTAAGTTGGTCCGATTTCCTCCCATCGAGATGCTCCCCAGTGCCTAGTCCCCTCTGTGCTGCGGGTTTTTAAGTAACGCAGGAAAATGTCAATCAGCCCAATAGTGAAGTGACAAAATGACCAGTATCCCCCTTATTCTTCCTCTGTTTAGTTGTAAAGGAATTAGCTCATGTGCCTCATATTACAATTCAATGTTAAGGACCCAACTGTGGACACAGACTGGAGCTTGCAATTCCAGCAAAAACAAATCGGAACCCATAGCAACCTACCCAGCTGACTGTAGTGGATCACCGCACAAATCTGGATGCTAAATTAGGAGAAACAGAGAATTTGAAGAGGACTTCTGCTGATTACATTTGCCTGGACCAGATCCTTGTTGTAAAAAGTTATATTCTACTATATAACAGAAGAATTATTTATTTCTTCCTCAGTGACGAGCAAATGCAAGCACACAAAAACAAGCAATGATGATGAATAAAATAACTGCTCAACTGAATCAAATGTAAGTGTTTCCCTAATGGATAGGAACACTCTTAAGTGTTATCTTGTGTACTGCTTTGCAATACCGGCAGGAAACACTTTTACAACACTATTCTTTTCTAAGTGTGTGTGGAATTGCCCTCTACTTACTGGTTTTGCCATAATTGAGAAAATATCTACAAAAAAAATCAATATATATAATATAAATATAATATGTCACACTGTAATTATTTAGATTCTTCTGCTCTTTATTAGAAAGAACACAGTTCTTATAAACGTTTGTGTTGGAATCATGCTAAACAGCATTGAACACCAGGAGAGGTTTACCTGCCAAAATCTAATCACTTATGCAGAAATGATCTATTTGCATCACTGTTTTATTTTCTGCTTCCATAAATAAAGGAGTCCTATATTTATATGGAGTGACAAAATCAGCAGCCTGGACATAAAGAACGGTCTTTATGTCCAGGCTGCTGTATGATGTATAATTTTTCAAGCATTTTCCCCCCGCCGTCTCTGTTCCAGGGCATCCTGCTGCAGCTGTTCGGCGGCACCAGCAAAGACTTCAGTCAGACGGGCAGGGGACACTTCCGCGCCGAGGTCAACATCCTCCTCTGCGGAGACCCCGGCACCAGCAAGTCCCAGCTGCTCCAGTACGTCTACAACCTGGTACCCCGTGGCCAGTACACTTCAGGGAAGGGCTCGAGCGCCGTGGGTCTCACCGCCTACGTGATGAAGGATCCGGAGACGAGGCAGCTGGTCCTGCAGACGGGTGCTCTGGTGCTGAGCGACAACGGCATCTGTTGCATTGACGAATTTGACAAGATGAGCGACAACACGCGCTCGGTGCTGCACGAGGTCATGGAGCAGCAGACCCTCTCCATCGCCAAGGTGTGTTTGGCTGGGTTCTGAACATGTTTAGTAAGACTGAGCTCAGCCATATATCTGGAAATGCAGAAGAGATTCATCTTTCTGTATCACTTTCCGCAGGCGGGAATCATCTGCCAGCTGAACGCTCGCACCGCTGTGCTGGCAGCCGCAAACCCTGTAGAGTCTCAGTGGAACCCGAAAAAGACAACGATCGAGAACATTCAGCTGCCTCACACGCTGCTGTCCAGGTAACGATGAGCAACACTGGTGACAAAAACTGCTTATGTTTATGTTAAAATCAGAACATTTCTGCAAAAAAATAAGTATGCTTTTTTTGAGAATTCCTGTCTGTATCTGGAATCAAAATCAGGCTTTTTCAGTGATTTAAAACTTGTCACATTCCTTTTCTCTGTATTATAAAAAAAACATGCATGATCTCAGCGACCGGTACAGCCAACTTAACCCCTTGTTTCTACTTCAGAGTACTGTTAATCTGTTGTCATGTCTAAGACTACATTTCCTGCTCCGTCAGATTCGACCTGATCTTCTTGATGCTGGATCCCCAAGACGAGGCTTACGACCGCAGGCTGGCTCACCACCTGGTGTCCCTTTACTACCAGAGCGAGGAGCAGATGGAGGAAGAGTTCCTCGACATGGCCGTGTTGAAGGACTACATCGCGTACGCACGGACGTACATCAATCCGCGACTGAGCGAGGAGGCTAGCCAGGCCCTCATCGAGGTTTGTTTAATGTCTTGTGGGGTTTTGAACCAGCTTTGGCAAACCTCCCAGCCTTATACAAACTTTAATGTGTTTTTTATTGGGATTTTATGTGATCATCCAACAAAAACAAGTGTATAGTCAAGAAGAAAGGTGAGAAGAAAAATATCTGGTTCATGTTTTTTATTTTACTAATAAATCCAGTGCAACAAACTGGCTTTAGAAGTCACCCAGTTGGTCGATGGTCTGAATAATTTAATGTCAGTATAAATTCAGCTGTTCTATGAAGGCCTCAGAGGTTTGTTAGAAAATAGTGAACAAACATCATGGTCACATAAAATTTCAGTAAAACTCAGGAATTTGTGGTGGCAATTTAAAATATAAATGCTTCTGCAAAGGGGTCTATAATAGTGATTCCAGTCCCTGTGGGGCTGCAGCTCATCCTGTCCTCGTTTATCCTCAGGCCTATGTAGACATGAGGAAGATCGGCAGCGGCCACGGGATGGTGTCCGCCTACCCAAGGCAGCTGGAGTCCCTGATCCGCTTGGCGGAGGCACACGCCAAGGTACGCTTCTCCGAGAAGGTGGAGACCATCGACGTGGAAGAGGCTAAGCGGCTGCATAGAGAGGCTCTCAAACAGTCGGCCACTGACCCCAGGACGGGATTTGTGGACATCTCCATTCTGACAACGGGTAGGCAACAGTGGTCCTCATTCTTCTTCTATATGTTCCCCATGAGCCGTGTCTTAGTCTGTCATCGTGTTTTACAGGTATGAGCGCTACGGCACGCAAACGTAAGGAGGAGGTGGCCCAGGCGCTGAGGAAGCTGATCGAGGCCAAAGGAAAGACGCCGGCCATGAAGTACCAGCAGCTCCTCGATGACCTCAGGGGACAGTCTGAAACTGCAAGTGTTTTTTTTAATTAACAGTATTTTCTTTCTGGTCGAGTCATGTGCTGCGATGGTAGGGCAAAGCATCTTCATCATTTAGCCAAAGAGGCACAGCTGTTTTATTTACCGCCCCCAGTTTTTCAACAATATACTTTCTTCTCGACTTATGTCCTTCATATCAAAAAACGTCAGCTGGTATCGCTTTCAGAATACATTTTTTAAGATTCAAGAGGTTTTCTCACTTCCTGTGTTCACTTCCTCTTTTGTGGCCCTGTTTGCAGGCGATCACCAAGGAGCTGTTCGACGAGGCGCTGCGAGCCCTGGCTGACGACGACTACCTGACCGTCACTGGGAAGACCGTTCGTCTGCTCGCTTGAGGCGCACCGCGGGAGTCCTGTAAAGTCCTTCAAATTAAATCCTGTTTCAGCGTCCTTTTGTCCGACTGTAAAAAGTAAAGAGTTTGAGTAAAAACATAAATGTATTATTCTGAGATTTAAAAACATGGTTCAGAATTAAACCAGTGACTCTGAAGGGTTTGGGCCATTTTGTGTCTATAAAGATGAGGAAGAAGGGGGGGGGGGGTGTAAACAAATGCAAACAGAGGCTGTTGTGGTAATATTAAAAAAAGTTGATCTTTTGTTATGAGTTTTGAAGTAATCTTGCTCTTTTTCCATGCTCTGGTGTATGATGTGTAGTTACAATATAGCTTGCATAAATTTGTTAATAGAAAAAAATTAAAATGTTGCACACAAAGATGTTTCAGTGTTTTATTTATATTTATTATTATTATAGCCTTGCAGTCAGAATGTTCCATTTTTAAAGGTGTTATATTAAATTGTAAATATTTAACATTTCTGGGCTTTTATAAGTTGTTACATAATTGCCATTTAGGGGGTAGAATAATATTCAAGATGCATTACTGAATGTACATTTTACTCTGAAAAAATGTGCTGTTGGTGGAGAAGCTAAAAAGCGGTCCATTAACCTGTACGTCTTCCTAGATGATTCTTTGAAACAGGCTAATTTACATATCTTTAACTTAATTTAGGTTCAACAATCATGTTTTGTCATCAAAACTGCTGTGTTATCAGCTGCTGCTGTCAGGATGTCCTCTATCTGGGGTTACTGCAATTTCCTGGATGTTGACGCTGGATCTACAGCGACTACTGCATGTTAAATTTCCCATCAATATCTAGCTTCCCTTTAGATGATGAACTTCTAGTTTTATCTCGCAATAACATTTTTACATATTTGGAAAGCTGTTGGGTTTGAAAATTCCAAATATTTTTTGCATTTGTGAAAAATACAATTTTTATTTTTTTTTCTTCTAGATGTTTGAATATAGTCTGTGCAAAGGTCTTGGGCAATGGAAGTTTTCTTTAGAAAATCCATCCAGTGATTCAGAGTTTTAAGTTTTAAGTGATAAATTTAAAGTGCTTTTGGCTGGAAATTAGTGAACAGATACAATTTCACAAGTTTCAAATGACTATAACATTCATTAAATACAACAAAATATGGGGAAAATTAAATATGAAATGGCTTAAAAGTGCATGAATCTGACAGTCATCTGATTCTTAACGAATTCTCTATCATTGCTGGCCTGTTTTTCAGAGAAAATCCATTTATATCCAGTCCAGCTTTATATAGAAAGCACTTGAATAACAACATAGGACCAAAGTGGTGTACAGAGCAATGCATAAAAAAATGAAAGCCACTAGACAAAACATAACCTACAGGTAGAATGAGTAAATACATGAAAACGCATTTAACTGTAGCCACTAAAACTAAAATCAACATCTCAGGTGGTGTCGGGAGCCAAGGTATATATAAAAATGTTTTTTTAGCTTAAGCCATTTAACTCTGACCTATGAATAAGTCAAGCATACAAAAGTTCCCAAACATAATACTGTAGAAGTTGTGTCTACACACAACCGATAACTAACCAGTTTTAAATCGATTCTCTTTTAACGACCTAAAGATAGTTGTAGCTGTAAAAATGAACAAAGACAAAACTTCTTACCTTTAAAGTATTATTTTGGGACCAACCAGGTGATTTCCAAAGAAAATGATCAACTATGGTTCATTTTTCAGCTCCCAAAATCTCATTTTGTCCCATTTCTTAAAGTCATTATGTTCAGATATAAATCATAGTAGTTTTTGTAGGCCTGGGTCTTTCTTTGTACTTTTCTCCTTTTTAAGCACGCTGTACAATATGCTGTCATGGGCTTGACCAAAAAATGAGAGAAAAAGCATCTAAAGTACAAGGAATCTTTAATAAAATCCTGAGAAGGCCTGAAAAACTATTGATTACGCGCACTTTAGAGGTTTAAAACAAAGACAGTTTTATTGGTAGCAATTTATTTAGGACTTTTGGTTTAAACTTTTTGCACAGCACTGCAGACATGTGAAATGGCAGCTTTATTAACAGATGTTTGCTCTTTTTAAACCTGCTGATCATATCTGTAACCGCATCGTGATTTTCACAGAAGCAAGAAATGGTGAGAATGCTTAAAGATTAGGTTGGCCAAATCATTACAGCATCTTTGGTTAGGTATAATTTTGCCATGCAACACACAATGCAGCAGAAATTAAAAATAATGGAATATAAGTTAGATATTTTATAATGCCAACACAGTAGATGAGGGGTAAATAGAAGCTGAACATCTCAACTTGATGTGTTGAAAGAGGGTTTTACAGGTAAAAAAAAAGAAAAAAGATGCTGAGATTCAGGCATCGAGTTTTCTTTAGAGGTCAATTGATGGCGAGCAACCTTTGAAATTTTTCTGATTTAACGACATTACAACCAAAAACTTAAATGTATTTTACTGAGATTTTATGTGACAAACCTACACTAAGTGGTGCATATACAGGGGCTGGACAATGAAACTGAAACACCTGTCATTTTAGTGTGGGAGGTTTCATGGCTAAATTGGACCAGCCTGGTAGCCAGTCTTCATTGATTGCACATTGCACCAGTAAGAGCAGAGTGTGAAGGTTCAATTAGCAGGGTAAGAGCACAGTTTTGCTCAAAATATTGAAATGCACACAACATTATGGGTGATATACCAGAGTTCAAAAGAGGACAAATTGTTGGTGCACGTCTTGCTGGCGCATCTGTGACCAAGACAGCAAGTCTTTGTGATGTATCAAGAGCCACGGTATCCAGGATAATGTCAGCGTACCACCAAGAAGGATGAACCACATCCAACAGGATTAACTGTGGACGCAAGAGGAAGCTGTCTGAAAGGGATGTTCGGGTGCTAACCCGGATTGTATCCAAAACACATAAAACCACGGCTGCCCAAATCACGGCAGAATTAAATGTGCACCTTAACTCTCCTTTTTCCACCAGAACTGTCCGTCGGGAGCTCCACAGGGTCAATATACACGGCCGGGCTGCTATAGCCAAACCTTTGGTCACTCATACCAATGCCAAACGTCGGTTTCAATGGTGCAAGGAGCTCAAATCTTGGGCTGTGGACAATGTGAAACATGTATTGTTCTCTGATGAGTCCACCTTTACTGTTTTCCCCACATCCGGGAGAGTTACGGTGTGGAGAAGCCCCAAAGAAGTGTACACACCAGACTGTTGACATGCCCAGAGTGAAGCATGGGGGTGGATCAGTGATGGTTTGGGGCTGCCATATCATGGCATTCCCTTGGCCCAATACTTGTGCTAGATGGGCGCATCACTGCCAAGGACTACCGAACCATTCTTGAGGACCATGTGCATCCAATGGTTCAAACATTGTGTCCTGAAGGCGGTGCTGTGTATCAAGATGACAATGCACCAATACACACAGCAAGACTGGTGAAAGATTGGTTTGATGAACATGAAAGTGAAGTTGAACATCTCCCATGGCCTGCACAGTCACCAGATCTAAATATTATTGAGCCACTTTGGGGTGTTTTGGAGGAGCGAGTCAGGAAACGTTTTTCTCCACCAGTATCACGTAGTGACCTGGCCACTATCCTGCAAGAAGAATGGCTTAAAATCCCTCTGACCACTGTGCAGGACTTGTATATGTCATTCCCAAGACGAAGTGACGCTGTATTGGCCGCAAAAGGAGGTCCTACACCATACTAATAAATTATTGTGGTCTAAAACCAGGTGTTTCAGTTTCATTGTCCAACCCCTGTATGTGAAGCAGGAGGAAAATTATATATATTTTTAATCTACATGGTTTGTTAGAAACTATTAGTTTGATGAAGTTTAAAGGAGCGTTACGTTATTAAATAATACCCCAAGTTCAGAGTTAATTAGAAGATGGGTGCAGTTAAATACCCAACAATGTTATAGGAGAACCCATTTAAGGCCTGCCAAAGGCTTTAGACCTGAGGAGCTAAATTTCTGTGGGATGGGTTCAGTCAAAGAATATTCATGTATTAGAATGGGAAAAAAAACAAAAACAATTGTGCATTAATGGCGAGACTTAAAAACTGATGTTTACAGATGTTCTTCATTCAATCTGACTGATTGTGAGCTTCTTTGGAGAGAATTAGCAAATCTTTCAGCATGTAGATGTGCAAACCTTATAGAGACACACCACCAAAGACTTGCAGCAGTAAATATAGAAAAGGGTGGTACCATAAAGTATTTACCCAGAGTGGAGGTGGGAGCGACTACTAATACGTGTGATAGTTTACAGATTCTTATTTGTAAATACTGTAAAGAAAAAAAAAAACATGGATCCATTTCCAAGCATGTCACACTTATGCACATAAAAAACATTAAAGTTTGTTGCTGTGATGATGCAAAATGTCAACAACTTCTTCAAGGGGTATGAAATCTTTTGCAAAGCAGTGTATTTAATGCATGGCAGAGCAGCTTGCAGTGCGCTGGTCCGCCGGTGTGCTGCTGCTGGGTCTCCTTCTGTGTTGCGCGCTCGGATGTTCACACCTCTGTGTGCTTCTGGACTCGGCTGAAGAAGATGGCGGCCTCCTCAGGTTTGTGTGCTCTTTAACATCCTCAGCGACACAAAGCGCAGCCGAAGCTCCTACCTCGCTGTTATGCAATCCATTATTCGAGGATATTACTTACCGTGAGGCGATTAAACAGTTGCCCTTAGTTTTAATTTACCTCTTTAATGCATCATTCCGACAGAGCGCTCACCACTACGGGACGCATCTATGTCGTGGAGCTAACCTAGCTAACACAAGGCCAGTAAATAGCCAGTTCCGTGAGTTAGCTAAAATAGCTCGTTGTAATAAAAAAAAAAAAAACCGACAGATGCAGCGTAGTTACATACACAGGAATGCTATCTAGCTCTTTCAATGCGTTAAAGAGTTTGTAATACGTCGGGTTTTCAATATGGATCGTAAACAGCCGCAGAATGTGACAGAATAGCTAATATTTAGCTACTAGAATATTCGAGCACGGCGGTGGATGGCGATCCGATATATCTAGCTAGCTGCTGACTTCACCCCACTAACTTGCACTAAACAGCAGAGATGCACTCTAGATTTGTGAGGTGTATTGGAAAATGAATTTAAGGAAAACAAAAAATAATACAAAACGAGGAAACGTTTGTATCTTGTCTGTGACAAGTAACGTGTGTGGAAATTTTTAGGACCAGATCTGTGGCTGATTTTATTCACGTTCAGCTTTGCTCGATGCTAACGCGTTCTATTAAACTTGTTAATTTAACTACGTGTTGAAACGCTGCAGCAGCCTTTTAAATACAGTTGCTTTAGTTGGGCGGGGTCGCATTAGGAGGGTTTTCGGTCGCAGAAACGTTGTGGCTAATGTGAACGAAATGCTTTCTTCCAGCAAGTAGTCGGAACCCACATCTGCTTTAGCGCTCAACAGGAAGCGTGGTCCCAAATAATATATTAACTGCTAAGTACTAAAATACGTTCCTGCGTCGAGCCCTCAATAACTTTGGATCGACGTTTCTTGTTCCTGAGTCTAATATCATATATTTGAAACGTGGTTGCCGAACGAAAAGTGTTAAAAAAACAACAACTAGGAAGTAATTTCTTAATCGAAACCGTTTCAGGAAAAGTTGGCGCGTCCTGTCGGGTGAGTTTAATCTCGCCTTTAAACTTGGGTGCATCTTTTCTGGTTTGTGCTGAGACATTCAATGGCGATGCGTCTCTCAAATGTTTGCACCCAAACAGCAACGCTTTCCTTTATGTAAACTCACAGAACATTAGATGTTTAAGTCAGCGTCAAACAATAGAAACCTAAATATAGCTGGTAGCAAAAAGTTTAAATGGGTTGGATGTCAGAACAGACGGTTTCATCTGAAAAGAGCCTTACAGGAGATGATCTGTGCTTGTTGAAAGAAAGTCACAGGATTAAATACTGGGGAAAACGAAGTTCCTCAGTTATGTTGAAAGCTTTGAAAGGTTGACCAAAATAGTTTCGAATATGGTTCTCTTTAATCTTTACTCCAATAAAAAAAATAAATCCATTAAATAGTGGTTTGAATTGTAATAGGCCATGTATTCATATATTTCTATTATCTAACAAACGGACATAGAGAATCGTGTGCCTTAAAACAAGGCCTTCTGCTTACATTCTTTTTCATCATAAGAATTCGAAATCAACTCTGAAATTGAGTTTAAAAAAAACATTTTCCAATTTTTGTAGACCTCACAACCATAAAATAAGGCTTTTCTTTTCTTCTGCACCTATTTTAGCTGTGGTCTGGTAACATCAATGTACACCTCAAGTTAGGAACTAAGGGAAATGCGCATAACCATAAAAGCTCAGTCTGATTAATAAATGCATCCTATAATCTGTAGATCCCACGCTAAAAATGAACTTTGCTTCAAACTATGTGGCATTTATTGGGCTTTCTTCCAAGGTTTTGGCCTGTGATGCGTCAAATAAGCTGGTATTTAAAATGTTCCCCTTATAAACATTAACAGATTATTTGGTTGATTTGGCATATGTCCTGCTGATCAGAACAGGTCAAGGAACGATCAGCTAATTTCAGTCTCAGGTTGATTAGTTGCTGCATCTTTAAAACTTACTCTAGATTTAATGATTCACGTTTAACATTATGAGTCTCTTAAATGTAAAGAGTTTTTTCATGCTTTAAATAAAAGTAAGCTGGTAGTTTTCAAAAGTTATCAAGCAGCTTTTTATGTGTTGCAGTTTTTTTTTTTTTTAACTATTTTTACTTATCAAAGTGTATAAAGAAAAAGGACAAATAAATTACCACATTAAAAGAGGAAAAGTTATGCCTTTCTTTTCTACAATCATGTCTCTAGACAGTTAAAATGTACAGTGATCATTATTTCTAAAGACAGCTAATTATTAGATGTGTTAAATAATGTTTCAATAATTGAAATATGGAGAATCCTTGAACAATTTCAAGCTGAAAAGGACGTTTTCAGAATATGGTTATTCCTCCATTGTGGCTACTGTTGAGCTGAGTTCAGGGTTTTAAGAGCAAATTCGTGATGAACGATCAAAGGAGGAGAAAATTATTCGTTGACGGGGGGGATTTTTGCGCTCTGTCTTCTGCCACCATCATATTGCAATTCTTAAAACGAAAAGCTCTTTTCCTTTTTTATGAATTTGGTTTCAGGATGTTCTTGTGAATAAGCGAGTGCTTGTCTTTTCACATCCACCGCACCTCCAGTCATAAGTTTCGAGCAGCTCGTCATTCACTGTCAGGCCGCGGGTTCGATGCCAACGTATCATCTGTCTTCCAAAAACCGCTCCCCGTAGCTGAACCCTGGATTGAAAAGTTTTGCATTGTGTTATCATGAAGTCCCCTGTTGCAACAGCCCTCATAAGATGACTGGAAGTTACCCTGACTCATTTGTTAAAAATCAGCACAATGGTTTCATGTGCTTTATATCTCATGACCCTTTCCAAAGAGTTTTCAGCAGAGCAGGATTTTGTTAAGGCTTACCGTGAAGCAGCATCAGATATCTCGAGCGAACTGGTATTAAATTTGATGCAAGTCCACGGTTGACTGAGTAAATGTACTGAACACTGTGTTTCTTGAGTCGAAAACGTATCAAGTCATTTCTTGTATCTGTCGGTCTTGTTGTTACACGTTTACAGCTTAGATGCCTCACCTTTTATTACTAGTTAGATGAACAGTTTACAGGAACAAAGCAGTGGAAATGTTTCTTAAAGGGCATATTGGTGATAAATCCCTAGAATTAAAGCAGCTTATTGTTAGAGTAGTCACCGATGATCAGTTTTTCACCTTATTTTTTCCAACTCTATTAGTCTAATAAATGGTATTTCAGAAATATGCTTAAAATTTAGAGATGTAGAAGTCAAACTGGCAGATTAGGTGATTCCAGTTTCTCCCCAAGAACTTAAATCTAAGAAGATGCAGTAACTGCATTAACAAAATTCTTACTTGCTGTCCTGCTATCAGTGTTCAGCGATCATTTATTTTAGGAGCAAAGGCAGCGTCACACCATGTGCATGATTATTTTGCTGTAAAACAGGGTATTACTCTTATTTTACAACAAAAATAAAATGATCTCATAGTAGACCTTTAAAACCATCGAGTTTTCCCAGTTCAGCGTGTTCCATGACGGAGGTCTGTCGAAAGCTCAAAAGTACAAAACGGCCAGATTACTGTATATCAGATCTTCAGCATTCCTGTTCCCCGCTGTAAGTCTCTCCCAGCAGGGATGTACCGCTGGCATGTCTCAACAAGTCAGAGAAAACATCTTTCTTTTTAAATAGGTTCTTAAATCTTTTGTGCTTCCTCTAGTTTTCTTTTTAAACACCCTGCTGATTCAGAAAATGACTAGGTTTAAGTTTTTAGGGTTTTTTCCCGATACAGTAACAACATCAACAGTTAAGTATGTTAGCATAACCTGGTAGGTAGCACTCTAATTGTGGCATGTTCACTGACTGGGAAAATGTTGGATTTTCGACTTTTCGCCCAGCTTCTCAACGATTGGCGTTGATCAAGATGAAAATCGTCTGATTTCGGTCGCCAACTGATTTATTATTTTTTTTGCGGTGTAGACTTCTAAACAATTCATACCACTTCCTATACCATAACCACCATATAGTTTCCTTAGTTTGTTTTTCATTTGCTCTACTTGTGTGTGTTGAATCTTCCGGTGGTTTACTGTTGTATTGGAGTACACAGTCCTGCCCAAAGAAAGCCTTTTCTGTCTCAGAGTCTGAGTGGGCTTGGCTTTTGACTGTTTTGATGGATGAGTGAACACCCTCATGAATAGGTAACCTTCCAAAGCATTGCACTTCAGTGAAAGGATCAATAAGACCCTTCATCTCTGTGATTGGAGGGAATCCAACGAATAGAGAGTAAATACATGTCGATTATGCCTTGAAAAAATAGATTTCTACAAAAGTGCCACAACTTCTCAGTTGTAGCAGCTGGTTCTGAAAGGACTACAGTAGGTGTTAGGGTGGCATTCACAACAATGGATGAATGAATGTTTGATGCATTGTTAATGATTGTACAATTTAGAAATGTTGGAGAATGATTCAGCTGCATGGCGCAGGTTTCACATAAAATGTCAGGCATTAGATTCACAGTCATTTTTATTGGCTTGTTCTCTTATCATATGAATTGACCTTCATAAAACTGATTATATGGCTTCTTATTGACCTCAGGAGTTAAAGTTCCACGCAATTTCCGCTTGTTGGAGGAGCTTGAAGAGGGCCAGAAGGGTGAAGGTGATGGCACAGTCAGCTGGGGCCTTGAGGATGATGAAGACATGACTTTGACACGGTGGACAGGCATGATCATTGGACCAGCCAGAGTAAGCAGAGCTCACTTACTATTTATTTATAATAGACAAAGAAAAGAAACTGATGTTTGTTTTTGTCCTTTTGAATTTTTTTCCTCCCCCAGACCAACTATGAGAACAGAATATACAGCCTGAAAGTGGAATGTGGACCTAGATACCCAGAGACGGCGCCGACTGTTAGATTTGTAACAAAAATTAGCATGAATGGGATAAACAATTCCAATGGGACGGTAAGTTCAATCGCAGATCAGACTAAGCTTAGGTGTTGGTGTAGAGTTCACTGGTTGTTTTGTCCAGGCACAGACTGGTATGAGATTCTCACGGCATGATTACCTCGAATACATTCTCAGGGTTTTGACACAGAAATGTAACTTCTTACAGCCTGAATTAATTTACATTTATATTGATGTCTTTGCTGTCAAGCAGATGCTAAATTTGAGTAAATTAGAATACACAGTATAGCACATGCAGAAGATATAAATTTAGACATGATTCAATTAGTGACATTTTCCATGATGGTACTGAACAAATTGTTCCAGCTGCAGGAATGTTTTCTGATATTGCTAACCTGCTGCTGCTTTCAAACTTATTTACAGCACGTTTGTGCAAAAATCCATTCTGGTCCATCGTTGTAATATTCCAAATACAGCTTAACACAGTAAAATCACAGCTGGTCGCCTGTCGACCTCTGAAATGAACAAAATCCGATCCTTGGTATGTGTCGGATATCAACAGGCTTCCTAGCAATAGTCTAGGGGTTAAAGCTAAAATTTGTCCTGTGATCTAATTGATTTTATTTAAAACGGGAGCAGCAATTATTCCCACTGCTGCTAAAATAAGATGTTAAATGTTAATTAAAATCATTTTATCTGCAGCATTTGATTATTTTAGGTATATTACGACTTAAGCCAAAATCTAGAATTAACACGCCCTAAATTTAGTTGCAATTAATTAAATGGTGGTGCGCCAAATGTACTATCTTGCCGTTCTGTGAGGCTGAATCCAATATCTGTTATCCCCACCACTGCCCTGTCTCCCTATCCCTTCTCGGTTCAGTTTAATATGAAGTGGCTTAATGTGCCCAAATCTACCTCAGTGGCAAAATCTATTTGAATGTTTTTCAATTTTTGGTGATAAATTGTAAATTTACTGACACAAAAACTACTTGGTATGTGGTTGTTCCATAAAATCAGACTTAAATACGTATACTAATCTATTCAATACGTAAACTAAATGTTTGGAGTATAGTGATAATGTTCCGATTTGGACAGCCTATGCTTTAGGGAGGTAGGGTTGTGGGCAAAAATTGTGGTGCAACGGGTAAAATTGGATTCAAGCATTGAGTAACACGAGTATAAGCTGATATTGGCTATCTGCTTAGGTAGCCAGCCTGCAGTCTGCTACTTAACAGACACACTGCTCATAGTTTGTCGGCTTTAGTTTTGAAGGTCTGGCATCATATAAGTGACCATTCTGTTTACACAAAATGACAATATTTCCAGAAGAAAGATTTCCTGTTGCTTTGTTTATCAGCTGACTGGACAGCAACAGGTAGGGGAGGAGAAACTCCTGTTACTCTGACCACAGTTTCGGCCAGCTCTATGCAGCTCACTCAGCACTTTCTCTGGCATCTCATTAAAAGGCGCTGTAACTGTAGGAAATGTTTGTATGACAGAAAACGTTAGCAGTTTTGAAGCCCTAATATGTTTTTACAGCCTTGGTTATGCCAGTAACCAGCCCATTTGTAGTTTTGTACTGAGGTCGTATCAAAATAACTGATTTGTCGTTTTATTTATTTTGTGCCCCTTCCCTTCTTTGTCTCCTAGGTGGATTCACGTAGCATACCAATATTAGCAAAATGGCAGAATTCTTATAGCATTAAAATTGTTCTTCAAGAGTTGAGGCGTCTAATGATGTCCAAAGAAAATATGAAGCTTCCACAACCACCAGAAGGACAAACCTACAGCACTTAATCGTAATGGATTGTTTCGACCCTCTGTCTTAAACCTTACTCTCTTAGAAATATTGTGTAAAGTCATCAAGAGGCCCACTTCACACAGTATCGTCCTCAAGATCAAGATTGGACTTTCTTATTACATAGCTCATTTAAAAGAGAAATGTCCCAGCAGTTAAGCACTGAATAGATAGACATGACTACAAGACCACAGTTATCTGCTTTTATTAGTTTGACAGTGAATTTTATGTTTGACCTGTTCCAGCTTGAGTAGGCTTGAAGAGGGAAGCATGATGCCACACAGGTTGTACCAGATTTCCAATAGTTTTCTGTTTAAATGATGAATCACTGAAGTCAAATCAACATGGGTGTCCGAAGGCATGTTCTGTAACTTACACCTAGTCAAAGAGAAGCCAAGTATTTGACTTGTTAGACAAATTCTTAGCAGGTTCATGGAAATATCCACATTGCTGAACCTGTGACTGTAGTCTAAAAGTAGTGTCACAAGGTGATTTTCTGTTGTGTTTTTTTTTTTTTAATAAATATATAAATATATATCTGTATTTGACACACAACCAATGTTTCTGTTCTGCGGCTCTTTGACATGTAACAGACGTTGAAGCCTGTTGTGTTCTGAAACCCTTGCATTTAACTTCCAGTGAAAATGGCAGGTGTATGAACTTGTGATTTTCTGAAATTAAAATCACTGTCTGCAAAAAAAAAAAAAAAAAAACAGAGAAAGAGATGCATCGTGTGAAGTTCTTTGACTCATCAGTTTGACTGGCGCTCACAGGTTATTCCACACGATGAAAGCGTTTCACTAGATTGGGTTGCTTAGGAGAAAACGGGTTAACAACACTTCTTTAATACATTGGTAAGTGCTACAAATATTCACACCAAACATGTACACACTGCTGTTTTATCTAGAGTATCTGTACCAAATGCACATATTGTTTTTCTTAGTAAATGTACTTTAGACTGATCCCTGTTGTAGTCTGGTAACCATAGCGTTTGGCAACAGATACTCTAGTTAGTAATGAGAAGAGAGTATTCTGTTTCTTCTCAGAATGTGTCCTTGTTTTCTTTTTAACCTAGTTTATTCAAAATAATCAAGCAGCCAATTAAGAATTTAATCAATTATTAAAGGGTTCTTTTTTTGCATGAATTGCCACATCAGTGTGGCATGGCATGGAGGTGACCAGCCCGTGGTTCTGCTGAGGTGTTAACGAAGCCTCTGTTACTTTGAGAGTGGCCTTCAGCTCATCTGCATTATTGGTTCTGGTTTCTTCTTGATTATACTTCAAAGCTTGTCTGCGGCAGGGGTGCCAATCTCCAGTCCTCGATGGCCAGTGTCCCACTATGTCTAGATGTTTTCTAGGTCCAACAGCCCAGAATCAGATGCCTGAATTGCCTTCTTAGGATGTAGTCGAGTTCTATAGCATCCTGCCTATGATCTAAGTATTTGAATTCAGCGGTTTTGAAGCAGAGCCGCATCTACAAGCTGCAGGATTACCGGCCCTCAAGGACTGGAGATTGACATCCCTGCTTTATGGGGTCTAGGTGAGAGACGTTTGCTGGCCAGTCAGCACAATGATACCCTGGACGTTAATTCAGGTATTGGTACTTTTACCTCAGTGCAGTAGGGAACGGGGGTGTAAACTTCAAAGGGTACAACGATATTTTATGGGATTTATTGTGATAACGTTTAACGTGCTGTTAAAAAGTTTTGTAAGCCCACGAACACAAATGTTGCAATTTAAAAAGCATCAGCAAACACCAGTTTACTGATAACTTCAGGATAACATTAAGTGGTACATTTTATTGCAAAAAATACCTGGATTAAATATGTTTAATACTGCTCTCTTGGAAACAGCTGTGGGAAAAAATAGCAAGCGTAACAGTCCCAGGGCGGCATGTGTCTTAGTGGTAGGGTGCACCATGTGCTGAGGCTGAGGTCCTCAATGCGACTGTCCTGGGTTTGATTCCTTGCCCTGGACCATTTGCTACTTGTCTTCACCTCTCTGCCCTACTTCCTGTCCATCTTCTGATTAATTTAAGGCCACTAGTGGCAAAAAGTAACAATCCCAAAACTATTTTTATGTTTGGATTTTGTTAACAACATGTAGAGTACCTTATATAGTTGAAATAATAAATATGAATTCCTATGGCGATGCAAAAATATTCATGATGATGGTAAACTGTTTGGTAATTGCCCTCCCTATCGTGCAGGTGCCATATATCTTCCTGGGATATATCAGCATCCCCATGATGCTTGCCAGCAGAGTGACACATGAAGGGTTAACATTTCCTGGTTGACTGCTGCTCTGTCTTTGGACTTGATAACAACACAGTGGTCCAAACCGAGCAGATGACAGTTCTCAAATCGTCACAGACTGTAAAAAAGTCACACCAAACCTCAAGCAACTTGAATTCTGTATATCTCCACTTCCTACAGACGCCATGACCTCAATGTCCATATAAAATGCAACATTTACTTTCATTTGAAAAGAGAACTTTGGACCACTGAGTAACAGTCCAGTGTTTTTTGTCTTTGTTTTAAAAATTTTTCCTTAGTCCAGGTGAGAGCGTTCTGACATTGTCTCTGGTTCAGGAGTGAACAGTCCACGTCTTGTGAAATTCCCCTTTGCTTCACAGTCCTCTCAAGACTAGTTATTGCTGTTGCTTGCGCGCCTTTGTCAACAACAGTTTTTCCTTCTACTCAGCTTTCCATTAACATGTTTGCATGCAGCGTGTTAGCATGTTGGATACAGCTTACCCTCCACATGGAGGGTGCCAGTGATTGTCTTTTGGACAACTATCAAGTGTGCAATCTTCCCCATGACTGAGTATAACATAACATTTCTGTATTTAAAACTTTTTTTTAATTGGTTTTATGTCACTTTCTAATTTGCTGAGAAACTGATTTGGGGGTTTCATGAGCTGTAATCCACAAGCATTGAAGTTAATAGAAATGTTTGAATTTTATCCCTGAGTGTAATGACTACATGAGTTTCACCTTTTGAATGGAATTACTGAAATTAACTTTCGGATGAGTTTTTGATGAGTTAGATGGTATCTTCAGGTGAGGCACTACTGCATTTCACCTCTGAAACATAACTTGATTTGGTAACTAGGTCCTGATGTTGATAAATCTGCCTGCAACACAGCATGACTGAGGGTGACGTCTGAAAGAGATTAGCTTTCTCATTTGAATCATGCGACCTCCCCCGTGTCTCCCTTATTTAAATGACTTGTCTCGGGGTGGAAAATGAGCGCCGATCTGACACACTGGCAAGTGCTCAGTGTTGTGATGATTCAAAAATGCCCTCTGAATAAGAGCGCTATCTGACACTATGTCTGCATATGTTATCTCAAGACTGACTGACTATCTATCTATCTATCTATCTATCTATCTATCTATCTATCTATCTATCTATCTATCTATCTATCTATCTATCTATCTATCTATCTATCTATCTATCTATCTATCTATCTATCTATCTATCTATCTATCTATGCTGACAAGCGAGAGAACATGAATTATAAATTATAGAGCTGGAATATCAAACGTATTTTTGGTAACTGTTTCTGTGTTCTGGAGCTATTTGGATAGAATGACCTTTGATGTGTGTTTTGTTGTGCTTTCCGAAATATCTCAAATCAGTCCACTAGAGGGTGCTCCAGCCCCACACATGTCATTGACCTGGTCCTTGGAAGTGATTCTGGTTTGGAGGACATGCTTTGTCAAAAAAAGAAAAGAAAAGGGAACACTGTTGAGATGCTTGCAGGCTCCGTTTGCATGTGCAGTTATTTTTCTTTAAAAAAAACCCCACAAAACAAACGTGTGTTGTTGTTCAGTTTGCTGCATGGAGAGCTGGCTGCTGTGCAGAGGTTCATGACCGGTGTCCTTACATGTTTTTATTTGGCTATTGAGCCTCTTCACTCCATAGAGTTTCTATTATGAAACCAAAGTATTTCTGAAACATTTCCCATTTCAATTTGTGCGTGGGCATCAGGGTGTGAGATGAATCAGTTTTTTGCTGCAGAGGTTGACCTTGCTCTTCCTCAGTCTGTGCAAGATATGATTTGACTTTCGAGATGTGACAGTTAGTGTATGGGCACAGCTATATTCTTCTTTTTCTTCTGTACCCTCCTGCTCATCATTGCTGGTCATGAATACAAAATCATGAGCAGTTTGCATTGCTGCATGTTCACTTCGCAGCTCAGTTCCTACATATGGGGCTAACTGAGCTGTGTATGTGTCACATCAGATCTTGTGATCTTGCGATTTGAGTAAAATGAAAATTATCAACCCACAGAGGGCTTGATCTAAAATCACAGAGAAATGTAAACTGAAAAACTAAAGGGGACTAAGAAATGGTACTCAGTAGTTTGTTCTATTGGATTTAGGTCAGGGGAACGTGGAGGCCAGTCAGTGGTATCAATTCCTTCTTCCTCCAGGAACCGCCTGCATACTCTTACCACACGAGGCTGAGGATTATCATGCAGAGGGAAGAACCCAGGACCCACTGCACCAGCAAAAGATCTAACAATGGATGTAAGACCTGTACAGGTCTCTGCGTCCCTCCATGGATATTCAAATTCAATTCAAACATAAAAATACTTTATTAATCCCCAAATTAAATGTTGTAGCTTGTATTATACCGGTTTCTTCAAAGAGCCGTAGATGCTGATGGCTGTGGGCAGGAAGGATCTCCTGTAGCGCTCTGTCTTACAGCAGATCTGATGAAGCCTCTGACTGAAGACACTGTTGTTGTAGGACAGTCTCTTGAAGAGGATGCTCAGGGTTCTCCATAATGTTCTTCATTTTATGAAGAATCCTTTTTTGCACAATGGTTCCAGAAGAGTCCCCAGAACAGATCCGTCCTTCTTTATCAGCTTGTTGAGCTTTTTTAAGTCCCTGGCTCTGATGCCGCTACCCCAGCAGATGATGGCTGAAGAGATCACACTCTCCACAACAGACTTATAGAAGATATGAAGCATCTTGCTGCAAACACTGAAGGTCCTAAGCTTCCTCAAAAAGTACCGTCTGCTCTGTCCCTTCTTGTAGACGGCTTCACAGTTGCATCTCCACTCCAGCCTGTTGTCCAGGTGAACACAGAGGTATGCCTCCCCAGACCAACACTGACCCACCACCAAACTGATCATGCTGAAAAATGTTGCAAGCACCACAACAATCACTGCAACTTCTCCACACCTTTTTACATCTGTCACATGAGCTCAAAGTGAACCTGCTCTGATAATATTCTTTGATTAAAAAGTGTTTCTTTATTTTATTTGAGCAGTTTATATATGAATAAACTAAAGCCTCAAGGTCACGCAAGCAAATACCTTTATTCAGCACATGTTCTTGTTCTAGAGTGAACCTTTGCTCATCATGGTGACATTTTTAGACTCTCATTTAAATTGAAGTTGGAAATCCTCCCTTGGCTACTTAACCTGCTGCCCCATCAGACTAATATGAATTTTAAACACCTGCAAAAAAGCACCAGCTGAATCCTCTGAAGCTCATGTCACTCTCGTTTCCACCCATTATGGTCAGTATCGGTATAAGACACCATCCCAGGAAAAATAAAGACCTATATTCCTCTCAGTGTAAAGAGGCTAAAGACAGAGAGAGCTGTGCAGTGATCTAAGATGGGAAGGAATTTGTTGGGGGACGTGCATCTTGCCTGCCGGCAGACTGCTGGAACCAGGCCTCTGCTCCCAGAGCGCTCACCTTTTACCCCAAGAGGCCACAGGGTCACGTCTTGTCTCTGTTGATACTGTAAAAAGCTTTGTTTTCTTTACGACCATTGAAGGGTGACTGTGTCCATTTTCCTGAGAAACCCTATTTGTTTTCATTCTTTAAGTACTTGTCATGACTTAAATTTTAGAGGTAACTGAGAAGAGACCTCTTATGCTGTCTGGTTCAAGATTTGCAATCAGATAAGATAAATAAATAAAATTTTAGACCTCTAAAAATGGTGAGAAATAACAGAATCTGGGTGGCTTTGTACTATCAACCAGACATTCCTGTTCAAACACAAAGGTTTTAGTTCTTTTTAATAATAATAATATTATTTAATAATACTCTTGATATTAATTGTAACCAAACAGGTTTAATTGAATTGGTGCAAAACAGTTTATCATCACTAAGAGAGTCTTAAAGGATTTTTGAAGCAAGGTTTTGTTAAAAGGTTATGACTAGTTATTTTATATGGAATAAATAACTTCCTTGGTGTCTTCATAGAGTATAAATCCCAGTTATTTACAGTAGAATAGTAGCCTTTTGTAAGCACACTTTATATCTGACTCGACACATACGGATACATTCTTCAATAAAGTCCCATTTTTGGTCCTGCTAATAATGTTTCCTACGGAGCATTTTAATGAAGGACTAGGCTGACGCTTGCATGTTTAATCTCTGTTTTGATATGACTTTTTGATAAATTGGGTCCTAACATTTTACAAAGCAGTCCCAGCTAATCATTTACATACAAACCTACCAGAAAGGTTGTTGTGCTTCATGAAGTTGGCACCTTGTTTTGAGCTTATTAAAATGTAATTTATAGTGTTTCACTTGTTCTCTGCATAGCTCTACCCCACACAGAGCCGTCTGAGCACAGCACAGAGAAGATCACGTGACACAAACAGCAGCTAATAATAATCTCTTATTGAGAACATCATTGTCAAGGTTGAAAAACACTTGTATTGTTTGGCAAAACCCAGATTAGAACAATTAAATTAAGTAAAATATGAGCTGCGATTTTTAAAAGAAATTGGTTGTTTAAATTGTGTACAGCTCGCATAAAATCAGTACAACAGGAATTGGGAGTCGAATTTAGTAAGAGACACCGATACTGATAGTTTAAAAGGAAATGACCAAAACCTGCCCAGACAGTCCTATATGTATAATATTTTCTATGAATATTAATGGCCCTTATAAAGTTTGACATTTTTCATATGTGTAAACCTAAGAGAGGACAGAACAAGTTTCGATAGGTTGCAACATTTATCTATTTGTTTATATTAACATGCTTTCTTTTTTTGTCCTTTATTGTGCCCATTTGAAATGTCCGTCACCCACTGGTGTTTTCTGCTTATCTAGAGGCTTCCCTGCAGAATGGGACATCTCTAGTTCAAACAGAATTTAAAAAATATCCACAAGAATGTGGATCTGTTTGGATTTGATTTTCTTTCTTATGTTCAAGTGGTGAACAAGTCAAACTGAAAGCTACATATTTGTATGTAGTATGACTTTAAATGTCAAAAAGAATAAAAAGAGCTACAATATTTACCACCTTAAAACCAGACTTCTCTCTGGCAAACAGCTGCGTATGTAAAAAAGAAATGTAACAGTTCAACCAAGGTTGATTACTTTAGCTTTTGAGCATTAGAGTACATTTAGTTCATTTCAACATTAAAGTATACAATAATAACATTTAAAACTGTCTATTACTGTTTCCTTTAGCAAATTAAATACACATACAGTATTTTCAAGGCTTGAAAAACAGCTTATGTATCTAGTTTTTTGTTAACAGCTTTGTAAATAAATGCATCCACTCTTTCTGTGAGAAAAAAATGCAGATTGGGGTCACAAGTCTGTTATGCTACTCTTTGTGGCCATTGACATGCACTCCACAGGGCCATCCACCTTCCGACGCAATGCTGCCACAACAGCTTTGGTTCATTTTACGCTCCCTGTAGTCGAGAAAGCATACAAGATTTGCACAGAAGTAGCGCAGAGCTGCAGCAAAGCCTTTATTTTTCATCTATTGCCAGGCCATGATGTATGTACGCTCTCCCTGGAACATGAATTTCAAAGCAAGACTTCGTCTGGGGTCAAACTGACACAGAACAGAGCTTGTTGCAAAATGTTGCAAAAAGCAGCAAGAAAAAAAAAAGAAGGGTAAATCGTCTGTGTACTCACTGCATTCCAGGTTATTTATACAGAGAGGAAAAACTGTGTAGACTTCATGTCTCTGCTTGGTGAGAACTATTAAATTACTGCTGGATGTTTTTAATTACTTCACATAAATGTTGGAACACAACACTTCTCCAGTGTTTGGAAGAGGAGGGGGGTCCATAATGTCTCACATGTTTAGGGAAGCACTGGCTTGCACTTAATCATGGTGGTCCCTGTGTGATTCTGATGTTGGAAATGTGGCTTTGTGAGAGAAAAGTGAGCATTCCTTCTGCTGGCGCGAGAGAGAGGAAATGGGTAATAAAACCAGGGGGAAAAAAAAAATCCTCGGCGGCGTGCTGGAGCCAGTGATTCTGGGATCCACTTAATTGCTCTTAAATGAAAAAGATTTTTGGCTTCCCATTGGCTGCGTTTAAAGAAAAAAGTCAAGTCAAATCCCACATGTCTACCAGCCAAGCGGTGACTTCTCATCCAGCAGTATGAGCACTAATCCCTCTCTTTCGCTGGTGCCATCAGTAATATTATTATTAATATTGAGAAAGCTGCTGCTCACAGTCGGCAAACGCCAGAGGAGGCAAAAATTCGTCTCTTTTTGTTCAATTACCGAGGCCAGAGAAGTCACTGGGGAAAGGGAATATCAATGCAAGTCTGCTAAATATTTTATCTCTGTGCTTTATAACCCCTCATCCAAACAAATATTATGACAAATAACTGCGTTTGCTGAGGAATTATTCAGGACAACACTTTTATTTTAGTTGTTTGTGGGGAGTTTTTCTTGTGTAAAAGAAGGTGAAGTCATTTTTTTTATAGCCTAGCTGCAGATAGGCATCAACTTTAGGTGGAAAGATTCAGGTTGGCACAAAATACACAGCATCATAAATAAAGTACTCATTAGATGGCAGAGTGGCCTCTAATTGAGCTATTACTCATGCATTACTGTGTATGTAGTTTTGCTGCTGTGGCTGGATGCAGAATTGAATTCAGGATTTGATGCAGGATTGATGCAGGATTGAACTCTTTCTATACTTTGTTAGATACCTGTGATAGAGTCATATATTGATTTGCATTGCTATTTCTACCCAACTTTTTTACATTTTGCATCCTTACAAACAATTTCTGTGAAATACCAACACTAAGTAGCCCTTAATTGGAAATGGAAGGAAAATGATACACATGGTCCATTTTCTTTGTACTCAGAAGAAGGTTTTCTGACTTCCCAGATGGAAATACAACAAGAACGCCCCTTGAAATTCCAACTGGGAAAGCCAGAGGTCTCCGAGCAGCCCCGAGTTCAGCATCCAATATGGCTGTGGTGCAAAAAAAGTTGTGAAAGTTGCTAATATAGATGATTATTTTCTGAATAAACCAGGGGCGCAACTTCTATTTGGGAACAGGTTCCTTTTTTGTTCGAAAGCATAAAATTAATATGGCGAATATCGAATATGTTGTTGTTGATTGTCTTGCTAAATTAATGCAAAGAACCTTTGTTTGCCTGTTAGTTTTCCTGGTTAGTGTCCCAATAACTGTTTTTACATGTCTGAAGTAATTTCCAGACCCATGTTTCAACCTCAAAGGCAAATCAATCAGGCCATTTGTTTTCAAAAGATTTTTACTAATAAAAATGGGAAAAGCGTTGCATGCATCCTCATATTAAGCATCCCCTAAGTAAATACTTTGATCCATCCACTGCAATTATAGCAGCAAGTCTTTTAGGGTATGTTTCTACCAGCTCCATGCATATGGAGACTGAAATTTGTGTCCACTTATCTTTGCAAAAATACCTCAACCCCAGTCACATCAGCCATTTTTAAGTCTTACCACAGAATCTCAGCTGGATTTAGGTCTGGACTTTGACTGGACCTTCAAATACATGAATAAGGTTTGATCCAAACTTTTCTTTGACTGTATGGTTGGTGTTGCTGTTCTTCTGGGAGCTAAGCCTCCAACCCAGTCTGAAGTCAGTTGCATCTTAGCATAATAACGACAGGTTAGTCTTTATTATGGACGTTTTGTAACAAACTTTTGTGGCATTTACTTACTAATTAAGTCAGTTGATCGCACGTAATTTTATTTAATAGTATCAAGTTAAAAGAGGCAGAATACAAACCTAGATTTCTATTTGATAAAAAAATGAATATAACTGACTACTTTGTGTTGATCTACCACATAAAATCTTAATATAATACATGAAAGCTTGTTGTTGTAGAGTGGCAAAATGTTAAAAAGTTAAATGGTTTTGAATAGTTTTGCAGGATCCTGTACATACGCCATTCCATTACTTCCCACCTCTCATCCTAATTGTAAAGCCAGGGTTTGTGAAGACAGCTGCCTCCAGTTGAATCCAACCTCTCATGTGGCCTTTCCCATGTTTGCCATCACCAGCCCTTCTTGTTTCCCAGTGTTACAGCCGAGTGTGAGGACGCCACTCAGAGAGCCATTAAGGCCTCGAAGTGCCGCGCTACGCTGTCATGCCGTGTCAACTGCTTCTTTTGTACTCATTAATTGTTGACGGTGTGTGTCACATCCTGTCAGGCCGACTGCTGGTGTCCCTCTGGTCACCCCTCAATGCCCCTGTGCCTGCCGGCGCTATTGTAGCAGCGTCGGCTGCCGACAAGAGGAGATGTGGCCCTGCAGGATGTGGGACAATACTGGGAAGGAAGAGGAGGGAATCCCGGAGCTGTGTGCAGAAGTCCGCTCAGCCAAGTGTCTCTGAGAGCACTCCCCTGTTTCAATCCCCCAACCCCCCTCATTCCCTAGTGGGTAGACTTTGTCATCCTCAACAGATTTCTTTTTGTTCCCACTTTACAATTTTTTTATTACTCATTTAGGAGGAGAATAATTTGACTGGCTTCACTCAATTTAATCCACTTGAGTAGCATTTGTATGGTTAATGTTTTCCTTAAACATTTAAGATTTGGTGCATGGAATCACCAGCCAAAACTGTGTCAGAAATAACTTAAATTGATATTTTTCTTTTCTAAAATTTGGTCCCAGTCAAAAATGGATGTCTGTGCATTCCTAAGGGTCTGTAATTGTAGGTGTGATAAATCAAATTATGATTTAGTGAGCAAATGTCTGTTCGTTGCAAATATTGGAATTTAATTATATAAAAAACATTATTCCAGCTTAACTTTGTGAAAAGTGTAAAACCCACAACACCCATTGGCACCCATGGAAAAGATGTGTAAAAAGTCTGATGATCAAATCAATGTGGACTCATAAGTTTACAGTGAAAAACATGATGCAGTTCTCCACCAGTTAGCTTCGAGGTATTTTTTTACCCGCATTACCATCCTCCTCGCTCTGCATGGTGGAAAGAAAAATTGGGTTCTTCAGCAGCATTGACAGTTTTATTTGTTTTCAGCTTTATATTGCTCTGACTGTATATATGATATTTGTGAGGGGTAGCACTAGTGATTAAAAAAGCAATGTAAATATGGGAGTTTGGTTCGTTACTGAATACATGAACTCAGATTTATTTATTTTAATTTTATTTTTTTTATATACTTTTATTTTAATTCTTTATTTGGCAGGGACAATGTACGTTAATTGACATTGCTGTAAATGGACCGCAATTAGCCAATTGGCTATTTTTCATCCGTTATCACTGGACAAATGGACAAATTATCTCGCCAAAAACAAGCAGAAAGGTTACACAATAACAATACAAAGTTTAAGTAAACATACTATACATATTCTGTCAATAAATACAATAAATACAAATACAATAGTCAAAGGAAACTACGCTACATAAACTAAATATAAAGGTCTAAACAGTCATTAAAAGAGATTTAATATTACATCAGGACGGCCAAACACAAGTTGTCCCATGGTAGGATAAGGGGGAAGTACCTATTACTCAAAATTATGTTATGAACCAGATCTTTAATTGTTTTTTTAAACAGATTATTATTATATTTACTAGGTGAGATCTTAACATTTTCAGTGTGAGAATATGCTACTGCTTTACCTTCCTGGCGGGTGTCTTGAGATCTTGCTTCAAGATCTTCAACCCGATGGTGCCACCCCCATACTTCACAGCTGAGAGGGTGTTCTCAGGCTTGAACACTTCCATCTTTTCACTCCAAATGTAACAATATTCATTATTGCCAAATACATGTCTCCGGAAATTAAGGTCTTTGTCCCTGAATGCATATGTAGACTGTAATCTGGCTTTTCATGTTGCTTTTTAGGTATTTTTTTCTGTCTTCTCTTAGTAGCCATGCTGCCAGACTTGTAGAAATCCACAATTTTTCTTCTGATATCTTGGCTGAATTCTTTTGATGTTTCAGTGATGCTACACTGGGATGCAGTGTGTTTGAGATGCATCTAAAAATACATCCACAGCTCCTTTAACATTTAACTCAAATGTTGCAATTTAACCATCAGAAGCTTACAAAGCCTCTGAATCTCCAAACATCTCAGTATTCTGGAATTTAGCAAAGTAGTCAGATTTAATATCAGACAGTGAGGAAAAAAAGTTTATGTTTCTTTTTGTACAGTGTATTTAAATATCTGGTTCAGACTGTATATTCAATTTTAATTACTTCTCTTGATCGTATTACATGATATCGAACACAATCATCAGATAAAGAAGAAAACATACGAGCTGGCTTGACAGCAATAATCTTACTTATCTAAGGAAACCCAACACAAGAATAGTCCAAGCCCATGCAGAATTCAGTTTATTTGAATCACTCTTCAACACATGCTATAGGGCTTTACAGTGCCGGTGTTATATTATACATCATTAATTACGCAAATCACACTTACGCTATTGTCTTTCTGTCCCATGCACTCAATCAATGTTTGTGATAAAGGCAACATGGACAGTTGCCCAGGGCGGCATTGAGGGGTGAGGTTGGGGGTTACATAATCTCCATATTAAAAAAAACAACACTTTTTTCCAAATAGTTTGAGACTGGATGCTTTGCTGATGCAGGGCTTCAGGGGAGAGGTGTGAATAAAACCGTTAGAGACTGGGGGGTGGGATTTGGGGGTGCAGAAGGAGGTGCTCCCCCAAGGTTGCATTCATGTAGGAACTGCCACTAAATGTCAAGAGTTTTATTCTGCATTGTGCAAGTTGGTCTGTAATGGTACAAATACGCATTCGGCAACTGCCACCATTGTTTCGATTTTGGTTGATGCATCAGTTTTTTCTGATGAACACAGCTGAGCACATTGTCTCATATTATTTTAAGGTTAAATAACGGAGTCATTTTTTCAGCTGGTGGAAACAAAATGAAAAGACATGAATTGTCTGAAACACACGCTGGCTGACGGAGCAGCGAAATGTGATGTTGATTGAAAAGAGAATGAAAAATTATCCAGAGTTCATTAATTCAAAGCCTGTCTGACTGGAACCATTGTGACATGATGAAGAGCACCATACCTTATCATTAATCTCACAGCTGAAACTTATCATTTCAGAGAAGCTGTCAGCTCACCTGTGTTCATATTTTATCATAGTTTGTTATTTATACCAGTCATCTTTTATTACTTCTTATTCAAGACAAATGTTGGTGTGTTTACCTCCATGTTTACAGTTTCCAATTAAGCAAAGCAAATCAATTAAATATGGATGCACATTTCTCAAAAATTTAGCCCTGATAAAAGTTGAAAATAAATAATTTTAGTCATTTTCACACAGTGAAAATGGTCAGAAAAATGTGAGAACAGTTTGCTCCACCAGTCTCTCACTGTTCTTACTCACAGAAGTGTTTCACAATGAAAGAGTTTGTGTTAAGGTGTGTCCATTCCATCTGTAAAGATGAGGGAAGTGGTGCGTCTGTGTACAGTGAGCAGGAGGCAGAACATAGTGAAAAAAGTACAGCGTGAAAATCATGTTTTGCACCGTTGACAATGTGAACATTTACAGAACCAGTTCTTTGTTTTGTTAACACGGATATCTAAACATATTAGTTAAGGAGTCATCTAAAAAAATAAATCACTTGCACTATATGCTCTGGATTGTATCTTTTAGTTATTTTATCAGTAGGCTAAGTAGAAAACCTCCCCACGAAGGAAGAGACCATTGCTGCAGACATTTGTTTCCATTCTGCACTCCTCCAGGTTATCTTTGAAAAACTCAAAACACAAACTGGTGTTTAAAAAAAGGTTTAGTAGCTTATCATAAGGAGGTTCTTTGTCATATTTTGGCTTTCAGTGATGCATTTTAACTGTTGTTTGATCACAATAAAATGATTTTACAACTTTAAGTCGAGTTAAATTTATATGTAGATCCCATTTCATTTGACATACGTAGACTCACTATGCTAGGAATGATATATATATATATATATATATATATATATATATATATATAAAATATATATATATATATATATATATATATATATATATATATTGAAAAAATCAACCAATAATGGGCTGCACAGTTGGTAGTTGGTTGCACTGTTGCCTTGCAGCAAGAAGGTCCTGGGTTTGACTCCCGGCTGGAGTTTTTCTGCATGGAGTTTGCATCTTCTCCCCGTGCATGCGTAGGTTCTCCGGGTACTCCGGCCTCCTCCCACAGTCCAAAAACATGACTCTTAGGTAAATCTCTGTCATTTGCCCTTATGTGTGAGTGGGTGTGTGCATGTTTGTTTGTTCTGTGTTGCGGTGGACTGGCAACCTGGCCAGGGTGTACCCTGCCTCCTGGCTATAGATCACTGGAGATAGGCGACAGCTGCTCCGCAACCCTATACGGAGGGGTGTGTATAGAAAATGGATGGATGGATGGATTCATAGAGCCCATTTCATTTGACAATTGTAGACTCAATGTGCTAGGAATTAGATAAAAATAAAAACAACCAAAACTACATATTAAAGCAAATAAAAAGCAAGTACATAGAGATTACGACAGCAGACTGAACATCCCATAAAATAAGGAAGTAAATGAAGTGAAGATTTAAATTTTAAGAGTTAAATAACAAAGAGGATTAAACTTTCTGAAACTAATTACATAAGCCTAATTAATAGCATGAGAAGATAAGAATGTTTTTGAGTTTGCATTTAAAACTAGACACTGTGGAAGCTGATTTGAGGCGTTGTGGAAGAGGACAGGACCATAATGACTAAAAGAACCAAGAGCTGATCTAGAGTTGATTCCGGGTATAACAAGAGGACACTTACAGGAAGACCTTAAAGGTCTATCCAGGATATAATCTATGAGCATCTCAGAAACATAGGAAGGGTCAAGGCTATTTAACGCTTTGTAAACAATCAGTAGTATTTTATCATCAATTTACTGTGTAACTGGAAGCCAGAGATTTTAAGATAGGAGTGATATGCTCAAACGTTTTGGTTTTTGTTAAAAGCCTAGCTGCAGCATTTTGGATCAGCTGAAGTGTGCATTAATCCTAATATATTGTAGATTTCTGCTAGTCCACACAGGGTCAAAATGATACATACAGGCTCAAATACAGCGATGTAAAAAAGTGCGGGTTTTTTAGAGCCTTTAATGCTCTAAAAACCTTGTAATGTTCTGTGGCTGAAATAAAAAAAAACAGTTTAACTTCAGTTATTGGGTTTATGGTAGGATTTTTTTCTCACACTGGGCCAGGTTGGTTAGGATTGCATGTATTCCCTTAATAAATTAAATCATCATTTAAAAACTTTATTTTGTATTTACTCAGGCTATCTTTGTTTGATAAACATATGTTTGATATTCTGAAACATGTAAGTGTGGCAAAAAGCAAAAACAGTAAAAACATGCCGCTGTATTTACAGGCACTCAATTAATATTGGGATAAATATTCATTAGCAAGTTACACTTTGAGCAAATGATTTTGTAGCCATCAACAAGCTTCTGGTATGATTCTAGCTGGATATTTGACTGCTTTTCTTGGTAGAAATGGTGAAGTTTATTTATATAAATTTTGGTCTACGCCTCAACACTTTTATCCAAACTTTCACACCAACCTTTCCTAAAAATGGACACACAACAGTTACTAAGCTTGTCTGTGCAGCAGCCCTTAAATTCCTCAGCATGTCAAAGCGTAAATACTGTGGACACACCTGACTTCTTGTGAAGATTAGGGCAGCCCGCTACCTGGTAAGAGCAGTGACTGTACCTTGGAGTAAACACAGTAGCAAATTTACTGTGGCATTTGGGCTACATAAGAATGCATGAAGGGCTTTCTGTCCTTTCGCCCAGATAACAGCGAGCACCAAGGACTCAACATGGCACTCTTCACAGCACCTACTTGGAGGGCCTTGCTTTAAATTTTGTAGTCAATTTGAAGCTGCTGCTTTAATAAACTAGCAGTCACAATTAATTACAGGAGCTTAATAAACTAGAATATCATTCAGCAGTTAATTTATTTCAGTAATTGTGAAAGTCATGTTAGATTCATTACACTTAGTGATGTTTATGAAGCAGTTCTTTCTGTTAATTTTGATGACAAGACAGCTAATGAAAAGGCAAAATTCAGTTTCTCAGAATATTATGATACTACACAAGACTAATAAAAAAAGGGTTTTTAACACTTAAATATTATGTTGTGGCCTACACAGTCTTTGGGAATACAATCACTGACATCAACCCAAAGGAGAATAAACTACAAAAGGCCATTTGCTAAAGAAGCTGATTGTTGACAGAGTGCTGTATCCAAGCAATGAAAGTTGAGTGGAAGAAAAAAGTGTGGGAGAGAAGGGCGCACAAGCGACAGGCCTAACTGCAGCCTTGAGGCGATTGTGAAGCAAAGTCCGTTC
Source organism: Crenichthys baileyi (assembly GCA_036173005.1). Classification (NCBI taxonomy): domain Eukaryota; kingdom Metazoa; phylum Chordata; class Actinopteri; order Cyprinodontiformes; family Goodeidae; genus Crenichthys; species Crenichthys baileyi. The sequence goes on along the minus strand of JAHHUM010002983.1, from coordinate 218,636 downwards.
AAGAGTTTGTTTGCGATTCATGAACATGGACTGAAGCTGAGCTATCACACAGATGTTTTCAGAACATGGACCATAGCTGTTGCATTCCTTGTGTTCCTCGTCAGAAACATGTTAACTGGGCTAAGGACAAAATGTACTGGAATGTTGCTTAGTGGGCAAGAGTCCTCTTTTAAGATGAGAGTAAATTTGTATCATTTTATTAAAAAAACAATGTCCCAGGGTCTGGAGGACATGTAGAAAAGTACAGAATCAAAGTTGCTTGAGGTCTAGAAGGAAGTTTTCACAGTCAGTGATAAACTGGAGCGCCAAGCCATCTGCTGCCTTTGGTCCACTGGGTTTTTATCAAGTCTAAAGTTAGTGCTGGAATCTACCAGGATAGTTATTGCACTTTATACTTTCCTCTGTTGACAAGCTTGATGGAGATGCCGATTTTTCTTTTACAGCAGGGCTTTGCACCTGGTCACTCTGCCAAAAGAACCAATACCTGCTTTAATGACTCAACAATGCAGATGAGCTGAATGCAGCTATTAAAGGAACCTGGGTTTCCTTAACACCTCAGTGGAGCCACAGGCTGATCCCTTCAATGCAATGCCTGATGCAGTTATTCAAGCAAAAGGAGCCCCAACCATGTATTGAGTGTATATACTGTACAGTACAGCTGCAACCCATTTAAGGAGATGCTGGTGTAAATTAGCTGACATGTTGACTTATTTATAATTAAATTAGCTGTCATGTTCTGGAAAGCTGTTCTGTCTAATTGTAAACCTATCAGAACAAAGACATAAGAATCGTCAGCTTTACATTGAAAATTATATGTTTGTCCAAGTGAAATTGCTTTAAGATACTGACAGTGACCGACTATGTCTGAAAACAGGCTGTCAAAGTGCATATACTGCGCACCACTGCACAAAAATAAATGCTGAAGCCGTGATACACTTCATGGCACGGATGGAGATTTAATGAAGAAGAATCTGTGGTGTTGGGATGCAGTGGCAATTTGCTCCCGCTGAGTGGCTAAAAGTGCAGTCAGACACACATACACACAAAAAAAAAGATAAACCAACCTTTTTAGGTTCAGCCTCTGGCCACTTGAAACTGCCTCTCAACCACAGAAGATGATGCACTGGGTTGAACAGACAAGCTGGGAGAGCAGAAAAGATGTCCAAATATTTCCATGGCTCCTGCGGCCCTCTGCTTGCATAGTCCTGGCATGAGCTCATTGGTGTGTGGCTAGTTTGTGCTTCCTCAGCACTGTTCTTTCCCAGTCTGTGAGTATCAATGTCGACACTAACTAGGCACTGACAAAGTCTGCCGAGCTCTTTTTCCCATCAGGCTCTAGACTGTGGCTCCTCTTGGGATTCAGAGCGGATCATCTTATGAAGGCCAGATTTTATTCTTGTGTTACCTCATGTTCAAATGTGCTGGGTCAAACTATCAGGTTTGACTTTATTCGTTACAGCCAACCAGTCTGGATGATGGCAACATTTTTCATTAAAGCAAAAAAACATTGCATTTTTTAGATCTCAAATATCATTTTAAGCAAGCTTTCTGTTTTAAATGTTACTTCTCTCCTTTCTCCTGAGTGGTTGTTTGCATAAGGTCGGATCCAAATGGAAAAACTGCTCAAAAATTTGTTGAGAGGACCCTTCCTGGGGGGGAGAAATGAGCATTCTTTTCGGGTACAACTCAACAGTTTGGCTTTGTTGCAGTATTTAACCGATGAATAAATTGATATGAATCGTATGCACAATCCTGCAAACACTGGAAACAGAGGAGCCAGAAATAACTCTCCCGGGCAAGATGTGGAAGAGATTAAGGCTGAACCAACGAAATAAGTGAGCGGAGGCGGAAGGTTTGGAAAACGAGATGGGGTAGAGGGGGGAATGGAGGCAAGACGAGGTGAGGAGATGGTGTTGGGGAGGGGAGGGGGGTGAATAAAGAAGGGTGAGTTTATCTGGAGGGGAGGTTGGGGGGAAGGTGGTGGCCCTGTGAAAAGGAACTCATAAAAGTCACATTTGTTGGTGATGCATGAGGAAGTGAAGCCAGCTTTGGCACATGTGTCTGTGGTGCTAAATTAACTGTTAACACAAATAATCAAAGTGCAGGGCCCATTGAGCACTGGCGCCAGTGAAATGAGGGGGAGAGGCTGGCTCACTTTTCTCTGAGAAGTTGCGGCTGACGCGCGACGAGCTAGCAGGTGGAGGTCTACCAGGGGGGCTTTCACAGGATGGAAGTGCTTACAAAACAGGCCGAAGCAGTCCACTGACAGAGGAAAGCACAGCCGCACTCCTGTTTTCCAGCTATTGTGTGGAAGCGTGCTTCTCTTTTTAGATGTGTTTTTGTGGAGCCTGACATCTCAGAGCACCGGAAGACATGGCACCAGCCACTGCCTTCAAGACTGGCTGATGGTAATTAAAATGCCACTATTGTGACCTTGAGTTTTTTTTTTATTTTTATTCCCAGGCTTTCTGGCCTGAACAAAGGAGGTTCAAACAACCAAATTCCATTTTAAGTAAGGAAATATCAATGCACCGGTGTATTCTTAAAGGGATGTTGATCAGGGGTGCTGATTTTCCAAGTGAGGTTCTGTGAAGTTTTTATCAGCTATAGATAACGTTGGTTTGGATAAAACTGAAACAGAGAGTTAGAAAAATATAATTACTGTGCAGCCACAGCCAAAGTAGAGTTTTGGCCAGACTTAAAATAAAGTATCTATTGTTATTTTCTTGTAAGCGGAAATCTAACCAACGCACGTCTATAGTTGCATAACAAAAGGCGCATGGCAACTGCCAAGCGTTTTTTTGAGTACATCCATTTCTATTTTCTTATTTTTTCTATGTTTTTAATCAAATACCTCCTTCAGGGATGTTTTATTATACCCTATATGGAGCTGTATGCAAGTGCACTGCATAGATTTCAGGAAATGTGGCAGTAATAAAGCACATTGAAGCAGTTTGTGAAGAGGACCAGGGCCAACTAAAATGGCCAGATTATCAAATGTCTTCAGCCATCATGTTGAACCAAATGGATATATAAAACATATGGCCTGGTTGATGCTTTCATATTTCATTACCCACCATTTTTTGTTTTATTTTACAGGTACATCTCAGTAAATTGTAATACGGGTTTCAATGAGGCTTGCTTGTCAGATTAAAAGTACCTTTTGAATATAAGAACCTTTAAGCAGGTATTAAACATACTTTTCATTAAGCCCACACTTCTGTATTGATATATTTTTTATTGGTCTAATGCAATCTTCTAATCTTCGAAATTCGATGTCTTGTTTTTATTAGCTGTAAGCGGAAAATCATCAGTATTAACAGCAAGAACGGCTTAAAAAATCAGTTTGTGTGTAATAAATTTATATAATGTGTTTCATTTTGTGAATTTAATTACTGAAATAAAAGAACTTTTTAATAATGTTCTTATTTATTGAGATGCACCTATAAGTTTAACTTGGTTAGTGGGAAAAATATAATTAAAACTGCAGCAACTACATTTGATTAAAAAAAAGTTTCCATCAACAGGTATATAGATTTTATTTTGTTTTAACAACAGATTTAGAATATTATGTTCAAGTTGTGTTCAACATTCTAAAACAGAACATTAATATAAACAGATCACCATCCAACATTGGCTTCAGTGTTTCTAACCACACTTTCTAAATAAATATCCAAAGGTGACAGCAGGGGTCAAGGTTTAAAAAATAGCTTTTCAATGATCAGCGATGAAATAGTTGAGATTGGAAGCTTTCACCCTTCGGGTGAAAAAGAATAAAAGAATAATTGACAGAAAATTCAGATACAAAGAATAAAATGTTTATTTGATGCTTTTAACAAAACAAACAGTACAAAATTGAAACATTGTCTTGTTTTCTCCATTTTTTTGTATTATTTGTATCATATATGATACATTTGGCTTTTGGTCCAATGTAATTATAAGAATCAAAAGGAAACATTTTGTTTGCATTATGAAAAATAAAAAAGCTAAGTCATTAGCTCGACTTCTCTCTGTTTCGCCAAACAAAGTCCATTCAAAAATACTTAATTACTGCAGGTAGGATACTGACACCCATTAACAACACCACAGAATCCCACTTCAAAAAAGCCACCATTTAAAGACCCTGACAGGAAAAAGTAAATATGTCAATAAAATAAACACAAATTGATGAGTATAAATATATCAAGTTTTATTGTATTGTATCATATTGCATGTTTGGTGGAACATGCTGTCTTTCTGGTTCTGTAAAAATCTTTTGTGCACATTTATATAACCTCTTTGCCTAAAAAAGCAGATTGACATCTTACTCTCATTAAAGCGCACGGTTTGTAATAGATCACAGCTCATAGCTGATCATCACTGAGGCAAAAAGTGCTATTTTTTTCAAAGCACTATGTAATAATGTAGTTGTGTATAACACTGAAGTGTGTTAAAGAGTAAATAAATCAAGCTATATTTCTGCTTACAAGGCAAAGTTTGTTAAATCACACATCTTTGATGTATTTACGCATGATTAAAAGAATACGCCGCATTTGAATTTATGATCAAAAGAGCACTCTTCGTCTTTACGAGACCATTTCAGCTCAAATTCTCTCCCAGCCAAAAAGGAGTCGTGAGAGGAAAATAAATACAACAATTTGAAAAAAGTAATACCCTGCAGCTTTGTGACATCAGCACAAAAGAAGCATGGCTCCTGATGCTCTCCACTTCCCATGCAGCCCACAACTGGGCTGTAGACTGAGGTTGCCTGGCGCCACAGTCATCATGTGTGTCAGTCATCTGCAAAACGCACTGTTTTCCTTAGAGGACGAGCTAAGCTCCTCCTTTAGCCCTAACGATTTATTTTAGAATCCAGCGTCCAGAGACCCCATTTCTTGAAATCCCAGTTTATCTTGGCCATGTTGTTTCAATATGAACCAATCAGCTTAGCCTCCAGTGGAATGTCCCCTGAGACTTGCTTCGGTTTCCCAATAGGCCCATTCATTTTGAGGACACAAGTTTAACATCTGGTTTGCATTAACGCTCCCTTCAATAGTTCTCATCTTGGTCACACAGCGGGGACACGGGGCCAATCATTCCCTTACACAACAACATTTGGAGAAATTATTGGCTACAACTGATAACAAGATAAAACCCTGCAAATAGTTACTGTCTGTGCCAAACAAGAGTGACACTAACCAAATGTGCCAGATGTTTTTATGCACAGAAACATCTGCAAAATTATCTGAGGAAATTGTTTAGAAAACAACAGACAAAAAAAGAAAAAAAAATATCTGTAGTGGGTTGTTTGATGAACTATGATCCACCACACATCACAGCTAACTTCAACAAGTTCTGTCAACAAAGCTCTGCTCTGGAGCCAGTTAATAAGATCAGCAGTCAGGACAAGGGTGACAACATTGTTTTAATCTGGAAAAGCTTTCAGGATTGGTTTTGGTTCCCTACATCTTAATTTACACTAGAGATGCTATTTAGCAGACAGTTCCGGGCCGATACCGATTTTCAACCTTCTTTGAGGTCTGAACTGTTGATTTAGATTTAGACTTAGACTGATTAAATTTTTTTCTAAGGACTGTTACACATAAAACTGAAAAACTTTGCTGCAGAGATGGTGCCTTTGAATCAAACTGAAAATTAATGAATAATAGGATCATCCATATTTATGCACCAAATCTTTTCTCTCTAACTTTAATCTGATTTTTTTGCGTTGAACTCAAAAAAGGGCATCCTCTCCACAGAAAAGAAAGCAGCTAGTATGAAAAGTTGTTAGAAGTTGCTTCAAGATGCCCCCGCCTAATTAACACTTTTCATACAATTTTAAAGGCAAGGTAAGTTAATTTATATAGCACATTTCTGTATCAAGACAAAAAAGGCTGCTTGAAATAGATGAATAACATAGTGAGAAAAAAAGTGAATAAAAAGTTTTCAAAAAAACATTTTTCCCTGGGAATTCCTTTTCTATTGATTTGTTCTTGGATTTTAATTCAAACCCTCCTTTTATCCAAGCCTGGCACTGGTAAAAGTGACCCAAAGAAGGCAATGTAGTGGAGGTACCTAATTTTGTTTTGTGGCATTACTGTCCTTTAGTTTTGTTATTTATCCAATGTAGGCAGACGGGAAGTAGTGTGGAGAGAGGGTGAAGACATACGTAGACATAGGCCTCCAGGGTCAGAACTCGAACCCGGTACAGCTATGTTAAGGACTGAGGCCTCTGTATATGGGTCGTGCGCTCTACCGCTACACCCACGTAGTTTTTAAAATTGAATTATTTGTAAAACAAATTTCTGAATTCTGGTTTTGTCACCATCACACTATTACTGCCCCTTTACCTTTCAGTGGCATTGGAATACGCTGCTTTAGGTACAAAGCGCTCTGTTATAACACTCCTATGCATTTAACGCTGTAGCGTACATAATTTGATTACCAGACAAACCAGGCTGCCACAGATTTTTTTAAACATGTTAACAAATTCTGCAGCTCTACAACACCATACACACCATATGGAAACAGCATCCATACGACTGCTACTCAAATGTGACAGCAATGACCCAATAACATCATTACCTGGTCTTATGCATGCTATGCAGAGACTCTGTCTGCTTGAAAAGATAGATATGGATATCAACAAGGATGTACTGATATTTAAATTGTAAAACATACCAAAAAGTAAGTACATTAAAGATTTTTCTTTTCTTTTCACCCAAGTACAGTGACACTAGCTAGATTAGTTTGTAACATTTAAAAAACAGGCAGGAAACAGGCTAACTTTAGTATTAGTATTCTGTAAACTCTTCGCTGCAAACATGTCATTTCATGCATCATTTATAAGTTATTCAAGACCTACCCAGACAAAGAATAACCACAAATCCTAGCTCCTTTTTTTTCCCTCTGGATCACCTCAACCCATTTGGCTCTTCATCCGGGATTGTTGTCAAGGAAACGATGAATTGGCAGATTTGTTTTGTTCTTTGGAGTTTAAAGAAACAATTTTATGGAATTTGGCATCAAATATCTTGGTATTAACCCAGAACCACAAAATTCCGATAAATTAACATTAAAGAACTCATTTTTACCTCCACCTCTTTGGCAGGTAAACATAGATCACATGATTCTCTGCTTTGTCAGCTGCACGGGGTCTGTAGCTGTAGATTTGGAGTTACCTAAAAGGGTCCATGGAAATTATTACCACAGTTTCTTGAAGTAAAGCCAGTGAAAAGTTTTTAATCTGACACTCAGGTTAAGAAATACAAGCAGTTTCAGTGTTTCCACAAAGATAAAATGTATTCATTGATATATCAGAGCTGCTTTTGTGAAACCAAAAGCTACCTCGCTACCACAGCTAGTAGTTTTTTATGACTGAAATGACTAACCTGTCAGTAAATAGTGCTTAGCAAAAGTATTCACATTTTGCCACAACTAAAAACTGCAGAGGGTTTTGGAGTAACACAAAGTAGTGCATAATTTAAATAGAAAGAAAATTATACATGGTTTCAACATTTTTTACAAATTAAAATCTGAAAAGTGGTAAGAATTCTTTATTACGATTGAATTTTTTGGGGGAATGTCTCAACTAGCTTAGCATATTTAAAGATGGACATTTTTTGAAAAATATATCTCAAACTCACTCAGATTGGACGGATAGCATTTGTAAATATCAATTTTAAAATCATGCCACAGACTCTTATTTAGATTTAGGTCTTGACTTTGACTGGACCATTCTAACACCTAATACATAATAATAACAATAATAATAATTTGTTAAAATTGGACATTCAAGGACACCGTACAAAGACAATCAATGTGATAATGTTTTGATCTAAACCATTAAACTGTAGCACTGGTTTTACCTTTAGGGTTGTTGTCCTGTTGGAAGGTGAACCTCTTCCTCACTCTGAAGTCTTTGGCAGCCTCTAACTGGTTTTACTTATATTAAGCTCCATTAATCTTTTCATGACCTCTGGCTAACTTCCCTGTCCCAGCTACTTTCATTGCGTTCTTCCATGGCATAAAGTAAACTTCACCAAACGGGATGGTGTGTTCAAGCCAAGGCAGGTAGATGCAGCCCTACATGGCTTGTCAAACTGTAAATGTGTGTGTTTTGGCTGTTGTTTTGCCACTCTTCCATAAAGACCCAATTTGTGGATGCATGACTCATGGCTGTCCAGTCAGCAGATTCCTCTACCTGAGCTGTGGGTCTCTGCAGCTCCTCAAGAGTTACCATAGGAATCTTGACTGCTTCTCTGATTAATGTTTTCCTTCCCAGCTTTTCAGTTTAGGTGGACAGTCATGTCTTGTTAGGTGTGCAGTTATGCCATACTGTTTTTTGTTTGTGAATAATGGACTGTACCACCGCACCACCGTCCATTAGATGTATATATCTTCAAAACTTTCTCCCTAACTTTTGTTACCTTTAAACACCTTACATTTTGTGTTTGTAACATGACAAAATGCAAAAAGTTCAATGCACTGTAGATGCCTTTAAAAATCAGATATAAGCACTTATATTATACTTTCACCGTGGAAGAAGGAAATGAAAGTGAACAAAAACATTGTGCTGAAAGCAAAACAAACAGATTGATACAATTGACTGATAACTGACAGTGATTTTATCTTCATAGCAAACTCTCTGCATTATGCTACATTTAATTTAAAAAAAAGAAAAAAATTTTAGAGCACAAAAGAAAAGTTCTCTTCTGATATCCAATGTGAAATGAAACTAGTCGGATGGAAAAAAAGCACAAGAAAGCAGAGCTCACTCACAGTATTTTTAGTTGTTTAGTGACTTCAGACATTCACACTCAACCTATGAAAAGTAATTTTTTTAACACATCAACAGTAATATTTAAGCCATAGCCCTAGTTGTTCCAGATTTGATCATATGTACAGTCAATACACACTGAGCCAGCAGGTGCGTGTCTCAGGTAAAACTTCAACTGCTGATAAGACTTATTTCCCTCCCCAGCGCTCTCCACCCTTTATCCACTGCACCACCCTGGAGTGGAGTTTGTGGGGGCGCCTGCCAAAACGCATGCCAAATAAACAAAAAAGCGGGCAAGAGTACTCTTAAGTCTCTTATCTCATTGTTATTGAACATTACTTTAAAGAAATTATTCCTTTGAAGCAGCCTCTCAATTAAGCAGAGCAGAAAAGGCTAGTCTTCAAGCAGCAGTGTTAAAGCACACTATCTGCTTTATCACATCTGTATCTCAGAGGGGGGGAAAAACAATTGTGCTATGTTCTCAGCCTGATGGAGTTCTTTTTTAACTTAATGAAGCTTTTACATTTCTCAAAGTGAATCATGAGCTCGTTATCTATTGTTTTTACTACCAGAATTGCTTACTTGCCATTCATTAAACAGCCCAGGCGTTTTGTTTGTGCCTGCTTCATTAGCATTCATGCTGCAGTTTCTGTTGTCACTGTGGAACCAAACTGCTCAATCAGTCTCAATACTTGCAAATGTTCACAGATAACATCAGGACGTCTATCTGATCACTCCTCATTTTAAGAGACTGATCTTTGCAAGCCAAGGGAAAATCTCCCCTCGCCCTCACCTGAGAATAACAGGCCACGGCACATTATGTAACAGCTTCAACATAACGGACTTCTTTTTCATTATGTTCAAAGTGCTTCTTATTTTGAAACGATTATTTTGGAGGCGCTAGTAGCCTTTATTTTTTGTTAGTGGGCTCAAAGGATGTTGGGTGGAAAGAAGAAGTAAACATGCAGCATAGGCCTCCAGGGTCGGGACTTGAACCTGGGACAGCTGTGACAAGGATTGAGGCCTCTGAATATGGGTCGCATGCTCTACCGCTCCACCACGCGTCGAGCCCCAATATGCAATTTGCTTCTCTCCAAACAATGGTTGAGTAAAATAGCGAAATATTCTGGATAAACTTGCCTACGCCTGTGAAGGCTCAGACGTCACAGAGGAACTAACTCCAGGCTCCTTTTATTTCACTGGCTGGACAATAAGACACAAATCTCACACTTCCTAAAAGTTTGCTTTCGAGTTGTTGATCTTATGAATTTCAGACCACATCACATTTCTAAATCAAGCGGCACTTTCTGCTTATCCCAAGCTGATCAAAAATAATCATCCTATTGACACCTGAGAATTAAATGCATGTATAGGTTTTAGCGTTTTAATCACTTTCCTCTTCAAGGAGGTCCCAGCTCCCCATTCACACTTAACAACTGCTTGTTCCTCATGATTATTGTTAATTTATTTTATTCATTATTTAGGCTTGATTTTTAATCTATTTTTTCTAGAAGAAAGTAGATATTGATTAATAATACGTTTGACATTTCCCCCCTAATTTTCAGTAAGCTGTTAGATTTTCTATGTTTATTTTTCCGATAAATAAATATAAGTAAAAAAAATCTCAGCTTCTTCTTTTAAGAATGTAGCCGTAAAAAAACTCCATAGGGAAGAAACCCTCAAACATCTTAGGGCTGAAAGTGGGGAGTGAAGCAAACTTTCTTAAGACCAGTGTCAGAGACTGTAGATGGCTACAAGAAGCGACTCACTAAAAAATCTTCAGCTAATAAGCTAATAAAGGGTCCTATTAGCTTTTATGGGGTAGGGAGTCCTAAACCATTGTTTTTAAACGTATTTTTGCTAAGCTAATCAGAGTCTACTGTTGAAAATGTTATGCTGAGAAATCAAATCCACCAGCAAGAGGTTACTCAGAGATTTCTTGTTTTGATCCAATGTCTTAATCCTTTGAGTCAACTGCCCCAAACTGGATCAGAGTCACAATCAATGCAAATAGGGTTTCATAAGTATTCAGAAAATAATTTACAATTAGATTAAATTGTTAGTGAGATTTGAGCATCCTTATGATTATTATCTCCATTTAAATATCTAACTACCAAGAGAAATAAATTGATACAGAATGGTTAAGTATATTTTGTTCAAAAAGGGTTTGTTTACAGGAATGAAATGAAAGGACGAAGGGATAGACTGGAAACAAATAGGTAAAAATTGAGGTTTTATTGGCGAAGGGGTGAACTGGACATTTGTTGTGATGCTTGTAAAATCAGAACAAGCTGCTATTTTTCAGGCTTATTTTAGTCATTAATGTGTCCTTCTCATTTCCCTGCTTTTGCTTTCATGGTTCTGGTAATATAATCTTTCCTATCTGCTTAATTGGTTTTTGTTTCATGTTTCTTGTTCCCAGCTTTGTTTAGGTTTGTACCCCTTGTTATTCATAAGCTCCTTGGGTTTTTGAAGACTTTAAAGTTTGCAGCATTTTATGTTGGCCTTTTGAAATTAATTAGTGAAGAGCTGCCTTTTAATTCTAATTTGCTTGGACTACAGGCAAAGTATGTTGCTATGTAATATTCTTAGGAAACCACAAATGCAAATGTATATAGTATCTACAGTGCTGATCCCTTTCTTTTGTTATGTTTCTGACACGTGTGTGATTGACCTTTTGGCATCACACCAGATAACTGATGATTCTAGAATAGTTAGCTGACTCTAATACAGCCTTTTCCACCTCAGAGACCAGTGTGCAAATCCTGCAAGAAAATTATTCTTTCACCTTGAGAATCCCTGTTGTACTCCACCACTACTTTCCCTTTTTTTAAACAAAAAACAACAAAACTTTGTTTGCTTTGGTACATTAATAAACCAAAATTTGGTTATTTCTAGAGAAAAAAAATGTTGTGATAAAATATAGCACCTAGTAAACCTCCCAGTTTCTAACAAGCGTTGGCAGATACTAGGTTGTATTTGCTGAGAAAGGTTAAAAAAATTAAAACTACATAATTCTCAGAACTGAAATGTTTTGATGGCATTAAAATCAGGGAGTTGCCACATTTAAATCATCTGAATAAAACTGAATTCAGTGTTTTTTTTTTTGTCCCGAGCAGAAGTGGAAAACCAGTTAGTAATGAGAGGAACACTGCTGTCCACACAGGCACCAGGAACACTGTCAGACCTCATATAAAAATCCTGGCCACGCTCAGGCTGTGGCGTCTCTCTGAAAGCCCAAACATTTCACCCTCTGACCTTTAGAGATGCTTGGTTTATAGCCAGAATTAACAAAGCTGATAGCATGCTGAGACCCTGCCCATTTGATCCTTAGGAGAGCGTGCTGGGGACTGTTTTACAACCAGTGTCATTTATAATCTTGTAGATATCTGTGTACATGGTTTATTCCCCATTGACATGAAACTGTCTTGACTTCCAGCCTAAAAGGCTGCAGTTACAAAACAGGAGTTGGATCTTTCCATTTTGTCACTGTCAAGAGTTATAAATAATGTGACATAATGCAATTTGTATCAGTTAGTTTTGATGGGACGCAGCCCATTCTAAACACAAGCTACTTTCTGTGATTAAAAGTTCTGTTAAATAAGTTGCGTAACAGCTTTAGCTCCTCTAAATTGTTGTATACAGTCTTACACATCTTCAAATGATCATTCAGAGAGGCGTTGTTCAATTTGTGCTTGAATCACAAACATACACGCATTTCTTAACATCAAACCAAAAATTAAAGCTAGGTATGTCCCAATTTGATCCTATGTATCGTCTCCTGGTCCCAGTCACAGCATTTGTGATCTCCGTTAGATTCCGTGATCAAACTTAACTCCAAATACTTGTCAGCCGCACCATCAGTGAGCCATATGGCAGCACTATGTAGAGCTGATTTATAACATCCACAGCCCGTTTTTGTGTGAACAACCAACAAAACTGTATTTCAAGATGTGAAGAATGATTTTTTTGATCTAACAAATCTTGATTTTCCCCTTGTACGTTAATGGTTTTTCACCCGTTACAATGGTGTTTAAAGTGAAAGACTGAATTAACAGCTGCAGTTCCCTGACTGCAGTGTTTTTCGTACTACTTTAGCTCAGTTGAACAAAGTGTTTCACTCAAAGATAAACTGTTTTTTATTAAAACCTCTTTAAGGGTGATAATGTGCTGGTTTGTAAGCTGTCGACTTCAAAGATAAGAAGCAAAGATCTGAAAAGAAAGAATTATGATTTCTCGTCAGCAGATCAATGCAACTTTTTTATCATTGTTGTCCCTGAGAGATAAATTATTCACACGAGGAAAACAACAAATCTTTCCTCACTGTATTTCTTAAAAACAAGCAATTTTGTTGTTGTTTTTTCTGTCTTCTGCTTGTGATTTGACCCACTGTTTTCATTACCCACTGTGTGTTTGGGACCATCCTCTAACTCAGAGTATTATTGTCACGGCCAGCACAGTCACTAAAATCTAAGTTGCGTCCAGATGTCCTGGCAGATCCTAGTGACAAGGAAAAGATGACAAAAAATTATGTCACACAGGCTTTGTAGTTGAACCGTAAGTAGAACGGACTGGGGCATAGGACTTAAACCTTACTCTTCTCGACAACCAGCGAGTGCCACTGGGGCCCCCTAGCAATGTCAAAGCATTTGCTGGTAGCACAGTCCGTCTGCAGAATTCCCTCTCAGCTGCAGTCAGAGCATGAGATGTTCATCCATCTGCTTCCAGGGCCAGAACAATTACCAGAATTTTCTCACACTGCCACTGATGTTTTTCATCTTTTTCTTTTTGGTTAATTTTGATTGTTAGTGTACACTGTGTTTAAAATTGCTATAAAGATTAATTTACTGTTGAGTTAGTTTACTATGGTTAGTAAAAAACTGTTAAAAAATGTTTAAAACTGCAGCAAACGCAAGAAAATAAACAAGAAAATGCTTACCAGACAGTTTCTTGGCTCCCAAGCCAAGATAAAGGAGGGTTTAAATTGTGGCATTCATCTGTATTCTAAAGATATATAGGGTGTTTTACTCACTTTATTATTAGTGATATTGGTGCAGAGACCAACTGAAATGCTGGTCATTAAATTTTATGGTGTTTAAAGCAAATCGCTAACTTTGTGAATCTGAACAACAGCTTTTTCTGAAAGTTATGTCTTCCATATAAGTAACCGCAATAACACTGGAATATGTCACAAGCTAAATTATCGTTGTTGTTTATCAAAACACAGATTAATTGTACAAACAAAGGAATGTTTACTCTCTCTGGAAACATTGTTAGCAAGAGCAAGACAGCAGTTTATTGAGGACAGTAGCTACATTTGTCAAGTCAAGCTTTGCCTATTTAGTTGCTGCATTGACAGAACAATAAAGTTGTTTTACTAGTTATGTTAACCCATGTTGGAGCTCACCTGCAAAAACTCAAAAATGGATATGAGACCCTGCACAATTTTAAACGTAATTGGAGTTAGGTGTGATACTGATTAAAAGTGTGGTGTGCTGTTTTACAGTACGGAGTTTTTAAACATATAAATCGCATGGATTAAAGTTTTGGATTGGAACTTTTAGCAAGTGGTTAATTCTTAATGGCTCATCCCAGTGTCTGGGTCAAAAAAATCCCGATCGGGACATTCATATTTAAAACCACCCCCTGAAATGGTAAAGGTCCTGCTTGTGCAGTTTTAACAGCTTTGGTCCTTCAAAGTGTGGACACCATAACACCCGCTGAATATTTAGGGTCACAGCCTTGTCGAAAGGGTAACCGTCACCCAGTCTCAAGGTTTTCAGTTTCTAACAGGGTTTCTTTTAGCCCCATCCATTTTTCCATCAACTTTGAACAGCTTCCCTTGGTGTTGGCAGCATTATGCTTCCACCACTTAGTTTAATAGTGGGGATGGTGTTCAGGGTCTTACTTTTGCATTTTGTTACTTTTGTATTTATGCAAGAATGTTCAATTTTGGTGTCATTTGGTCAGAGCACCTTTTTCAGTGTTGGCATTTTATGACTTTCATCTTCCAATAAGCCCAGATTTGTTGGGGCACAACTAACAGTTGCACTGTCAACAGATTATCCTACCTGAGCTGTGAGACTCTACAGCTCCTACAGAGTTACCATGGGCCTCTTGGCTGCCTCTTTGTTTAATTCTCTCCCTAATGAGTTTATGTAGACAGGTGCATCTTGATAGGTGTGCAGTTTTACTCTTTCCATTTTGGATCATGGCTTGAATAGTGTTATGTGAGGTGTTCAGAGCTGGGGATTTATTTTTTACTTTACCTAATTCAAACGTCTCTATAGCATAGCCCCTAGCCTGTCTAATGTGTTGCTTGGTCTTCATGATGCTCTTTGTTCTTTAATGTTTTTGAAGGTCTTCAGAGAACAGCTGTGTTAATACTGAGACTAAATTGCTTACAGGTAACATCCTTTACCAATTAGGTGATGGAGCTGGATTTTACCTAAGGGTATCTGAGTAAAGGGGCCTTAAAATCCTGTATAAAATACATCAGTCCGGCAGTGTCTACCGCTTCATCCATAGCAGGTCGCAGGGAAGCTGGTGCCTATCTCCAGCAGGCAGGGTCCACCCTGCACAGGTTGTCAGTCCATCGCAGGCAACACAGAGACACACAGGACAAACAACCATGCACACACTCATTCACACCTAAGGGCAATGTAGAGAGACCAATTAACCCAACATGTTTTTGGACTGTGGGAGGAAGCCGGAGTACCTGAAGAGAACACATGCATGCATGGGGAGAACATGCACTCCCTGGCTGGGAGTCGAATCCAGGACCTTCTTGCTGCAAGGCAACAGTGCTTCCAACTCCACCACCGTGCAGTCCACATATGTTACTATAATCTGATAAAATGTGAAAAAACTCCAGGAATGTAAATACTTTTGCAAGGCACTGCTGTTCTGCTCTTGTCTGTCAGGACCCATTTTACCTTTTTCTAAAACAACTAAACATGGCCTTTTTTCCTACAACTACTTGACAGGACCATTTTAATAAACCAATATGTTATTCCCCTTACCTGTCAGGGGTTTAATGTTTAAGCTGATATCAGTGTTCTTGACATTAAAGCTGGTCTTTGTTTGACTCCTGGTTTGGTTACAGTTGAGTACGAAAATCAGCTTAGGCTATACATCATAGAGAACGACATGTCACACATTCATTTGTCACTATGATGTTATTGTTGCAGGGTAACGCAGTGCTGACATTTCAATTTGAAACAAACTTTGTTTGTATAAGTTCTTACAAAAGCAAAGGAAAATGTGGATTTGGTCTTAGGATTTAGATTTAACAGTCGCTGCCATCATGGAGTTTATCCGTAAGAAGTCGTGAATGTCACAGCTCCTCACTCTGGCACAAGAACAAACTTTCATTTAAATTAGACATGTAAGATTAAGACCAACATGGATTTATACAAGTAAATCTTGGTTTGTCAGCAGAATGTCAACAAATCTGCAAAATTATGCAAAAGCATCAGTGTGACCTTTTAAATAAAGCAGAGAAAGAGCTCATAAAAAATGTAAAAGGTCAGTAAAAGTTACATGAATTATGTGAAGTCCCGCATGGATAATAGACAGCTCTGTGTAATGCATGTTGTAACATGCATGTAGGAATGTAACAAATTATGCTGATATAAAGATATGCAGTCCTAAAACATTTTTCTGTCATGTTTCCTTCTAACAAATGTATTTGCTAAGACAGAAATGAGTGTGTTCTTTAAGCTACTGATGCAACGACTTATTTAACAAACTATATCAATCATTGTGGCAGCTAGAACATTTTGCGATACATTTTCAAAGCAACAACAGAGCCTAACTCCTTGTTGTTAAATGAAAGGAAAAAAAGAAAAACCACCTTAACAGCCTCAGAAACAATAGTTTTCAGTCAGAATCTCTGCTGTTTCCCTGAGTTTTAAGTTAACCCCTGCAACCGTTAAGACTCAGTTTCAATTTGCTTCTCAGGATGATTTTGTCCTCTTTACTGAAGCAGAAACCTGTTGACTGACATCAAGACAATGCAGCGATGCTCCCATCTTGTTTCATACACTATCTGTCTGATTGATGGTGCCCAAATACCAAAGGCTGTGATTTCATGTCACAAACTTGAAATTGAGGGCACAAACAGACATGTTGTTATTGCAACATGACATATTGCTTTCAAAATCACAATTTGATATTTTGTAACAGGTGTGAGAGCTTTTCCTGGGCTGAAATCCTTTCTGGGTTTAAAATTGAAAATTAACATAAAGTACCAGACTGAGAAAAGTGCCACTATTATTTCAGTCATCAATGAACAGCAATGTCAGAAGTTTTAAGATGGCAAATAAAGAGGCAGGAATATATGCACACAAGTAAAAACAAAACAAAAAAACAAACAAACTTTTGTATATGACTTATAAGCCTTATGAAACTTTGAGTTAGGGTGAGAAACTTACAGAACAATGTCAAAATGGTCAATTGTGATATAGATAAATAAATGAACTCAATGTTATTCTATGTGAATTATGGCACATAGATTGCAAGGAAAAAGTTTGACAAATTACTGATGTTTTAAAGCTAATGTTCATCAGAATGCAAACATTCACAAAATAAAATAAAAACTTGCAGAAAGGCTATCTCATGTGATAAAGCATCTTGTCCACAGAATGTTGTGTTCTGCGGTCCAATCACTGCCCCCTTCATGTTCTGAACTGGCTGGGCTCAAAAAATCTCATCATTTGCTCAGCCCTTAAATTTCAGTTTGCAGTTGCATCTCCACTCTAGTCTGTTGTCCAGGTGAACACCGAGGTATTTATACTCCTCCACCACCTCCACTTCTTCTGCCATGATGGAAATAGTGTTTGACCTATTCTTGTTTCTCCTAAAATCTACAATGTTTTAAATAAGCCTTGTGTCACTCAAACTTCCTGAAATAGCCCAGAAATAATAACATCTAGAGTAAATGTGGGAAAATACATATGCTGTATTTTTGTTTTATGTTTCATGAAATCGCTCTTATACTTTTTTCACCGTTTTACTGTCAGTTTACGGAAATACCTCTGCAGTAAGGCATTACAGTATTTCAGTCTGGGGACTGAAATTGCTGTGTAAGTATGTTGATTTTTGCGTCTGGTGAATCGATTCTATGTGGCATGCACTCTATAGCAAGGTTCCCAGTACCTTTGGTAGAGAAATAGGCCCACAATTTCACAGATCCTCTGCTGTATTTCCTAGTGGGCATTAGGAGCTTTTACACATATTTAACCCTTATGTCATGCCAAATTTAACTTGGGTGTTTGTTGTCAGTAGGCTCAGTCTTAGTCTCATCTGACCAAAGCCCACTGTTCCGGTTAAACTCCTTGTATTTTTGTCCTTGTATTTTATTTTATTTTATTTTTATCATGACATATTTACTGTAAACCCCAGAGAATAAAAAGTGGGAAAATTTTAACCCAAAAAAAAATATAAAAAATTTGTAAAACCAAACATTTTCGTACAGATCTTTTTTTTGGGTTTAAGGGAATCTGAATGAATACAGTGTTATTTTAAACCTGAACCAATGCAGGACATTTATGTGTGGAATTCTGTGTAATTTTCTAGCTTTATGTCTGTCAAAGGGGGGTTACTTTTGGAGCAGGACCCAAATGCAGACAAGTGGGCAGAGGCAGCATGGTAAGCGAAAAATGTTTAATAAATAACAAAATGGAAAACGAGCAGCAGAACCAGGTTGGTTCGCCCAAGGCTTTGGCATGACAACAGCCCAAAAGGAAAATACCCGGGGCCTTTGGTTTGGCGGGGCAAAAATTAAAATAC
This sequence comes from Crenichthys baileyi, assembly GCA_036173005.1. Taxonomy (NCBI): domain Eukaryota; kingdom Metazoa; phylum Chordata; class Actinopteri; order Cyprinodontiformes; family Goodeidae; genus Crenichthys; species Crenichthys baileyi. The sequence goes on along the minus strand of JAHHUM010002983.1, from coordinate 200,086 downwards.
CCCAAAGGAAAAAGGAGAAATCCCCAAAACACAAAGGTAAAAAAAAGCATGGAAAGGAAAAATTTTTAAAAACAAGGAGCCTTTGTTTCCCCCCCGTGAAAAAGGGGGATCAAAAAAAGGGTGTTTCGGGAGGAAAAGGGCCGAGGGGGGAAAGGTAAAACTGAAAGAATTGAACAGAAAAAACCCCAATGACAATAAAAAGCCAAAAAATTAAGTCTAAAAGTAACAGAGGGGTGAAAAATGCCCCCCCATACCCCAGAACGTGTTAGAACCCCCAAAGGGAATAAAATAAAACACCACTTCCCAAAAAAATTTCATGGTGGGGACAGGCAAAACCCCAAAACAAAACTCAAAACTTTTGTACACCCAAAAGGGTCAGTGTTTTTTTTCCCAAAGTGCAGGTAAAATAATTCCCCTTTTTTGGGGAAACAATTTTTGTAAAATGGGGAAAAAAAAATGAAAACACCCACCGTACTGACAAGGAAAAAAATTAAAGCTAAAACCCAAATTACTGTACCCATTCAACCAAGACCCCAAAAAACCCTCAAACCCAACAGAAACCAAACCACACTCAAATGTGTTAAAGGGAAGTTATGGCCCATCTGTCAAATTTCCGCTTTTCCCCCAGACATTTCAAGGGTACAGCCTTTAACACTTTACCCGTTAAAAGGGCAACCTCCTCAATTTAATAAAAAAATTTTTTTATATTCAAGGTTGTCCCAGTCCCAAAAATCCAAAAAACAAACAAAACCCCCCACCAAGCAAAAAATTCCCTTTTTAAATAATAAAACATTAACTTTAAAATAAAAAATTTGGGGAGTTACATAATTAAAACAAACGGGCTTTTAAAGGGGGAAATTTATTCAACTAATAAATTTTTAAGTTTTTCTTGCCTTTTGCAATGGGGCCCAATTAAGAGTTAAATGTGCTTGAAGCTTTATGATCCTTTTTCAATTTTTTTTGGCCTACCCCCTTTTTCCCACTTTAACGACCTTTTCTGTTGTTTGTTTTAATGGGCGTTTCCCCGCCCTAAATATAACTAAACCCCTCCCCAATTGCCCCGCAGTGTGGGGTCTCGGGGGTTTAAACATGGGACCCCGTATCTATTCTTAATCATGATCATTAGAAAAATCTGATTTATTTTTAAAAGAATGTTTTGCCCCATACCCGAAAAACTCCAAAGGGAATCCCGGGATATTTTTTAAAAAATGTTTTTGGAAAAAGGGGTTTTTTGGGTGGCCTCCAAACCCAATTGGAAACCAAAATCCTTTTCACACCATAAATAAAAAGCAATGGGGACTTTTAGATGAAACAATTCATTGTGAAAATGAACCTAATTAGCTCTAAGTGTCCATTAAAAAAGTTTCCACTTTAAACTACCCCATAACCCAGAAAATTTTTAACTAAACATTTTTTTTCCCCAAATTTGGGCCAGTAACCTGGAAAATAGCTGCTGAAGACCTTTGTCCCCCAAAGGGGCCCAAAATTTAGATCCCCTTTTTTGTAGAGGATTAGCATTGTGGAGCTTAAAGTGGCACTCCTGTGAGGGCTAGTGTTTTATTTGTCACCTGGGATCCGTGCTCTGAGGCCAGGTCACAGCTCCACACAGCAGGGAGCCTGTAAATTGTGTGCTGCTGCCGCCTAGGCCGGCCTGCAACAGGGCTGCCATTCAACCATGTCATGAGGAATGTCTCTTGCTCCATAGAAGGTGGGGGCTGAACGGAAGATGTGGTTTAAAGGGAACAGACGGATGAACCGTGTGCAGACACTGTTTCCTTTGAAAGGCCATTGAAAGAATCCTTTCACAGGGACTGTGTCAGCTGATTACAAGTCCTTTGACCTGTCCCTCTAAAGTGCTGCAAGACTTCAAAATTCAACTGAGCTGTAAAAGGTCCAGTTGTCTTATTTGTCATATTTATCTTTTGGCTGCAATTAATGAAACCTGAGGTCACTTTGAATGCTTACCATTATACTTTGCAGACAGTTGCATACTAAATTTAATATAATTTAAGTATGTGTGCATACAGCAGATTGGAAAATTATCGTGTGTTTGATTTGCTACAAAAATCTTTGGTTTTACACCAAAGATGAACGTGTTGTTGTTGCAACCTGGAAAACAATGGGATTTGCAACTGGTTGTGGGGCTAAATAGTGTTAGCCATACAAGACAATAATATAGTGGTTAATATAGTGGTTAGTGGTTAGTGTCACCAGCATTTTATTTATAGGAACTCAGACAGGAACAAGATATATAAGTTACAGTCATCGCTTTGAATCAGTAGGGATTTCCTAAATGTGACTGTTCAAGTCTTTTTGGTATTATACTCCAATTTCTTTCATTAAATAAATGTTTGCAATCTTGGATGTTTTCTAATTCTTTCTGTTTTCTGTTGATCAGAACCAATATATTTCTCTCAATTTTATGCATACAAAAGGAAAATGTTCTCAGGTAGAGGCTTTACAGTCCTGTCTGTGCTGCTGGTTTAATGTGATCCAAGCCGCCAGAAGTGCAAAAAACCAAAATGGTAGATAGTCTTAAAACCAAAATCCTACTGTTTTGTGTGCATTTTATGCATCTCATAATAATAATAATGTCTTCCCTGTGTATGAGTTGAATTTGTTTTGTATGCAGTGCATGTGTATCCTGTATGTTAATGTGTGATACTGAGATTGTTGTGTTAACCACACTAAGTTGTGATTAATAATGTAGTTGATCCAATTGTTTAGGTCCCTAAATCTCACCAGCAAGTGAAATAGTGGAAAGGTATTTGGTCTTCGGGGTGCCCACTGTTTTAGTAGTTAGCACGGTTGCCTTACAGAAGGAAATTCAATTCAATTCAATTCAGTTTAATTATAAAGCGCCAATTCACAACACATGTTGTCTCAAGGCACTTCACAAAAGTCAGTTACATACATTCCAATTAATCCTAACCATTGAACAGTGCAGTCAGATTCAGTTATTTGTTCAAATTGGAGAAAAGGTTTTTCTATCTAAGGAAACCCAGCAGATTGCATCGAGTCAGACAATTGTAGCATTCACTCATCCTGGATGACCATGTAGAGACAGTGGACAGTCACTGGCGTTGACTTTGCAGCAATCCCTCATACTGAGCATGCATGTAGCGACAGTGGAGAGGAAAAACTCCCTTTTAACAGGAAGAAACCTCCAGCAGAACCAGGCTCAGTATGAGCGGCCATCTGCCACGACCGACTGGGGGTTTGAGAGAACAGAGCAGAGACACAAAAAAAAACACAGAAGCATGGGGAGGAAAAGTAAATGTTAATGGATGTAGCTCCTTTAGTCGTTTCATCGAGAAAGAAAAAACAGATAAACTTTGTGCCAGTTTTCAAGGATAGAGTCTGAAAGAGAGCACATATAGTTAGTTACAGTAAAAGCTCAGTCAACTGCTATATCTAGAAGAGAGAAAGGGTTAAACACTGAAAGACAGGGCCATGCGGATCATCTGTAGAAGGTGAGCATTAAGTTGTTGCCAGCAGAAGCTTGGGCAATGCCCCCCTCCAGAAGGTGTCACAGGTAGACACAGAATCAGGCCAGGTGTAGCTTCTAGGAAGAGAAAAGAGAGAGAACAAAGTTAAAAGCTGAAATAACAGCAAATAATGCAAAGTTGGAGAGTAGCGTGAGAATGTAGCGAAGAGGGTGAAAGTGGTCATTATGTCCTCCAGCAGCCTAAGCCTATAGCAGCATAACTACAGAGATAGTTTCAGTTCAGATTATTTAGTTAAACAGCGCTTATTTACAACAATGTCGTCTCAAGGCACTCCACTAAGGGTCCGGAACGGCGCGGGGCCGCCGGGGAGGCCAGACCAACCCATCGAGTGCCAGAGCCCGGCCACCCCAGAACGGGCCACGTTTAGGGGCACTAAGTAAAATAATAAACTGATAAAGTTTATCCATATAGAGGCCACTGATGGTCATTGTTATACTAAAAACCACAAGGATCTGGATACCTCTCTCTGTCAGACTGAATATGGTTTATATTTTGGCTATGGCTTTTCTGTGTTGAGTTTGGACCTAGGTTTCTCCTGGTACTGCAGTTTCTGCTCTTACATGTTGTGACAAGATTGTGACTTCATGCATACCCATGCGATGCATTTTTGTTCTGTGTCTCAGTTAAACACTTTTGTTGGACTGCTAAATGTCCAGGGTTTATCAGCATCTCACCGAGGAGCTGCTGGGATGGATTCCATCCCCTTGCGACCGAGAACAGGATGTAGCTGGACAATAAAGGACTGAAAGGAATGGATGAATTGGTCTTGACAAGAGATGAACTTGGTCTGTTATCTGAAAGGCCTAGGCCTCGGACCACTACGCCTTTTGTTCCTCCTCTTGAGCTTATCCTTCATTTGAACTAGAATCACACTGTTTCCAACCTCCTGGCCTCATGCAAACCTAAAATATTAGCTCTATCAACCTCTGCCAAGTCCTGCTAATTCTGTCTAATGTCCCTATTAGGGCTGCAGCTATTGAATATTTTAGTATTTGAGTACTCTATTGAATAATCCCTAGATTAATCAAGCAATCAGATATAGACCAGCTTTATCAAGTATTCCCAACGTTTTTGTCTTGAGGCCCCCTACTAAAATGTAGTTATTGCTTTTTCCAACAAGGGCTGGCATCTCTATCGATGGCTTTGTAGAGAGCGAATAACCAAAAACTCTGCTGTGCCTGAGCACAACATTGTGGAAATTGATAGTCCAAAAGTTTTGTATTGATCTTTTTGACAACATATCAGTTTAAAGCCAGGCAAGCTTTTCTTAGATAGTCTGAGGTTGATACGTAGAAGTCCAGCACCTCATGGTTAGAAGAATTTTCTCTTGGAGATTGTGGAAAATCTTTGTTTAAAGAGTCATGGTCAGATCCACCGAACTATTCATATGTGGTACACATAATTACAGGACCTTCTTACACATGATTCTGCAGTATATCAGTTTCTACGTAATGATTCGAGAAGCCTGCTTGTTGCTCTGACAGTAAAGATTGATGATGCCCTTGGAGTAACTGTTTATTGTAAAGCATGTTGACATACCTTTTGTTTGATGTAGTCACAAACCTTTCACATATCAGGTCCTTTTCTCAAATTTTTTTAAATTTATCTCTGGTCTTCCTAAATGACACTTAAGTAAACAAAAGCATGTTGTGTGGCCATAGTAAGTCTTCCCTGTTGTGGAGTTATATTCAATAAACAAAGCATCTAGTCAAAGATTTTGCTGAATAACTCAATTCTTTTGTAATTGAGACATTCAAGGGCTCAATTTCACCCTAGACCAAAATTTTATGTGTTCAAATGGACTTAAATAAATTTAAAAAAGGAATCAGGAGGAATCATGTAATAGATGAAATTTCATAATAATAATAAGGAATATATAAAAACTTACAACAGTGAGGAATGAAGGCAGCAGGGAATCCAAAAACCACAGGAGAAAATATGAGCCCCAGGAAGAACCATGAGCAATGGGGAACAAAGAAGACAACAGAAAATCCAGCAAGGAGTGAATGAAATTGAGAGCAAACATGCTGGGAGGAATGATTAGAGCACAGAAACCATTTAACAATTACGTGGAAGCACCTGATTAACATGGACCCAAGGCAACGCAGAGAAATGAGATAGAGTAATAACTTAAACTATTCAGACAAAATGACTCTCAAAGTCTCACTTATCATGAGACCTAGTGTCTAGTTCACATACTGTGATTCTGATGTCTGTTACTGTTTGAAACGACTTGTAGCAAAATCTATTAACAGCATTCTGGGTTCCTACACGGTCAAGGAAAGTTTATAATTTGATTTCAGATTTTTGTCAATTCTGGATAATTACAGAAAAAGAAACAAAAGAGTATGAAAAATAATTTGTATTTCCAGACTTTATTTCTTATCCCATTGTCTAAATGTTGTTCCTTTCTTTCTTCCTTGTATGTGTCTTACCTCCCTCCCTTCTTCCTTCTTGTGTCCTTCCTTCCATTTATCCTACCTTCCCTTTCTTCAGTTTCCAACTGTTATCCCTTATTTTTTGTCCTTCCTTCTGTCTTTCCTTCCCTGTGTCCTTCCTTCCTATCTATCATTGGACCTCCTTTACTTATTTACTTTCTTCCTTCCATCCTTATGTCCTCCTTTGTTCCTGTTTGTTTTTGGAGGTTTCATATTTAAACCCTGTCCACTAGAAATATCTGCAATAAAATCATAGTAACCTTTAGTTTTTTATATTTTAAAGCAAACATAAAGGACTGTGTACGCTAGAAGGTTGAGTCTAGAGGAGTCTGAAACTATTACATGAAAAATGTGTAGGGACCCTGACTCTTCCACCTCTCAAGATGGCACTACACATGTCCTCAGATGTAGACATGACAGCTTCTTAAAAATTGAACCATTTTCTTACTGGTCTGAATATGTCAACTTGGTTCTTAACAGCTTTTGGTAAGCTTGTATGTTTAATAAATGCTTTGTCAGGAGTCTTATTTATTCAGTCATCTATATAAATGTGCTTTACTTTAACCTTTATTTTGATAAGTTAAGTGATTTTAAAGTGCTCCTCCAAGGGCTTGTTTTTAGCTGTTTCTTAAAATGCTTTAGCTGTAAAATTAATAAACCATTCAAAGAAATATTATGATAGCACCTCATTAGCCCTTTGGGGGAATATTTGTGGTGTTATTTGATAAAACAAAACCTCCTAGGGCAGCCAGGAAAAAAAGGACAAATCAGAGGTGATTAAAAAGGCCAGACGGGATTTCTGAGTGAAGTTGGAAAAATGGCAAGAAACACTCCACTCAGACTCAATCCATGCAGCCAAAAGCACCAAGACTTGTGCGTCATCAAATTACCACGAATGTTGCCAGTCTTAATTGTAGGGGAACATAATGAGTGTGCTTTGCTATAATAATGAATAATTGCAATCCTAATGGTATGGCATGCTTTTCTCTTCTCTGTACAGTTGCATCATACCTCCTGCTGTTTTTTTCTTCACTCAGTTTGACTTATCAGTAACTTCTCAGCCTACTAAAACAGTGAAGATATTTACAAAACAGTAGGTGTCACAAAAAAGTGACAGTAGCTATACGACCCTGTGATTACATTCGTCTTCCTATGGAACTGCTCTCTTCAACCACTTCTTGGTTATTACAGTTCAACTGATGGGGGGGGGGGGGGGGGGGGGGGGGACACTGGAGTACATGTTTCTTTAGTCATTCGATGCTTGTCTCCAGCTAGCTGTGACAACGAATTGCCCGTGACTGGAGCACAATTAGCTGCAGCAGCAGGGAACCGATCTTAACAATGCTGTTGTTTTCCTCTTGCGGTTTCGTTTTACTGGCATACTAACTACATGTTTTCACTACTGTTTTGCATTTACAAGGCACATATTTTGCACAGACGGTAATGTAAGGTAACAAGAGAGAAATTAAGTGTGCAACTTATTTGTTATTCAAGCTTATTAGCATCATTGTTTATAGCAGTTTCAATACAGTCAGGTGCTAAACACTCGAGATATTCAGAGATGCAGCAACCTGCTATGAACAGCTAAAAGAGCGTGTTAAAAGGACAAACTGGGGCAAACTGTGCCAACATGTGGTTGGACCTGAGAGTGTGCATTACAGGGTGGAAGCAGCATTCACAGTCAAAAGTTGAAAGGGTGAAGGAGGTGGTGGCAGGAAGGCGGCGTGGAGAGGTCCAGGATAGACCTCCAGTGTTTGTGCAGGGAGGGAGGCCGGACAGCTCAGGTTCTGGGGGGGACTTTGGGGCTCAAGGGCTGGCTGGAAAGGGGGTTGGTGGTAGTGGTGGCAGGAGTCAGGAGGGTTTTCCAGAGACTGTAACTCATTGTAGCCTGACTCCGCTGGCTTGGGTGGCAAAGATCATGAAGTCCTGGACATTCATCAACCTGCCGAGGAGGGCCGACTGACTGGAGCCAGCGCCTGTTCCAACCCCCCCTTTTTTCCCTCTCACCGTGTCAATGGGATTCAGTGCAACTGTGCAACTGTGCCGACGTAGCCACCCCAAGGAGACAGGGCAGGGTCAATGCAAATAATCAGGCCTTTGACGCCTGGCCTTGTTACTGCATAGGGTGGGGGCAACAACACAGAGCTGAGTGTGGGGGATCCCAAAGGAAACATGGGGACAGGACTCAGGCAGCATCTGACTTTCAAAGAAGAAAAGGTCATGATGTGGGCATTCCTGCAGAGGGATCACAGCACAGCTTCTAAATACTCTGAGTTGCTAAAGTAATAGGTAGAAATGAGGTTGTTTTTTTTCTGTGTAAAGTTATCCACCTGGTGTCAAAAACAAATACATGATTTATAATGAGATAATACAGCCAAGTTATCTGTTTTTAGTTTGCTGTATACATTGCTCACGTTGCTTAAGTAAGGTTATACACTAGGATATTTTCAATTTGTTCAATTATGTCCCTAAATAATCTATAATTGATTAAAGAAGTCATTTTCAGTTAAAATTACAGACAAAATACTTTTAATAAATGTAATAAATAAAAATAAAATAGATAAAAACCAAAAAACCTGTCCTTCAAATAGTCTAGTATAACAACAAGAGAAATTTGTTACACAGATAGGTTCAGTGTACTGATATCTGATGTTATGGAGTATTTGCCTGTATGGGTCAGAAATCTTTAGCTGGATGTTCTAAAACTCAGAATAAAGTGTAGCTTCTGTCATATCATCACTCAAAAAGAGAAGGTGAGAAGATGTTTAAAAGTAAAACAGGGTGTTGAGCAACAGTGCACTTTTTCAAAGAAAAAAAACCTTACATCTATTTCTGCTTATTTTTTGCCTGAACATAACCTGGTTGTTTTTGTAACTTTCATGTTTAAGATCACACCATCCTCATAGTAAAATATGATAGTGGCAGCATCATGCTGTGGGGAGGCTTTTCTTCAGCATAGACGGGGAAAGTGTATAGAGTTCATAGTGAGAGGGCTGGAGCTAAAAGCAGAGTAGTCATGTAGCAAAACCAGTCTGAGGCCTCCAGCAGGACAATAGTCTGCTGGAGGCCTCAAACTGTTTCACCTTCTAGCAGGACAACAACCCTAAACATACAGCGAACATCACAATGTAATGGTTTAGATCAAAGCATATTTATGTATTAGAAAGGCCTAGTCAAAGTGGCAAAACTTGAAAATGGATGTTCATAGACTCTCTCCATTCATTCTGACTGAGTATGAGCTGTTTTCAAAGAATAGGAACAAATAAAAACAAAATTCTCTATGTGCAAAGATTACACCTGCAAATGAATTGCAACAATATAGGTGGCTGTCAATGCCTTGACTCCGTGGGGCTAAATACATGCATGCCACACGTTCAGGGTTTTGTTTGTAAAAAAAAAAAAATTTTCTTTCAAATTGTGTTCTCCATTTGTTGGCCTTAAAAACACAAAAAACTCATGGCTGTAGGACTGACAGCATGAAGTCTGTACCAACTCTTATCAAGTTGGTTTTTAAGCATCAACGGAATGTATTTTGCTTTATTTCATCCTTGGTTTTTCAACTCTATCTCCACCCTCACATTCTTGGATTTCACCTCAAAATTCCAGCCATAAAAGTATTTTTAGGTGACAGAAAAAGATTAAATTGAAACGGCAGGAAAACACACAAGCTTACCTATTACAATAATAAAGCTTTTAACCAGCTAATAGAGGATATCCACCTAATTTCTCTACTGTCTCTAGCTTTCTCATGCCTCACTTTGACCTTCTGTAACATCAGATGGGAGGAAACCATATTAAGCGAGGAGCTAAAACATTAGTCTGGACATAAGGGTTTCGCTCTGTAAGCCATCAGCAGCCTTCCTATGACTAGGTCGTAGCGATAATGGCGCTGAGTCAGGGCCTGAGCTCCGATCATGGGAAAATCTAAAGGGAGGAATGTGCGGGGGAAACTCTGTCTGCCCTGATGACACTCCAGAGTCTGTTCTGTGTCCTCTCTGGAATGACCTGCCTCTTCACTGACTCAGACCTTCTGTGTTAACATTTATTGCTGCTAATAACCTCCTCTTTTCCATTTGTATTTTGGTGTAAAAACCCCCATCTACTGCTGAGATGAGTACAGCGGCTTGAAAAAGTGTCCATGCGCCACTGAACCTTTTCATATTTGCCATTTTACAACCACAAACTTCAATATATTTATTGGGATTTCACCTTTACTCTGATGTCACTAAATAAAACTCATCGCTATTAAATGATTTCAGAAGTCACCTAATTAGTAAATGTAATCCAGTTGTGTGAGGTTTAGTAGAAAACGTCAGTAAACAAACAGCATCAAGATGATCAAAGAACATGCGAGACAAGTTAGGGATAAATTCGCAGTGAATCAAGAACAATAGGAGTCAAACATCTGAACGTTTGATCTTGCTTCTGAACATTTGAGTTGTACAACCAGGTGGCTCAGGTGGTAGGGGTTCGTCCTAAGCCCCTCTTGGTCCGTCTCAGTCATTGTGGCCTTGGGCAAGACACTTCGCCCACCTTGCCTGCTTATGGGGGTCAGAGGGCCAGTGGTGCCGATTGTATGGCAGCCCCACTTCTGTCAGTCTGCCCCAGGGCAGCTGTGGCTACAATTGTAGTCTCTCACTGTCAGTTTTTGAATTTGTGGAGGACTGACTATAGTGTAAAGCGCTTTGGAGTCCTCAGACATAATGAAGCGTTATACAAATGCAGGGCCTTTAACATTTTATCATTTACAACCAGAGCTGGAATATTAGAATCAGAATCAGAATCAGCTTTATTGCCAAGCTTGTACATACAAACAAGGAATTTGACTCCGGTACACTTTGCTCTTTGGTTTTTGTTTTTGCACTACAGAATATACATATTTACAATTTACAAATATACACATATATAAATAAATAAAAAGGTGCATTTGCAACATCTGTCTGCTGTTGTTTTGTACTCTATTGAATGTTCAACAGAGAAACAGCCTGGGGGAAGAAACTGTCTCTGTGGCGGCTGGTTTTAGTGAACAGCGCTCTGAAGCGTCGGCATGAAGGCAGAACTCTAAACAGTTTATGTGCAGGGTGTGTGGGATCTGCATTGATTTTAGCAGCTCCTTTCCTGACCCTTGACCTGTATAAGTCCTGGATGGAGGGAAGGTCAGCCCTGATGATTCTCTCTGCAGTCCTGATTATTCATTGCAGTCTGGACCTGTCCTGTTTTGTGGATGAACCAAACCACACTGAGATGGATGAAGACAGGACAGACTGAATGATGGCAGTGTAGAAGATGACCAGCAGCTCCTGTGGAAGGTTGTACTTCTTGAGTTGCCTCAGGAAGTACAGTCCCTGCTGGGCCTTCTTTCGAACAGTGTCTATTTGTGAAGACCATCTCAGGTCCTCAGAGATGGTGGTTCCTAAGAACCTGAAGTGATCCACAGCCGACACGGTGTTGTTGAGGATGGTGAGGGGGGTTTATGGAGGTGGTGTTTTCCGAAAGTCCACCACCATCTCCACAGTCTTGAGTGGGTTTAGTTCCAGGCAGTTCTGACTACACCAGTGTATCAGGCGATCCATCTCCTGTCTGTATGCAGACTCATCACCGTCCTGGATCACTCCAATGACAGTGGTGTCATCTGCAAACTTAAGGAGTTTCACGGACGAGTCCGCTGAGGTGCAGTCATTAGCGTACACGGAGAAGAGGAGTGGGGAGAGAACACACCCCTGGGGGGCACCAGTACTTATTGATCTGGTTCTGGAGAAGATGCTCCCCAGTCTCACCTGCTGCTGTCGGTCCGTCAGGAAGCTGCTGATCCACTGACAGGTGGAGGCTGGGACGTTGAGCTGGGTGAGCTTCTGGTGGAGGATGTCTGGTATGATAGTGTTGAAGGCCGAGCTGAAGTCTACAAACAGGATCCTGGCGTAGGTCCCTGGGCGGTCGTGGTGTTGCAGGATGAAGTGTAGACCCAAGTTAACAGCCTCATCTGCCGACCTGTTTGCTCGGTAAGCAAACTGCAGGGCGTCCAGTAGAGGGCCTGTGACGTCTAGTAGAGGGCCTGTGACGTAACGAAAAGGTTACGATCCAAGCATGCTGATATGTTACAGTGGCCCAGTCAAAGTCCACACCTTAAAGTTAATGTTCATCTAATTTGACTGAGCTTGAGCTATTTTGCAAAGAAGAATGGGCAGACATTTCAGCCTCTAAATGTGTAAAGCTGGTAGAGACATACCCCAAAACACAAAACTATTTTGCACCCACAAGGTGGTAAAAAATATGCATACCACAATTTTTAGATTTAAAAAATAACTTTCTATCAAATTGACAGTAATGTGCTCCCTTTTTTGGTTTACCACATACAGTCTCACTAAAATACATTGAAGTCTTTGCTTGTAATGCCTGAAAAAGTGTGAATACTTCAATCCACAGTACATGTACTGGGCTACTCTACAATATCTGTTCTAACTCATTTTCATTTGGAGATTGCTGAAATCTCCTGTTTCATGTTTTATGATTATATATCTCCTGGACCATTTGATTGTGGCCTGCCTCCAAAGCTCATGTCTCCATTTTCAGCAGCAAATAAGTTTCCCTGCAAAAGTCATCATTAGTTCTTACTTCGACGTCATTCCTCGCTGCTCATTAACCGTCCCGCTGCTGAGCCAGCTGAGCTCATTATCCTTTTGCATGAGAATATTCAAACATTTGCTGCACTTTTTGTGCACATTAACAATCCCCCACCGTCTCTCACTACACTTATCACTTTCAGTTTGGAGTTCTCACTTTCTAATACCCCACCCCCCAGACTCACACCTACTCCTCTTAATCACCTCACCCCTCTTGCGGGACCTCATGGGAGCTCGGCAGTACAAATTTCCGTTTATACTGGTGGCCGGGGCTGACGACACCGCATCGCTCTACCCCACAGATTGACGAGCCCTCTGATGCCGATTTACTGTACATGGCAGCCACTCTGGAGCCACTGCACATCTGGAGTGGAGTACACTTACTGAAAACAGGGGCCAACCTTGGCCCAAACAAGTGTAGCTGAGCAAAACCGATGAAAGGCAGCCTTCCCCCTCCCTTCTCCTTCATCCACACACACACACAGACACAACCCCTCTCTTCCTCCTCTCCAGTCCACAAATCACTCAAGCTATTACAAAGGCCTTGGAAAGACTGGATTCTGTAAACAAAAATTTGAGAGAGGTATTAAGAGACATGGTGGGGCTAATGATGTGATGGCGGTGGGAATGTCTTCACAATAGCTGCTCAGTTTTCCTCTTTGAAAGTGTAGATGTATGCATGCGTGAATGTATGCGTGTTGCAGCACAGAATGAACTTTTTAGAAAAACATGCAAAGTTCAGTTTTCACAAACTTTGCAACAGGAGCACGTCCAACAACTGTCAGCCTTAACGAGAGAAATAATTTAACATTTAACACATGTGACATGTTTACTTCCTTTACATTTCCTGGGGGCTTGTTTTGTTTGGCTTTTAGGCATAAAGTGCAAAGAAAATGGCTGAATATAACAAGATGAATCATTTGATGCCTTGCAGATTTAAAGTGATTTCACAAACTGACATGACATCCAATAATAACACAGGAAAGCGTTTGACTTCATGGAGGAACTTCACATTTCGCAATCTCTTCTTTTGCAACACACATCTTAGAAGAAACGAAAGCTTCATAAAGTTGGAGCCCGTCCAGAAAAAGGACAGTGTAATAACTGCAAAGCAGTGAATGAAAACTAATACTTTAAATCAAGAAAAATATACATAATGCTTCCTTTTTTGTGTTTGTAAAAGTAAAACTGTGTTCTACATCCTGCCTGCCCGACAGCATCTCCTGTTCACGATGATGAAAGTGTCTTACTGGGTGTTTTAGAGCGTCAGGTTGTCTCTGTGTGTTCAAGCGCGAGAGGTAAAAAGTGTCAAGGAATTCATTGTCTGCTCTCCACCTGTTATTATTCTGGTCCCAATCAACCTGCTAGCCAGTCTGGAGCCAGTGACCATCTGGAAACACTGCTCTGTTTATAAACTTGGCAAGGATCAGCACTCTGGGGCTCTGACCTCCCACACAAATCTGGAAACAATTAGAGCAAGACAGTCTGGCTGATTGCTGCAAAAGGGCCCTGCATGGATCCCACTGACGGCTGCGGAGACGCCAGACCCTTGTTAGGGAAAATGCAAACTCAGTACAACACCGACATTGCCACGCGCACCAAATGTGCACGTCCGCAGCTACAGCGTTGTGAGGCTTTTCATCTGCCGCTGCTATTTTTGAAGTTATGACTTTATTCTCCTACCACCCACATGACCAAACAAACAGTATTTATTGATCTTTTTTGTATTTTTCATGCAATGACTTGTGCTTTGCTTTTATTTAAGGATACAAGTTGTCATAACCTCTGCCCGCATTGTGACTCACTCTTGTGAAAACTGCCAACATGAAAAAAAAATTAAATTTAGAAAACAAATTTAAGAGCAAAAGGGAAAGAAAATCTTTTTTATGAGGTAATTTGTTTTCTAAGGCATGTTAGGCTTTTTTAGTCATTTTAAATGCAGCCTGACTGTGCATGTTTTTTGACTAAATATAGCAAGTTACACAAAAAAGGGTTTACATGCTGTTTTCTTGCAAAGCAGCGTGGCATGAGCATCGTTTTAGATCACATTATGAATACTATCCTCCACTCATGCATTGACTTTCTGAGATCCTGTCGCAGGGGAAACATGTCCAGGAGGCAAACCCAGACATTCCTCTGCCCTGCGTCACTCTTCTGCTCATTCTGGGGGAACCCAAGGCGCTCCCAGGCCTGATAGGTTGTATAGTCCCTCCTGTGAGTTCTGGGTCTGTCTTAGAGAAGCCTGAAACCATCTGAACTGGGTCCTTTTGATGCAGAGGAGTAACATCTACTCCAAGCTCCCCGAGGATGATGGAACTCCCCCCCTTATCTCTAAGACTGAGCCCAGTCACCCTGCGGTTAAAGCTCATTTCAGCCAATTGTATTGGGAGTTTAATGCTTGTTCTCCACTGGCTCCACTTGGTCTCGCTCTACTCGGTACGGTACCATTTGTATTTCCACAGACCCACTAACAGCTAGAGCTATGGCGGCTAAAGCTCCGCCTCCAGCCAACAGTGCAGTGCGCTGTGGCGCTATTAATGTTACTGTGTGACACTGTCTAATTAAAGTAGCCGGCGTGAAACGATAAAAAATAAATAATTGAAAATAAAAACATAAATAAACAAAAAACTAATAATGTTTGTAGTATTTTACGTGCACAAATGTGTTATATATGTTTTTCCATGTATAAAATGATACACTGGGATATTTATCTGGACCAAAGCCTAGCCAGAACCTATAAAATAAAGCTCAGTGGTTTTAATGTGAGGGGGTGTGTCAGGAGGAGCGCAGAGGAAAGACGTTGCTGTCTGGACTGGTAAAGCTCTAAAGTTTGCCTGAAGAAGTAACAATTTTGGGCTTTATGAGGAAGTTTTTGTTTCAACCACGGCAATAACGATGACAAGGACTTTAAAGAGCAAAACCGTGGACTTTTGACCGGTGTCAGAAGTGTGGCTTTCATTCTGCCGTCAAACAGTGGAGCAATAGACTAAATCATTACCCTTGCAGAAATGCCAAAGAGTTTATGGAGTTTGGTTGTCTGGCCCACGTGTGTTTTGTGGATCTAGAGAAGGCTTAAGAATCATGTTTCAAGTATTTTCTGTGGGTGTGAGGGATAAGAGCTGTTAGATGCTTTTAGGTGTTCACCTTATATAGAAATATTTGATAGCCTACTAGGTTGACTTTTAAGAGCTATCTAGTTTATATGCCCAAAGCAAAAGCTATCAATTAAATCCACACCTTTGTGATCGATCCCGTTTGTGGTATTCGTAGACACGATTTCTAGATGTAATCATGGAAAGCAGGTGTGTGAGGGTTAGGGTGTCATCTTTGATTTTTGCAGATGAAGTGATTCTCTTGGCATCTTTAAAATTAATGTTTAAGACTATGGTTCTCCACCAGAAAAAGGTGGATTCTTCTTCCGGGTCAGAAGCCAGTCTTCCCACGTAGAGGTGTTTAGGAATCTTGGTGTCTTGTTTATGAGTAATGGTAGAATTGAATGATACAATCCATCACAGAGACCAATGCACACACTCAAATTGACAATTCAGAGAGACCAATTTACCTAACAGTCATATTTGTGGACTGTGGGAGGAAGCCGGAGTACCCCGTGAGAACCCACCCATGCATGGGGAGAACATGCAAACTCCATGCACAAAGAACCCTGGCCGGGAGTCGAACCCAGGACCTTCTTGCTGCAAGGCAACAGTGCTACCAACAAAACAATCTTGGTGGCATTAATTTATATCTGTTCTGTGATGCTGCACCAATATTAATAAAATACCCTGAATGATTAATTAGAAGTGCATATTTTCCCTGTTAAAAAGGTCTAATTCATTCCTCACTGCACAGTCAGACTAACACTAAAGAGCCCAAAGCTTAAATATTCTGCAATCTGAGTATAAACAAGCAGCTTGCATTCATCACTGGCAAATATCAAAGCCATACATCAGGAAACAAAAATACATGATTCATATTTCAATGATTGGGTTTGTACAGCAGAATTATTATTATCCCAAATTATTATTGATGTGCATTTTGCTATTTGGAAAATGTCCCCAAATGAAAAAAAGAACCTGCATGTAAGATTTAGTGTGAAGTTTCATCCTCTAACCAATAATTAGTAAGATAATGAATCAAGATGATCATATTGATGGAGAATAATTGCCTTGCCCATTTCTTGTTCCCATATTTTGTCCCTTGTTCTTTCTCCATCTCATTCTCTCTCACACATTAGGCCTTTTACGAGGATTTATGGTTTTCTGTTGAACAGAGCATGTGAATAAAGCAGGGGGCTGCTTTTAATAAGCAAAGATTATAGGAAATGGGCCCAAAGCCCAATAGAACATTTCCAGCTGGAAGTTCAGTCCTCTGTGCTTAGCAGAAGTGAGGCACCACTACAGTTTAACAAGGAGGGAGATGTAGATTGAACACAGATACCACATTACATGGTACTTTCCCATTTCCGTTTAATTACCTGTGATGTTGGCGTACGCTGCTCCTTTGGTTCCTGTGGAGTAGATGTGAAAGTACTGCAGTACATTACAAAAAGGAGTTTAAAAAAAATGAAATTAAACAGAACAGTAGAAAATTAGCATTAAAGAAAAATAATTATTTGTTTTAGTCACTTTTATGTTTGTGCTGTTTGGTTTTAGTTTGGCTGTATTCTCTGAAGGATCGTACATAAATATTATCAGTTATGACATAGATCAAGTAGCAACAACGTTACTATGAACATTAATTTTTTATGTGGTACACGTTTCTTCCGATTACTCCTATAAAGTCTATTCAAACCACTTATATACACTTTTAATGTGCTAAGAAACTAAAAATAATACTGCCAGCTTTGGGAGTTCTGAAAAAAATGCTTTTATCTTTCAGAAACACTTGAGACTTTTTTCAGCCCTCTTCTTGTCAGGAACTATTAATTAAAAGCAAAAAAACGGAGTCGTTATCTGATATTTTGTTTAAATTTAAAATTATTTGTTAGATATAGTAGTTTTTCTGTTTTGTTGTCCAAAAGGATCAGCAGAAAAAAAAAAATGTGTCCGGCCATTATGGTTCTTGTTATTTTGGTAGTTGCTCTTTTTTTGAGATTTTTCCGACACTGGAGTGTCATGTAAGATCTGTCGCTTGTAATTTTCTCCGCTACCTCGACGAACACTTTCTCATGCCATGACATATGGCTGACCACGCTCATGGCCAGTCAGTGAACAGCAGTCTTTTCATGTCACATGTTGGCCCTGCCCAGCCCCAATGGGACTGTTGAGCAGGTACCAAAAAAGCCAGTACTGAGCCAGAAAAGCCAGCAATGGAAACGGTCCCAAAATGGGCTGGGTGCAGTAGAGCCAGGCAAAGTGGAGCCCATGGAAAATTGACATCAATAAGTAAATAAGTTTCACTAAGAGATTATTAACAGTATAAACTGTAGCATGGAATAAGTGTGCCTGATTATAAAAAACAATGAAAGGGTTTTTCCAGCAGATCATTGTATTGATATGACGGAAATTCCTCACTTCTCCCGTCAGTGGTTTTAATCTTATGGCTGATCTATGTGTGTTCAGATCTAGCTTTAACCATCCAAAGAGGTGGATCTCCTGAGATCTATGACTTGTGTGCTGAACACAGCTTAAAACCTCAGTTTATCTGTTGCATTTCATCTTCTAACTCCAAGTGTTAATGAGAATTTTATTTTCACCTCACACATGCAGGTCCTGTTTGGCCATGTCTAAATTTATTTCATCTGACAACTCTGGCAGACTGCTGGTAATTTAAAACTCCAGCCTTTATGAAAACATCTGGTTTTAGAATGGAATAAAATAGATAAGTTGTTCAAAATATGGATAATCATTTAAACCACATTTTAAAACTTTTATTCACCCGTTTTTGACACTGAAACAGAATAATGGCTTGTATTTCAGTTTAATCTTTTCTATTTTATAACCAAATCAACTACTCATAATTTTTTTTTCAGTAATTCTTCGTGAAAAGAAAATTCAATAATAAATATATGGACAGACCATGTATTCTAGGCCTCGTGATAAGGGATTATTGAACCCTGAATATTATCAATTGAGAGAAAACACATTACCCCAATGCATTATGACAATTTCAATCAGATTTTTCTCTTGCCTCTGATAGTCGCACAAATTGCAAATAATGTTTTTTTCCTTAGTTCATATTTCCTATTCTTAATTTTGTATTGTTTCAGTTCACTTCAAATACAGCAGAAACAGCAAAGTACATACTGTACATGTGACAATTCTTAGCCTAAAGGTGAAAAAATTCTTAATATTCACTGGCAGTTTTTTTCACAAATGTCAAGTGACTTATGAATCACTGTCACTGTCATAATGTGACATGTATTCAGTATTAGCTGAGTGAATCATTGCACTACTCAGACCTTTTTTAACTGCAGTGGATAAAGTATACGGAATATCTACAGTCTCATGTGTCATTAATTATTTATTCTAACTTGACCTCATGTCTTTTTAATTAAAATTAAACATTTAACTTCTCAGGGAATTCATAGTACTGCTCAGATTGGGTTATATGTACAATAAGGGGATTATAATACCTTTCCGCTGACCCTTTTCCTTATTGGAAGTAACAAATATGGAGCTGAAATAGAGTGAAAACAGGATCCTCGCTGGGCAACATCGGGTGCGGGGGAGCTGGTGTATTTTTGCAGAGGAAGAGCAAGGGGCAGTGTCCTTCCTGGTTCTCCACAACTTCCTGAATAAACGGGAATCCGATTCAGAGCCTCTTTACTCACAGTGCCATTGTTTCACTGGCCATTGATCTTTGCTTCCAGTGACAACAAAATTCTCTTGTGCAATACTTTAGCTATAGTATAATAATGATTACAGTTTTTATTTTGACCTTATTTTGATGTAATATAAAATTTTACTTGTATTGTGTAAGAAATGACAAAATAACAAAATAAGTTTTATTGTCTTCTTTTCAGTTAATGATTAAACATACAGTCAGGTGGAGCTTAAATAGAGCTATGCTGGGAATACCATGACAAAGTAGATTTTCCACATCAGAAGGGAAGTTAGTGTTTTCCTCGCTATTGTAAGGGTCTGGCATGCTGCCATGCTGACGAGAACCCCTGCCTGGGCCAAAAATAACTTTTTAATACAAAAAATTATGCCAAACGTCTTTCCATTGTGAAATCAATAACTATTTATGCTGAAGGTCTGTGTGCATAGCTGTTTTCAGACGTGACCAACAGATTAATGTCAGCGAATCTCCCCATATAATGAAACTGCAAATGCTCCAAAAGCAGCTTCTTATTTCCACAGAGCAAAAGCACAAATAAATGGAATGCATTCAATCTCACTGTGATAATTACACAACCTACAAAGACAAACCTTCTAATGAGGGATAAGAATCACAGTTTTTTCCTCCCTGTGGCATATGAAAATAGGAATAAATCTGTGGATTTACAAGAAGACTACCATTTAAATTATTGTCCTGATCAGGAAACCTTGTTCGACACCTTTGGATTGCTCCAGATTTTGCACTTCATCACACTCACTATCTACTTAATTTCAAAGTGTGACTCACAAAGCAAATGGCACCAATGGTATACCTGCCCAACTGTGCACATCTATTGCTATAGATATGAGCATCTGTATCATTTTGTGTCAAAGAGCAGTTTTCCTTTTTGCACAATAAAAATTGTATCTTCCAACCCAAACACAGCAAGCATAACAGTGGCAGTCAAAAAATGGTTCTTGACACAGAGATCATAATCTTTACAACATAAAACTAAGGCACTCTTCAAAGCTGAACATCATCTCACGGTACTAGGGAGTAATTACATGTAAGGTGGTCTTTCAATATTAATAAGAGATGTGGAGTTTTTTTATGCACAGCTGCAAAGTGTTAAAAGTGGTAGAACTACTCATGCCTTAAACTGACCAACTTCAAAAAGTTAAAGATGTATTAGATCATACAGGTTTTATAGGCAGACAATAAAAAAATTATATTTAGCTGGAACATTATAGTTTAGAATTATTATGTTAATTTAAAAAGTTTATAATATTTATTAATTTGTGTATGCGAAGCACTATTTGTTGGAAGACTATATAATCAAGAGGCCTGTTCTGCTTTCTATTTGAACTCGGAAATCAGAATTTCCGACCTCCGAGTCAGAAATTTTAACTGCAACACCCTGGAAAGTCAGAATTACGAGTCGGAAAGTCAGGGCAACATGACCACACCCAGCTTCCGCATCCAAGATGGCTGCTACATTTAGTCAGTCATACACATACTACTTTTCATTGTTTATAAGACGAGATGTCTCAACACTGTACTTATTATTTTTTGTGGCACTAGAGGCCTTTATTTTTCGACAGTAGGTAGACAGGAAAGAGGGCAAAGAGAGGGGGAGACATTTGGCAAAGGTCACTGGGTCCGGGAGTCGAACCCAGGACAGCCGCATCGAGGGCTATAGCCTCTGCACATGGTGGCGCACTTAATCCCTAAACCAACAATGGCCATATACAAGAATACCTGCATCCATGTTTTTTCCAACTTTCAGACAAGCAGGAAACTGGAACGTTATCACCTTGCAGATTACCTTGTTCCAAGATAATTAAAATGCAGCATTACATTCTGAGTGTAAGTGTCACCATAGCCCTTTACAGCCTGATTTGAAGATGGGCTGTATTTTGAAAATTAGAGAAAGTATTATGAAGAAAACTGCATCTTTAGTGACCTTTCTGTCATCTAGTTTTATACTAACGGATGGTTGCTTTTTCCAGTTTTTTTTTTTTGCATTAAATTTGCCACCAGAATTCAGGAAAGGGTAAATATTTTCTGGTAATTTGAAAAAATAAGAAAAAGAAAAACTATTAATGCGGAAAAAAACATAAAAAAAATATATGTACATTTTATTGTAATTGCCTACTTTCCATATAAATGCATGTGTACCCTTTGAAATGTACGTTTTCTAATCAATTGCATGCCACCTAGTTTGCGTATAACACTGCATTGTTACTGGTCATATGCTGTTTTGTCCTTAGGCCTAATTTAACACTTGAACATGTAAACATTTTTTTTTTTGAATATTTCATTCAAGACTTAAATGAATTAGTATGGAATGAAAATAACAGAACGTTCTTTTGTTTTGAAGAACTGGACGTGTCTTTGTAATGACGTACCTCACATTGCTTCAATTGTCCACTCGTTCATTCAATAGTGATTTTCCTCCAGGGTACGAGGAAGAGCTGGAGCATGCCTCATTTATGTAAGAATTTATTGTTAGTGCTTAGCAGCAGTTTGAGGGGGAAACTCCTTTTGCAAGGAATGAGACAGATTTTGTGGGATTTTATTGATTTACTTTAATGGTTTATAAGTTATTACTCAGTAATTAGGTGAATTTGGGGGAAAAGACTAGAGGTGTTTGCCAGGTGACGTTGCATTATTTAAAAGGTTGAACATTTCTAACATTACATAGAAGAAGAAAAGACGAAGTCATTTGCTGTGCTTTTTGTAGAGCTTCAACTGACATTTTAATATTTGAATTAATTTCATAGGATCACTAATTACAACAATATAACACAAAATAAGAGCCATTTGGACTGATAGTATTTATGATATTACAGTTTTACTCTTTGGATTTTTATTTATTTTTTTACTTTTAACTTGATTTACTGTTAAAGCTTCTCGGTTTTTCTACCATCAATGCTTCCAAGTAATCCTCCTTCTCTCCATTTCAAATCGACGTGTTAATATTTGCTTGTGGTGCTCAGCAGCTCCTGCTCCCTAATGTTTTCAGTGATTTCCCAATCACATGTGGAGATTCTGCCATGTTTCATGTGAAATGTTATCGGTAAGCCGCCATGCACATCAGTTTCAAACTGAGTTGCTAAACACATAACAGTCGTGGCCCTGGGGAGACAGCTCTTAATTAAAAGACCTTGTTTTTGTCAGGAAAAAGCAAGGTACTGGAGAATTCAGCCAAATTAAGACCATCTTTTCTCATTAATATGTGTCTCTGATCCTGCAAAGATGTATCTGTGAGTACATAAACAGCACATGCTCATTAGGATGAATGAATGCACCTGTCTGTGTGGGTCCAGGTGTTCCCTGCAGGTGAAGTTGCACTGCTGCTCTGCTCCAGCTGGTGGCAACAGGCACCCTGTTTCATCAGGTGCAACAGCCACCATACGCTTCTCTGCACTGCAGGTCTGTCTGAGTCATTACAGCAAGCTTTTCTTAGGCTACAGGCAATATAATAAACATCTCTCCCCTAAAGTTTACATTAAATGATTAAAATGTTAAAGGCCCCATTCTGGAATAGCATTAGGAGTTTTACTCACCTCCAGCTGTTTTCTAATTTACGTCTGAAGGTAGGCCCTGAAAAAAGCTGCTGTAATCACTTTCATTTATTTATTTGACCACTGCTTAGTGAATTAAATGGCCTTTAATGCAGTATACCCCTTTAATCAACAATACGTTGTTTTTAGTAAATAGTTGAACCTACTGCCTTTTTTCTGTACAAAATAAACCCTACGGTTTTCAGACACTGTTAAGGCCTCACTGCACTTGGACTTAATAGATGTCCATCCATAAAAATAGTCTGAAATGCAACCAGACAGCTCAAGTTTTCAAGCAGCTCTGACATTCTCCTAGAAATGGTCCACTCAGTAGGTTTGTGTCATTCAATTTGGACAAGCTGCAGCAGCTTTGTCTGACATGCAACTTCCAGGATTTTGACTGTTTGGATTGAAGGGATTTATTCCTGCACTTCATCCATTAAACAAAAAAAATGAACTAAAACTCAGTTTGTTTGAGGAAAAACCATGTGGGGCAGCAGGTTTAGCTACAGTTGCACATAGAGCACCGATTTCAGGCTGCGAGGTGTAGTTGAGATGTGACGCTTACATTTAGAAATATTAAACTTGCTCATCTAGAATTTTGTTAAAACCATTTCAATCCTGTAGAGACTCACAAAAAAACAACACAAAATACGATTAGAAAAGTTACACAATGGATGTTTATTTATTTGGCGCTCAGACCCCAGAGGGAGACATGAATGCTGATAATGCATGAACTGATGAACGTCTTAGGATTAGAATTAGAATTGTCTTCCCCCCGGATCTGGTACTGGGGAGAGGGGGGCCTGTGGGGAATGGAACTGAGAATCCGATGGGGGCATGGGGGGAGGAGGGTTTTAAGCTCGACTGACAGCTGGGAGATCCATGAATGGGGGACTTTAAATGCGGAGCCTTGAAGATCATTGGCTGAGAATTATTGCAGACTTGAAGACGATTGTTTTGGCGCGGGGGGACGCATAGAAAAGCCTTTGGGTGAAGCTGGAAGAGGGGTGGGGTCTCCCAAGGATTTAAAAAGTTTGCCCTTTACTCTTTTTCACTTTTCATGTTAAAATGTTGTTTTTTTAAAGGGAAAATATTCAAAAGTAACTGTTCTAGTAGCACAGTGATTGTAATGTCTGAATCAAATATTGTGCCTTACAAAATCATTAATACCTATTTATCTTTTTCACATTTTGTGAAGTTGGAACAACAAATGTCCAAATATTTTTGGGGGGATTTTACGTGAAAGACCAGGGGTTCCCAAAGTGGGGGTCTGGACCCCCCCGGGGGGTCACAGGACACCAAGTAGGAGGTTGCCAGATGACTTTCAGAATCATCGTTATGTGACCCCCCGGGTTTCATGGGGGGGCCAAAAATGGCCCAAAATTTAAAAATAAAAAAAATGTACCATGAAAAGCCCATTAAAAAAATTTAAAATTTTATTAAAAATGAAATTTAATAATTAAATGTCAGACTGGGTGGACAGGGTCTGTGAACATAAAATTTCAAGTCTTTCAAGTAATCCTCCTTTCTGTTTTGTTAAGGTTGTATTTTTTGTTTTGTTATCCTGTTAGAAGGACTAATATCAAGTCTTCTGCAGCCTCCAACAAGTTTCCTTCCAGTACTGTCTTGTATTTTGTTCTATCAATCTTCCAATCAGCTCGGGATCACTTCTCTGTCCCTACTGCTGAAAAGCATCCCCACACCATGAAGCAAACACTTTCATGTTTTACTATTGGTCTGAGGTGTACTCTTCAGGATGATGGGGAATGTAAGACGTTCGCCACACACAGTGTCTTGCATGTAAGTCAAAATGTTTCCTTTTGGGCATATCTGAGCACCTTCTTCTTCATGTTTGCTGTGTCTCCTGCTTGACTTGGCAAACCTTAAATGAGACTAAATATGACTGTTTTTCAACAATTGTTTTCTTCTTGCTGCTCTTTCATAAAGGTCATATTTGAGGAGTGTTTGGCCAATTGTTGTCTTGTCAAAGGATTGTCATACCTTAGTCATCATGGGCAGGTTGGTTGGTTCTCTGATTAGTGCTCTCCTTGCCAGCCTGTCAGCTTAGGTGGAAGACCATCTTTGGTAGGTTTGCAGTTGTGCCCCTATTCCTTCCATTTTCAGATGATGGAACATTCTCTGTTTACATAAAATCCCCCCCAAAACAAGTTGAAGTTTGGCATTACAACATGATAAAAATAAAAAAGTCCAATGGGTGTGAATAGTTTAGCACAGCACTGTATGTACTTACTTTAAAAGACCATAGCACAATTTCTGACAGTGATATGAAAAGTACACCTAAGTTATAACAAACAAGACCAAGTGAACTGAAGATCCATGAATTCCCGTGAAGAGGCCCAAAATTGCATCTGAGCAGGGCCGAATTGCTGCAAAATGGCAGTGAATAAAATGATGAGGCAAACACACCAGCTCACAGGATCAGAGAAGCCAAATAAGCTTTTTATCAACTCAAGTTGAAAGGATTCATCACAGCAGGCTGAGCCGAGCTAACACAGATGAGTGGAGATGTCCTCTGTTATGTCCTAAGAAATCCTGTAGGTGGAGTGGATCCTCCTTTCCTGTGTGTGTTTATATGTGTGTGTGTATTCCCACCATGCATGAAATGTGGCCATCTGTCCAGCATCTAAAACACACTGATCTGTTGTCTCCAGTCCTCCTCTCTTATAGCCTGGGAGTACTGAGCATTGTGCAGTCACACAGTCTGTTTGATTAATGTTTCAATTAGTCGCAAAGGGGGAAAAAGGTTGGTGAGTGGATGCTGGGAAAGGGTGCTATAATGATTGGGAGCGATTTCTATTTGATTGTGTTGGATTGGAGTTTAGGGCAGTTCCTCTCATAGCACCCCCTGGACAGCTGGAATTAGTGTAGATAAAAAAAGAAAATTTAGACAAAAAGTTGGAATAAATATTAGATAAGTGTGAAATAACTGAGGACAATATAATGTTATTATGAAGATATATGAGAATAAATGCCTAGGCATAGATGTGAGGCAGGCTGATTTTGCTTTGTATTTCCAGTGCAGAGATAAGGTTTTCTTTAGGGCACCGGCTGGCAGTGGACCCTGTGGAGGAGGCAGGTGTTTCAGAAATGAGTGGCAGGCAGTTATCTATGTAGATCTATGCAGCAATAAAAAGCCCCTGGATAACTGTGTGTTTTCTTTTAAAAATAAAAGTTAAATTGAGCCATTTTGGACCATTCTTTTCTTTGTTTAGAACTTTTAAATGGGCTCAGTATATTTATTATTGCAGATGTGGGTCAAGTGCAGTGCCTTGCAAAAGTATTCATACGCTGTGAACTGTTTCACATTTTTCACATTAGAACCACACACCTTAATGTAAGAAAGTTTAATAAAGGACAACAACAGTAAACATACAGCCAGAGCTGCAGGACACCTGCTCTCTGGAGTTGATCAGTGCTGGGCATTCACATTCAGATGATACTATGGCCCAATCCATCTATTTTGTAATAAAAAATGGACAACATTTCAGTTCACAAATGGGCAAAGCTAATAGCGACATACTTGAAAAATATAACTTAACTGTAATTGCAGTAAAAAGTGGTTGTACAAAGAGTTGACTCATGGAGCTGAATCTAAAATCATACACTTTATTAGTATAATATTTAAAAAAATACATAATTTTACTTCTATCTGACAATTATGCGCTATTTGGTGTTAATCTGTCACATACAATTCTAAGAAAATGCATTGAAGTTTGTGGTTGTAACATGACTTAATGTTACAAAGGTCAAGGGTGATTAATGCCTTTCCATGAACCTGTATGCACTAAAAAGAGACACTAACAGACCTTCAGTGCACTTATGGGCTTCTAGATTTTACCTCTTGGACTACGCAGACAGAAATCTTCTACAAACCTTGATTACAAAAGAAAATTAGTCTATTAATAAAAAAAACATTTAAACCATGGATAAAGGTTGAATAAAATACTGCTGTGCTAATTTAGGAGGTGGTTTTCATCTCCATTTTTTGAGAAAAAATTGGACATCCACCCCAATACCTTATCACTGTTTGGGAAATCAATCTGCCCCTGTCCTAGAGCAATGATTTTCAAACACCAGCTCTAAAAGTATTTACTAAAACAGTGGTGGCTTCTGGCTGCGTGTTTTAACTTGCAATGTGCAGCCCGAAGCCCAGGAATGCAGGGCTTTTCTGCTTGCTTGGGGTGGTGCTGTCAGTCTATCATTATGCCAGGGGGTTGACACAAACACTTCATGCATGCAGGCAGGCACTGGCACACATAAACATATGTACACAATTGCTCCGAGGTGTTTTGTCAAGCCATTCCTCCTGTGAAGCCCATTTGTTGTTGTTAAAAATTGTCCTAAGAATGATACTAGAGATTGATTGAAATCGAGATTCGTAAAGCTCTGCGAAGAGTTTAAATTATGAATCACTACTGCTGTTGTGCCCACGTTGATTTATTGTATTTCCAGACGACACCATTGATTTGTTAGCTGTGCCAAACACAAACTTTCACAAAGATGCATTGGGATGATGATCACACATGTTGTCTGTATTATCCCAGTAGCTCAGATGATCTATGAGACTTAAAGATGAAAAGGAATGGGCGAGAGGATTTGTGTTGTGATACAGAAGGGGATTCAAATCAATTTGAGGAGAGAAAACCTGGTCTGCCAGAAAACGTTGAGTATTACATCCTTACCTAGAACGTTTGCTGAAATGTCTTAGAAGCACTAAATAACAAAACAAAACACTTCACTGAATTCCCCACTGCTCCCGAGAGAAGTTAGAACCTCTGACCAAAATCTTTTTACAGGCAAAGATTTTTTTCACAAAAAGTGGATGAAGACATGTTCACATTGAGAGCATGAATATGTGATGTGCGTGTTTTCATAATGCTTGAGTATGAAACTGCAGTGACTTGATTGTTTTGACAGACTCTGAAAGCTGCTGTAGGCAGAAGGCTGACAGGCCAGTGGTGTGTGTGCATCCCTGGGAGATAATCCATCATACAGGTCAGCCTCTCTGGAAATCTTAGGGATCACTGTGACGTCTTCATTATCTTTATAATATGAGATACCAGCAAGATGGGAAGGCCTGGTTCACAATTCATAAATACATTTATGGAGGCTTTATAATAATATTAATAATTATTCACAAAACGTTTACTTTTGAAATCTTTACAATTTAATATGTATTTTTTTTAAATATAGCTCTGCTGCAGCTGTTCTAGTGAACCTTAGGAATGCCTAAAGGCTGTGTGTCTTTATTATCACAACCTTTTTCTTTTCAAATGTGTTTCTGCTTATAGCTCTCAATATGAGACAAATATGGGAAAAAACAAACACAAAGCAGCTGAAATTGGAGCCAAATGTTTCTGAGGGGTGATGATGATACATAAGGAACACCAAACCTGGGAATTAATGCAATCCAGCAGAATATCCACTTAAGATTACAGGACTGATAGCAACATCTCAGGGTTTAAGGTGATTCCAAAACCTTGTCTGGTTAAGAAGAGGAAGCCAGGAGAAATACTGTATAACAAACAGCAGCTGGGAGACCTAATAAACCGGCATCCATGAGAAACTTAAATGTACTCTGTGGTAAGTCTGACTGTAGTTTGCCACAGTGATGAATGACTGCTTCTAAAAAAAATAGCAATTTGAAAAATCAAAATTCTGCAAGCATTAAGGAAAATGTAATTTGTGCTCTTGTTCTGATCAGCATTGCTACTAGAGTTGTACAATAAATCGAATCACAACCATCATCCTAGAATCAGTGGGTGCAATACAGCAATCCCAAAGAAATTTTTTGATTCAATATTTGGTAGAATATATTACATTTCAATTGTCAGACATTTGTGGTCTGCTTATGGATAACAGTGATTGGACTTAATCACTGAATCTTCAGGTTCCGTTCTTCAGCGCCGTTCAAAAGAGACGTTGAAACGATCCATTTCTGAAAATGTGCATATTATGAAGAACAAGCAATTGAACCCATAATATGGTGTTAAATATATTAATTTTGAGAAACCCGGTATGTGTGGGTGAAATTTACCAATTAAGGCTAAATCATATGTATTAAGTTTAATATTAATATTTAAAAGGTGCAAAATAAACCACAGCATGTTCATGCAAAAAATCTCTTTATGTATATATTTTCCATAAAATTAAGTATAAAATATCAAAACATAAATATCAAATACCCATGTAGTTCTTTACTACAAGTGTTGTGTGCATTAATAACTTTTTTATGCTACATGTAGAGAAACAAAATTAAGAAAGCAAAATAAAACAAAATAGAAGAGAAAAAATGCACTTGAGTTGCTTTGGCAGAAAAAAAATTACCAACCGCAGCATTAAATACAACTATTAATGCACACACTAATGGTGAACCGCACCTAACTGGAAACATTAACCAAACAAAGTGTGCAAAATTTTTGTTGCACCACTCATTGTTTTGTCCTCGAGCATAGAGCACGCTGTGACCGTCCTCCTCCTCTCTCTCCTACTGCATGCCTCAGCATCACAACCAGGTCACACGCGGTGCTGCACATCCTGCCGCCACGACACACGACGAAAACGAACAGTGAGTATGTGCGTTGTATGCTTGCACCTTCCCGCCTTTCGTTTTTTGTATTTATTTGCCTAAGTAATATAACATAATTAAATTAAATTGGAGCAAGCAAAGTAGTAAAAACAAGGAACGGCTCTCACTAAGACTAGAGTCCTACCGTTCAAGGTAAGGGGCCGTTCAAAAGAATCCATTCGTTTGTGAACATCACATCACTAATAGATAATGAACTGCCATTAATGACCACACTTGATGTATATTTTAAATGCCTGAGATACTAGAGCTCACATAGCGGGAAAATGTAGAATGTTAAACAATGTGTCACAAACATGTAGAACCATTGTGAATAATATTTATATTTTTATCAACAATTATATATATTCCCGATATCAGGCAGTTTTAATTGTTAGTCTGATAGACCCAGAGGCCAGTACTACCATTGTACACACTGAATACATTATGTCAAGGAGCTTTGCACTGTTTAACATAGGAGTAGTGAATGGAAGTAGCTGTAAGTCTCACTTTTCTACACATCATCAAACATGTTTTGCTTGTGAAGATTTCACTGCACTGCAATAATGTAGCTGTCAAACATTACTCCAAACCTGTGTAATGGACCTGTGACACTTCACTGTGTCATAGATCCAGAATACAATACAGTCTCATCATATATACATGGCGGATGGATAGGAAGTCAAAATACTGAAATGTAACCTGTCTACAGACACCGAGGCACACTGCTAAGTCCCCTTCCCCTCTTTACCTACTTACTTTCACAATCTCTTCTTGCATAGAGGATTTTTGGGGAAAGTAAGAGTGCTCACTCGATTTTTTTCTTGCATTCTTTTTTTGCCATTAGTCAAGGATCTTTTTTATATATTTCCAGTAGAAAGGTCTGTTTTTGTTAAGAAAATGAGCCATTTTCTATTTACAATAGGTGGTCATGCACTGGTGTAAAGACACTACACCATTATCTGGATATGGTAGTGCATTTCCATAGTAGAAAGAAATGCCTTTAGACTTTTTTTGTATCAAAAAGTGCATTTTAATGTCACTTACCCCTATTGGAATATGTAATTTTATGTATTTATGCTTCAAGATTTTCAACTTTTCTGGCTGCATAACATGTTTGCTCTGTGGTCTTGTTACTGTAGCTGCTTTTTGCAGCAAGACAAATGCTGAACTAAACTATTTTATGAAGGTCTGAACAAGAGAAAGGCAATTTCAGATAAAAGTTTATTAAAGTATCCAAGTTTGAGTGGTAATTATTGACTAAATAAATTAGCTACTGGTCTGCATTGCAGTTTATCATAATTCAAAGAGGAACTTGCCATGTTGAGGATGCTGCTATGCCTTAAAAGTGAATCCTAATCATCAGTTATGCATGAGGTTTAACAAATGCAGAGAGAGTGGTCACTAATGAAAATTTAAAGAAAACATATTGCTTTAAGCAGCCGAGATCAAACTACTGACTGGAGAGGGTAAAAATAATGACAATCTTTAAGTTACAATAGATGGCACAGTTCATAACAAGGCAACAAACAGCAAGCAGGGTAAGAAACTTTTCATGAGGATTTTGGACTAGCTTGAAGCTGTGAGGCTTTTAGTACTTGACTAAAGATGGATAAAGTAATATTTTCTTCTTCCTCTAGCTGTTCAGTTGTTAATGGACTAAATTTATAAAGTGCTTTGCTATAGTATGACCACTCAAAGCACTTTACACTAGAGCCACATTCACCCAATCTCTCCACAAACACATTCTCTGATGCACAGAGCGGTAAGCAACTTGAAGTTAAGTGCCTTTGCCCAGGGGCACATTGACGTGTGCCAGGAGAAACCTGGAATTGAACCCACAACTTTTAGATTGCAAGACAACTACTCTTCTCACAGAGCCACGGTCATCTCCAATTACAAGCTGGTTAAGTTTTAATTACTATGTCTTTAGTTTTGAGACATTTTTCTTTCTATAAAAAAAGTCTATACTGGTTGCTTTTATATGAAAAAGTCTTACTTTCTTACCTGATCAAATTATATTGAACACTTTTTGCACATTTATTGAGTCAATTTTGCCTTTTTTATGAGTGGCTGGTTATTTTTCATCTCATTTGAGTAATGTACACTTTATAAATCTCAGCATCCCCGAGTCCTTTACCTTCGCTTTAGTTTTTCTTTGTAGTGTAAATACAGCAGCTTCTGTATAGTTTCTAATGAGCTTATTTAGTTGCTCCAAAGTCTCTGAGTTGCTCAGATTTGGTGTCTTCCCACTCGTACAGTTACAGACTACCTAGAATGGCAGGCTATAGTTATTGAAGTTAAACAGGGCCAGCGTGGAAACAGTTAAATTTGCTTAATTGAGGCAGATTTATTTTACTAGTCTTGACTTGTTTATGCTGTGTTGACTTAACATCATTTGAAATGTACCCTGATAGTCTTCAAAATTCTCTCTCTACAGTTTTTTTCACCTTCCCTGTCATATCGGCTAACATAAAGGCTGACACGGAAATGCTAGCGTTACAGTCTTCCAGGGCTATAAACTCCCATGCACTGAGTGTGAAACTCACATATTTGCCACTTTCTGTCATGCCGCACATTTATTTTTCTACACAGGGCAAAACAAATTTGTGAGTGACATTGCTCATAAAGACAGGGCAGAAAAGCCCCTGTACAAAAACAGCCAGATTTCCAAACCAATCAGGAGAAAAGTGACAAATGACCTCTGCAAATAACTGCTGGTTGAATTCATCATTTAGGAGCAGAGTTATTGGAACTGTATGACCCAGATCCTGCTCAGCACAGCAGGCACCACATAAGTCAGTTTGTCATTGTTGTGTACTTCGGGGAAAAGGGATTTTTGCTTGGATAATGGTAAAGGATTCCGATTTGAGGGAACTAATAGACAGAAACTGTCCTAAGGCCATCTCACAGTTGTTATTTAAACTGCTCAACGTTTTATAGATGAGCGGAATTAATGTTTGTACTAGTATAGAAGAATGGCTTTTATTATATTATATTCCGAGCCTTGAAATTGAATGCAAAAGTATGCACACCCCTCTAACTTTTTAAACATTTGATCAAATTACAACCTCAAACTTTATTTCATTTATTTAGGATTTTTTGTGATAGACCAACATAAAGTACAATATAATTGCGAAGTAAAAGGACATTAACATTTTTTCCAAATAAAAATATGTGTAGCAGACATCAGGTGCTGTAAAAAAGTTTTTATCCCTGTTTTAGATTTATTCTGTTCTTGCTTTTGTGTCTCACATGTTTTAAAAGAGAAGATTCCCCCTGAGTACCTTAAGTCTCTGGATGTTGTGGGGCTGTTGTGGCTGACATGCCTCTTCAACATTGCGTGGGGATCAGGGACAGTGCCTCTGGACTGGCAGACTGGAAATGGTGTGTTTCAACTACAGGGGGATCACGCTCCTTAGCCTCCCTGGTAAGGAATATGCCAGGAAATTGGAGAGGAGAGTATGTTCGTTAGTCGAACCTCTGCTTCAGGAGGAGTAGTGTGGTTTTCGTCCCGGCCGTGGAACACTGGACCAGCTCTACACTCTCTGCAGGGTACTCGAGGGTTCATGGGAGTTTGCCCAACCGGTCCACATGTGTTTTGTGGCCCTGCGGAAGGCATTTGAGCATGTCCCTCGTGGTGCCCTGTGGGGGGTGCTCCAAGAGTATGGAGTAGGGAGCCCTTTATTAGGGACCAACCGGTCTCTGTACAAGCGGACCAGGAGTTTGGTCCACATTGCCAGCACTAACTCAGACCTGTTCCTGGTGTATGTTGGACTCCGGCAGGGCTGCCCTTTGTCATTGGTCCTGTTCATAACTTTCATGGACGGGATTTCTAGGCGCAGTTAAGGGCCGGAGGGGTTCTGGTTTGGGGACCAATGGATTTCGTCTCTTCATTTTGTAGATGACATGGACCTGTTGGCCCCTTCTAGGCCCTCGAGGCCATGGTTCTTGACCGGAAAAGGGTGGCTTGCCCTCTTCAGGTTGGAGGGGAGTTCCTGCCTCAAGTGGAGGAGTTCCAGTATCTCAGGGTCTTGTTCACAAGTGAGGGGAGAATGGAGCAGGGGATCAATAGATGGCCCCATGTGGAAATATAAATCGCTTCCCTTGTTGAATCCTGACCTGTAATTAGCCACATTTGTTTTTAGACACCTGACTTATATTTCATCATGTGTGTTACTAAGAGCTGCTGTACAAGTTAATTTCTCCATTGTGAGATCAATAAAGTCTTATCTTATCTTATCTTATCTTATCTTATCTTATCTTATCTTATCTCTTCGTTAAGGGCCAAAATAATTCAAACCAGTCTGGCTCCATGTGGAAAAATAAATCGCTTCCCTTGTTGAATCCTGACCTGTAATTAGCCACATTTTTTTTAGAAAGCTGACTTATATTTCATCAACCACACCCAAGCCAGACCTGTATGATCAAGAAATAACTTAAAAGGTGACCTATTATACTTCCTTTTAAACATTTGGGATAGGTCTATGGGCTATATAAAACATGTTCATTACATTTTATGCATAAAATCATTCTCAGATAATGAGACTTCACCTCCTCAGTTACCCCTTTTTTTAGATCCTTTTAGAATGAGCTGTTTTAGGGCTCTTTCACACTTAGTGGTTTTCTTTATGTTAAGGCATCAAAACAGAGAATGAATGGGATTATGTAGCAAACGAAAAATTTTTAGATGACTATAATTATGTTTTATATTTTAGATTCCTTAAAGTAGCCACTCTTTGCTGTGATGACTGAAATATTAACCTTTGGTCATGTCTCAATGAACCTCTGGGAAGTTCTTTCAAGACTCTTTGGATAACCATTTCAGCTGACCACCTCATGAAACACATGGAAAGAATGCCAAAAGAGCAAAGCAGTAATCAAAGCAAAGGGGGGCTATTTTGAAGAATCTAAAATGTACAAATGTTTAGAGTGATTGCACACTTTTTGTTTACTATATTATTCAATGCGTGTTCATTCATAGCTCTATATTGCCCCTTTGGTGAGAACCTACTATGTAAATAGTCACAAAAATAAAGAGACCCATTAAGTGAGAAAGTATGTGTAAACCTTTTGACTG
The DNA here is from genome assembly GCA_036173005.1 of Crenichthys baileyi. Lineage (NCBI taxonomy): Eukaryota > Metazoa > Chordata > Actinopteri > Cyprinodontiformes > Goodeidae > Crenichthys > Crenichthys baileyi. The sequence goes on along the minus strand of JAHHUM010002983.1, from coordinate 165,522 downwards.
GCAGTGTATATATATGTATGTATACATATGTATATATATATATATATATATATATATATATATATATATTAATATATATATATATATTATATATTATATATATATATATATTTATTTATTTATTTATCTTGCTGTGGGAAGTCGAACTCTGGATGCTCTACCTCCAAACCACACACCAGCCCCAAGCTTTTAAAGTTATCAGGGACAGGTTGGATCATCCCAAGTTTAAAATCTAAAACACTTAAAGATATTGCTGGGTCAAGTAAAAAACTCTTTTAGTGAAGGACATTTTTTTCGAACAAATCAATAATTTTTTAGTCATAAAACAATAACAACAAAACAATTTTTTTTTGTCATAAACAATAAAAAAAATAAATTTTTTTATTGTTTATGACAAATAACATAATAAAAATTTTCAGTTGTTTTCAACATAACGTTCATTGCATCAGTGGGGTGGGATACAGAAGGAGGGGCTCCTACAGGGCAACATTCCTGCAAGAACCGACATTGGTCATTTATCTTTTGCTAATTTCTGACTGTTTTTGGAAATCTGTTTTGAGTTATCCAGATATAACTAAATTGTCTTAGGTCAGCAAATAGCCCTCATTTTGTAGCTTCATCACGGTGTGTTTAACAATTTGAGCAGAGAAATGCTTTTGTCAGAAAAGCAGTAAAGTGGTTTGTGAGCTATGAACTCTTAACCTCTGCCTTTGGGCTCTTTGCAGAGGAACTTCCTGTTGTTTTCTTAGGTACAGGGATTGAAAACCCTGAATGGTTTTTAAAAGCTGTCTTTTGCTCTTAGCCCTTGGCTATGATTAAATTGCTGAAGGCAATATGAGGGTACTTTTAAGATAGGGGATCCCTAAACCTGTCCTCCTCAAAAATTAAGATGCAGCCGATCCTAAAAGCAGACTAACTGGACTTTTTTAAGATTATCTGTAGTATTATATGATATGAGTTTGGGACAGCATACTAAATGGGTGGCATGTGTCTCAGACAGAAATTCAGCTAAAAAATAAAGGAGATTTTATCCGTTTTTTTAGCAGCTCATTTTCTGGTTTAAATTCCTCTGTTTGTTCAGATATATTTCCCAGCAGTGAGATTCCACCAGAGTCCACCAAGCGAGCACACGTCTCTGGAGATTGAGTGACATTCCCTGCTTTTAAGAGGATTTGATTCTGTGAAGGCAGGGAGGTGGACCATGGTGCTAATCTATTCTGACACTGCCTCGGCGGTGGATCTGCCGTTCATTCAGCCAAAGCAAACAGAGGAGGGAAGGCAGATGATTTAGCTTACTCTGCTTTCGTTGTCAGAAGCCTCTTTTCCTTTCAGGTAATTGTGGAAAAACTTTCTCCTTTTTTTTTTAGATGCATATCAACTTATTTGCCTCAACATCTCATTCAGAGTTAAGCAAAACCTTAATGGCAGCATGTATAGGCTCCAACCTAAAATTACCTGCTGATAAAATGCTTAGGAGCTGTAAGGAGGTATATTTAAATTCCCATGACTCCATGTTGGTGGGCATTTGCGTGAACTGTGATTTTCTAAACCAGCATGAGGGCTGAAAATCTCTCATATTATCATGCTGTTGTGTGTGGATTTGTCTTTCCCCTCCTCCTCCTCCGTCTCTTCCTCCTCCTCTAAGTCTCTTTTTCCACACAGGCTGAAACAGGCTCTGAATCTTAAATGTCGTCGCTCAGATCAAACTGCAAACAGTCTGATATGGAATTTTGATAAGTTCTAGCTAAACAGCACTAAAGGAAGGAAGCTCTCACACCTTCTCTCTCTGTCTCTTTGCTGTATGTCAGAAATAAGTCTGCTTGGTACGTCATTGCACTCGAAAAATGATTGCCTTGGGCCCTCCTGTGCCACTCCTAAACCATGAAAATGTTTTGAGTAGGTGCAGTGTCTCGTCTCCTTTAGAAGATTTTTCTTTTTGCATTTCCACAGACCGAACCTTTTTCATTCCTATTTTTCTTTCTCCTCAGCCAGAGTCATCTGCGCAGATGTATGCTGTTCCACCATCCCACCTGACTTGGCTAGACTTGCAAGCTAACAATACATTTCTCTGCTGCAGCTACAGGTGCCTCATTGGTATAAACACCAGACAAGAAGATTTTAAATCAGAGCTCACACAGGGGGACACAGTAAGGGTCTGATGAACAGGCAGCTTGATTTAATGAGAAAATACCACAAGATCCCAGCTGAGGTGGCTTTTTTCCAGAATGTAAAAGCCAACCTATACACCACATTTTAATTGCAATCAGCCAATGATATGGGAGCATCTCATTGCATTTTGGCATGAAGACATGAAGTTCAAATTGAGCATCAGAATAGAGATGAGGGGGATTAAAGTGACTTTGAATGTAGCATTATTGTTGGTGCCAGATTGGCTGTACTGAGTGTTTTCAAAACATCTCCCAGGTTTACAGGCAAAGATCCAGTTAGCAGTTGTGTGGACAAAAAAGCCTCGATGATGTCGGAGGTCAGACTGGTTCAAGATGATAACAAAGGCAACAGTAACTCAAATAAGCATTACAATTTTGGTGTGAGGAATACCAGCTCCACAGCATGTTGAACCTTGAAGGTTAATAGGCATAGACCTATGTCACATACGTCAAATTATCTCAAACTGGTTTCTTGAACATATCAATAAGTTACTCCACTGGCCTCCAAAGTCTCCAGATCTTTATCCAGTATAGTACCTTCTGATATACCTCTTTGTCTAATGAATTTATATAACAAATCAAAATATTTTTTTTATTAATTTACTAAAAAAAATAAACATTTCTATTATATTCTAATTTATTCAGATACACTTGTATGTAACAGGAGGCATTTATTACTTTCTGTTATTTTGAGCAAATCTGACATGACACAGCAAGGCAACTAGACCCACCATACTGTTTGCCTCATCTGCCAGGACAGAACACACACAAGATAGAAGTCCTTGTTATTATGTCTCCTCTAAACCCTATCTGTAAGATTAGTCCACTCCCTAAAAGCTAACATTTTGAAATAGAAAGGCAGAGTAGCACGATACATGCCTTTATCTAAATCTGTTAATGCTTTCAGTCCCTTATAGGGAGGAACATAAAACAAACTATCCCTTCTAACTATAATTGCTGTTATGATGTATTATCTTCCACATTAGTACCCACGACAAGCATCCAAACAATCCCATAATTTTATGTTTAAACCCTGGGATTTTCCAGTTCCTCCATCTTCTTTAGGAGTGTAAGTCATTATGCTGATCTTGCTTGTCTTTTCAGAGCAGGGTGGTGACTGAGCCCTCCGACTTGTCCTGACAACTCGGCAGGTTGGGTCCTTCTCAATAGGAACACCTCGACAGCGTCACGTCTGCTACCTGCACCTGCCACAGGCAAGTGCTTTTGCCTCACAAAGGCATAACTTAATGCCGGAGCAGGTCCCAGCCTGCATCCAGCGCCTCCTACATCCTCTTGCTCAGGCCCAGCTTGTCGCTGCTTAGTTTTAGACCACAAAGAGGGCAGGAAAACTTAGAGAACTGAATTTCATTCAGTCATTTTGCCATGACTTTCACAAATAGCCTAACTCTTGCTCTGAAAGAAAGGTTGGGTTGTTTCCAGCATTTGGAGCCTTGAAGGAGCTCCTCTCAGCTGAATGATTTACTGTTCACAAGCTGCACAGAATGTGTCCTCTACATTTACATAACCACTTTGTTTTCTGTACATGTATTTACCCTGATCAGAAGAAAATAGCCAAGTCTTTTTAAAAGCTCCTTTCATAAATGTTAAATTATTTCTCCACACTCTTTTAAAATTTCAATAGTTGGAGGCACTGCAAAAATGAAAGCACTTCAGTAACAGTGAATCAGAGAGAGAAAAGTCAAAACACGATCTCTCTGTGCTCATGATAACTCCCCGATGCATGCCCAAACTCATATTATTTTGAATTCCTGCTCCTTTATCTCTATCTTCCTCCCCATCTGCTGCCAGTTACATCATTAAAAAGCTTATTTTCCTGTTCGGTCACCCTCTCTCTCTGTAAGGCTGATCATCTCGTGGTGGCAGCAGAGCAGACCCACGAACCATAAATGCAGAAAATGCACCACATTAATGCATGTCTGAATGGGTGCAGGGGAGCTATTACTGCCATGGAGACACAAGTATTATTAGAACAAGAGATCATGTCTCTGCTTCTGAGGCTGAAATTAAATTCATGACTCTAAAGGGCTTTGTGTGTATTACAGAAGGTTAGGTTCGACTTTGTAATTTTAAATCCTGATATTTTGTTTCCACTTGTTAAATTAGGTTCAGATTTTTGGCCTTTTCAAAACAGAGCTCAAAGACTTTGAGGATCTGCACAATATATAATATTTATCAGCAATCTCATGTCATAAAATTAGGCAAATATGAACACGGGTCACTGTAAACTGGCAGAAGGCCATATTGTGACACGTGATGACAGAAATAGAATGTTAACACAAAAAAGAGATTTGTTTATAGATAAACGCTGCTATTTGCATGTTTTGTAGCAGTGCAATCACTTCCCAACCAAATAATTGACGAGTCAGTGTCAATTTCTCATGATATATTTAAGACATGGGGCTGTGCAAAGCTTATCTTAAGTATTTATAGAATTTAACAAATATTTGATGCTGTGTCCTGTCCTCTGGGCTGCAGAGAAAATTTTTTAAAACTAAAGATATGATGTTACAATTATTTTGCTCAATGGGTTGTTAGATAAAAGTTATACCTAGTTCACACGGCAAGATAAATATGCAGATTTTTGACCCGATCTTCCCCAGTGTGTGGTGTGTTAAGAGTGATTTAGTCTGCTCAGAAGGACGTAGGGACTGCTCCGACCTCAAATCAGGGATATTCAACATGCTGGACTGTCTTGGCTCAATATCCTACTGTGTGGGATGTTCCCCGAGGACAAACGAGCATGCAGCCTGTTGAATGTGACATGTAGCCAATTAGAAAGCCAGGTGACAGAGAAACGGAAGGGAATCCAAAATACAGAAGACAAAACAACTGCCATGTTGCAACAGAAATCTATGCACATTTATTTCTGCTTTAATTAACCAGAAAAGCTCAATAAAATATCAGAACAGAGAACAATCTTAACAGAGTGTGTAACGATGTTTCGCGAGAACACAACTCACCGCCATATCATAGTGTATCAAATAGGGCACCTGCTCACGCTGTCTCCACTGCTTTAACCAAGACCTTTTCTATCTAACTCACATTTGATCCCAAGAGGTTTTGCAAGATTTCCCGTCTGACATCTGAATGTTCCTGAGTGAAATCTGTTTGTGTGTGGCGTGTGGTGCTTGCCATGTGGCCGTACACCACACACTGTAGGACCAAATCTGTTATAGCTTCGATTTGTTGTCGTCATGTGTGGGATCTCTCAGGTTTTGAAGATCAACCAACAATTTTAAAATCTTGCTGTGTGAACCGGACATTAGATGTAATTTAGGTAATGGGTTGTTATGTTGATTCCTGAAGATTGCACTTCCCATTATTATCACTTAGGAAATGTGACATTTAATTAGCGAATACATTATAGCAACATCATAACAATCAAAACCGAAAATGCTTTTGATCAAACAAACTGAAACTACAAAGATTTATTAGTTATCTGATGTGTAATTATTGACTTATACCAAAAAAGTAGCTGAGTTTAAAGCTAACAGCGCTAACACTCTTGGACCAAGTTAAATGTTTTACTCTGTTTAATGTTCGTTTTCCTCTTTTCTGTAGTTCTTTGATGAAAGTTGTAAATCCTCATATCCTCAACATATAGTGTTATGCTGAAATCTCACAAGTCAGAGTTTGAATTTGGGATTGGCATTACACCCAAGCTGAGTAGGTTGTAGTTGCAAGTTAGAAAACTGAGGTTTGCTAATTGTTTTGATGCTCATTTTTATAAGCAATGCAAAGCAATTACATTATTATTCCCCATTTATGCATTCATGAATTCATGATTAAGATTGTTTAGTAGTATAATGTGCCACTTGTTTTATAAGATACAACTGGCAGAAAGACAAATAAACAGTTTATTTCTGCAACTGTCCTATAGCTGCCATATTAAATTTGACCTCAGGGATGTCTGGGTACCTCCAACTTCAGAAGATGTTCTGTTCGTGTTTCCAATTTTGAAATCAGAAGTAACCACTTCTGAGCACAAATCAAATGCACTATTAGATCATTGCAAATCTGTATAAATTTGATGTTTGATTCTTTTTGAATAACTTAACAGCCTCTTGCATTTGGTTATAAGGTGGTCCCAGTTGAGGTCTGCATTCTGACCAGAAAATAATAAGATTTCCTCACTATAAAAATGTGAGATTTAACTTCATTTGTATGCTCATCCTATTTTTAAAACTCTGGTGCAACACAATCAATCCACAGAGTTCCTTTGTAGTCTTGAAAAGCATAGAACATACTTGGATATGCAACATGATGATGGTCCATCCATCCATCCATCCATCCATCCATCCATCCATCCATCCATCCATTTGCAGTTGAGTCATCTTGAACTTTATTATTTCTTCTTGGAACTGGGATTTCTGCTGATTTGAGTCTGGATGTGAACAATACAGCATCTCAACATAAAGAAGGTGTAGGGTACCTGGTGACAGTGTTTGACTACATTGTCTATTAAATGTGTTTATCTTTCAAAATTCCCCATTAGAAGGCAGCAGGAGGTGTTTTCAATAGTCTTTCGTTGCATTTATTTACTCCCTGGTCTTCTTAAAGAATGGATGAGAATAGAGGTTCATTTGAATTTAAAACCATTTAAAACTCTCATTTTCCTTTAATGGTTGATGAAAAAAACATGTGTGGCTCTTTTTTATATTCCAAGCCTTCCTTCAAATTACTCTCACATTGACTAAGTGCAGGGGAAAAAATGAGGCCAGCTACACCTGTGGCTGCAGAACAAGTGTATCACTGTCTGGGCGCTCTGTCGTGACTTGTCAGAACCTCTCACCTGGAATGTGCGGATGAGACAATCAGGTGCAACAGGCGCGTGGCGGCTTGCTGCAGGCAGAGATAACCTGCTCTGAGACAGGGAGCAAAGAGGCTGTGAAGGCCTTTTCCACCCCATGTCGACACCTTTCTGAAACCCCCGAGACATGCCAGGGTAGCAGAAAAAGAGGTTGTGTGACATGTGGGGGAAAAAGAGCAGGAGACTGACTCTCCTTCATGAGTGATGTGTATGGATTCATCATTGCGTAGGCTTGTTTGACTATCCATTGCATGACTCACTCAAAGGGTGGGGTGCTCTAAGGTTTTGTTTAGCCTGGGGGTAGAAAATTTCATTTCTATCAAGAAAAGGTCATGAGAAATGTTTCATCTTCACAGGAAATGCAACAACGCACATAATTGGATAACCTATCCGTTTTTGGGGGCACAGTGATTGAAGTAACACTATTTGCCAGTGATATTTGGTCAGTTAGATTGAAAGTGAATGAGAAATGTTGAATGTCTGAACGTGGCTTACTGTGGCAATGACATTAATATTTCATTAGCATTTGGTTGTCAAGCTTCTTATACCACATATTCACATACATTGTATAAAAACACATAACTCTTTTCCTCACTGACATTAAATCAGAGTAAACCTTTCATATTTTAGGTCAGGTAGGATTACCAAATTATTAAAATTTGCTAAATGCCAGAATAATTAATAAATTTTTATTTCTTTCTTAAAGGTCAGATGTTTGCACACATGCTTGCCCACCACTTTTCAGCTCTGTCCAAAAATGTTCTTTGGGATTGAGAACAGGGCTTTGTGATGCCCAATCCAAAACATGTACTTTGTTGTCCTTGAGTCAGTTTAACTAGTAGGACAATATGCTTTGGGTCATTGTCCATTTGGAAGACCCATTTGTGCCAAGGATTTAACTTAAGACTTCAGATGTTGACTCAAAATTAAATGTAAAATAGTTTGAACAGATGAATTGGGCTCTTTCAGGCATCTGGAAATTGTAACGATTAAGCAGACTGGTGGAAGTCCACACCTCTGCTGATATCTTGATTGATTTCTTTTGATTATTCCATGATGTCACACAAGGAAGCGGTGTGTTTGGGGTGATACCTTAATTACATCCACATGTGCACCTCTAACTCAAATTTTGATCATCTAACTCACCAAAATTAGGAAACGTTTGGTCTGGTTTAATGTCAAACAGTTAGTATAACGTGTCTGCATACAGTGTATGTAAACATCTGGTTTTAGCTGTATATTGTGAAAGTTGCCAATATGTCAATACCAACATTAGATTCTGTCTAAACAATGTAGAATAGCAGTTTTACTGTTTTATTATCATTGGCAAGTTTGGTCATAGATTTTGTGTAATGATACAGAGGATTTTGAATGATTACTTCACAGGGAGTTATTGCTGTCATTTTAATATCAGTTTTTACATGTCTTGCACACTTAGATCAACAGTTTTAAAACATCCTGTCTGTGTGTTTTATCTGGAGGCATTTTTGGAACATTTCACTGCTCCCCCCCTTCTCAAAGGGAATATTATTTAGCACTGAAACCCAAGGAAGACATTTTTGAGGAGGAAAACGACCCCCTTTCGATTGTTCATTTTTCCAGAGTGTGTGTTTTTGTTTTCTAGGCTTTCCTTGGTGGCAGTGAACAAAGCGTTCTTCTGTGGATTCGTTTCAGCAATCGCAGACACACTGTCTGTACGGGGAGTTCCTGTCCCTGGCCCAAACCCACAGACCAACAGCAGAGAAGGACAAGGTCAGCTATTGCCTCCGTTTTCCCTTGGCACCGTTGCAGCGGAGCTTTACCTCAAGCTCCAGTTGGACTCCTCCAGGCCTCATGTCAGTGTGTTTGTTTTGCAAAGAGGCATCTAAAATTTAACAAGCCCTAAAATGTGTTTTCACTGTGGCTTTTAATGAAAACGTTTTCTGTTTGTTTGTCAACCCAAAAACTTACTGAAAGAAAGAGAAACACTCAGTGAGCATAAGTGCATTATTGTCTTCAGAAACTGAAGAAAGAACATTCAAATTCATGTTTTATCTGCATTTTGAAGTGTATTTTTAGAACCAGCCCCAGATACCTGCAGCAGTTCATGTTTGTACACTTTGTTTCTGAATGGATCACTCAAATAAGATGTGTCATGTTAATTAGGGAGCTTTGAGGTGCTACAAGATAGATTATGTGATACCCAGTTTCTCCTGTGTTTCCAATTTTAACTTTTCTAAGATAATCTGCACATGTGAGTTAGTATTAATCTTCTCATCTTACCCTCAAGGCACAAAACTAACGTAAGAATATTACATTTAGTTCATCTAGATGAAACCCCCGTGTGAAGGCTAATGTTCAAATATGATTTTTTCTTTTCGTCAGCACCCACCAGAACCTACCAAGTCTTCAAACTCTAGTTTACATTGTAGGACACAAAGCAAAAAAGCTAAGCAGTAAATTGTTTAAACTTGAATTTACTAAGGTGTAGTCAAGTAAACCTAGACTAAAACTAAAACCACTACAGATGATTAATTCTAATTAAAATTTAATTTGATTTTTGTGAAAAGATTTTGTGGACATTTAATTAAGATGCTCTGCTGAATTAAACACAGCTAATGAAGAAGAAACCATTGTTGGAATAAAATCTTTAGAACCTGTATCTAAAGTTTCCCACAAGCAATGCAGTGAGTATGTCAAACATGCAGAAGAAGGTGCTCTGGTCAGGAGAGTCCAGAATTTACCTGTTTGACCTGCATGGATGATGCTAGCTGTGGCAGATAATAAACATTTCACGTCACCATGAACACACCATATCCAAGGTGAAACAGTATGGTGGCAGCATCATGCTGTGAGGATGCTGGTCAAAGTTTAATATTGAAATCCATGATTAATTTTGTTACCACTTCCCAATGATTCTCTACTTTGAGTTGCTCTATCTCATAAATTTCCATTAAACTGCACCGAGGTTTGTTGAAACGTGACAATATATGCAAAGTGTACTCAACTGAACAAAACCGTACAATCAATATGTTAGATACATACAAAATGAAACATTTCAAACATCAAATATCTTTGTATCCTAAATCCAACCCATTATTTGCATGTTTCCAGATAAACCAAAGCTGCAACGTGTATTCCCTCCGCTGTCTCTGTAATTACTGTCTCTCTGTTACAGCCAATCCATTCCCCAGCAGATCATAAACAAATGCTCAGCCGACTTGCCTGGTAAAAAAAATTCAAAGACCATATTATCCAGCAAAGTGGTAGGTGGTGAGTCTGTTTCTGAAAAGTTTTACAGTCTCTGACTTTTTAACTCTTTGCTGAGGTAACCAGAAGATTACGCAGGCAATTATCAGAGGCAGGAATTCCAGCCAGAGCTGCTGCACATGATAAGAGCAGCTCAGCAGTTGGGGAAGATAAAAGCAGATACACTCACCAATGAAAACACCACAAAAAACTTATCAGATTGCAATAGACTTTGTAGATCCTCCCCAATCTGTGTGTGTGTGTACTCTCTTTGAAAAAGCTTTCACTGTCACATTAACTATCTGTCATATGTGATTCATCACTTTGGTCTGTGTGGGAAATTTCACCATTGTTCGTAAAATAAAGCATTTATTCATCAGCAGCAACTGATTTACGTTTTCTTTTTTAATTAGCTGTGTGCTCCAGGGCTGCTTAAAGCAGGCGGGCAATTAGTTGTTCAGAAGTGGGAACATCCGTTAAATCTGGATTCCTTTCGAAATTGATTGCACCAAGTTAAAATAGAAAATGAAAGATAAATATCCTCATTCTAACCAGATGCTTTGGATCTTTTTTTTTCTGCCAAACACATACGCTATTTTGCCTAAACTATTGGGTCAAACCACCAAATCAATGAATTCTGGTGTTCCAATCTCTTCCAAAGCTGCAGGTGCATAGCATTTGGTGTGGAGAAACTTGACTGGCCTGCCCAGGTTCCTGACCACAACCTTTTTCAACACCTTTTGGATGAATTACAGCAGAGGCTGAAATTCTGACTTTCTAATCTAACTATAAACACACTCCTTGTGAAAGATGTTTACAGAATATTTAGATTTGCTATTGGTGGCAACAATGGGTCCACCAACAAACTGAACCTTATAGATTAAGAACTGGATGTCATCAAAGTTCATGTACATTTAAATGTAGACAGACAAGTACTATTGGCAATATAATATATATGAAAAAAATTATCTCTGTCAGCAGAACGAGCATAGGGTTTCACAACATGCCCGCCTGTGATGTGTTTAAATGATGCGCGTGATTTTAAAATTTACCTCACAGGACATTACACACAAAAAAGAAGTCTTTTGTTCTGTGCTGATGCCATGACGGAGTGCTTATACATCCTCTCTGACAGCCACACCGGGAGAATATCTGGCCTTTTGCAATGCTTCAGTCTCCAGGGTCACTTTGGCTCCAGATTAGAGTCTGTGCTGCATCTGGAAGGCTTCCTGCTCAAAAAGGTTCAGCTAAATTATATGGAATCTGGCCTCCGACCTCATGCTAACACTGACATTGTCAACATGTTTGAAGTCAACGGGGAACAAGATTGTAAAACATGATCTGTGACTAAACCAGGATCGTAGGTTCTGGCATTTAAACCTCATTGGTTAAATATACATGCACTGCTCTTTTTTTAATATCCTGAGGTCTTGGTTAGTTAATTGTTATGCTCAGAGTTCCCAAAGACATTTATGATTACTGAGGAGGCTAAAGTGAGGGATGTCTCATTATCATATAGTAATCATAATTGAGTTTAAACTGTCTATAACTAATGTTTCTGGAATGATGCTGAGATATTTTGCTTGTTTTGGGGGGTTTACTGAAGGCACAGCAACTGCAACATTACCATCAATAAAACCAACAACAACACAATAAAAAAAACACAGCTGGATTTTTTCTTTAACCACACTGCTGGAGTTCTGCCGTTGGGACAGAAGATGGGAAGTTTTAACCAAACACTGGGCCAGAAATTGTGATCCAGTTTGTTTGGTTAAAGACGACTCTACAAGGAGCCTCATAATTCTTCATACGCCGCTAACAATGACCTGATTACACTTCACTGAACCCATCCAACAGGATGAAATAAGAAGTGGTAAGATGCCAAATTAGGCTAATAATATTATTGTCAGTAGGTTGAGTAGGTTGAAAAGCTAACATTAACTTCTTAGCTGCTAAAAAATTAGCACAAACTAGTGCTCAATGTTGATACTTTGACCAAATTATTGCCCAGCCATGTAGATTACATTTTTTAAAAATCTAGACAGCGTATGTATTTAATTGATTGAGATTTGAGGAAATTGCGTATAATGTGAGCAAAATGATTTTAGTCACCGTTTATAAGAATCTTACTGAAAGTGTACGAACTTTTAACAAGTGCACCTGGCACGGACACTTATTTGAATGTTTTTAACCACCATGGGAAACCAAAGGCAAATTTCCACATATGTGGACAATAAAAAATGATTATTATTATTAAAAACCTTTTTTTAGACTGGCCACAATTTATAAAAAGTAAAAAATGTGTTATCATGATGATACTTGTTGATCAAAGTCTCACCCTTAGACAGTAGGATGTTGTCTTTAGTTTTCAAAACTGATCTTTTTAAATGACATGATACTGCAAGGAGAAGGCACACATAGAAATAAATGAATAAAATTACTGCTTTTATCCCATAAATTTGTTGTTATCAGTTAATAATATAATGGGAATTAATGGGTTTTTCTTCTCCACCTCCTCTTTGGTAGCTTAATATTATGCTTTAATCACTAGAACCTTTTTTGTGTTGAAAATCTAACCCAGTATGCTAATGTGCACTCATAACTCAATCCAAGTTTTAAGTTATTCTTTTCAATCCACTCTTTGGTAGCTTTTAGATTAAACAGTAGTCACCTTAACATTTATTTTTTCACCCAGCACTGTTTTTTAACTCACTTGATCATATTTTTTTGTTTTATATTTTGCTTATTAATATATATATTATTCAGTGTGCATCCCCAAACACTGTCCTCACTGTTTTGTTTATGTTTATTATTGACTTGTTCACTTTATTGTTGATTTCGGTTGTTTTCAAGTGCTCTAAAAAAAATCTTTGACTTGACTTGTTTCAAAATGGCAATGATAAACATAGAAATTTGCTGTGTGAAAAATTATAAGTGAATCAGATAATTCGATAACGATTCAATATTTTTCAAAACTGAGGTTTGATTGGTTTTGCAAGAAGGTTGCAACTTATTTGCCTAGATTCTTAATGTATTTCATGCAGGAAGATCCTGGAGTTGGGCCATTGGTGCGGGTAATTCTGCCATATAGATAGAAGCAGTGGCGGTTTAACATGGCAGTGCCCGAAAGGATTGCTGATAGTGAGAATGAAATAGGTCCAGAAAGGAAAAGGAATTAGCAAGGAGTTAAAGAAGGTTATTGTTCCTTATACAATATTAACTGATCCCGTGATGAGATGTGAAATCTTAGCAAGCATGCAGATGCAAACTCTGAAAGTCTGAAAGCCGTCATCTGTAAGTGTTTTCATATCAGGTTTTGAAATTAAAATAGTTCTAAATAAATTATGTTTTTTTTCATTTATTGTAAAGTTTAAGTTGTCTTTATTTAGTCAGCCACCTGAAACCGAATTGCCATTTATCACCACATTTAATGGTTTATTGCCTCCATCGAAGGTTTCAAAGTTATGAAACTAAGACCAGGGTAATACATTGAGAAAAATAATAACCTCGTCCTGGAACAAACAGAAAAGTTTTATGGATTTAGGGTCTTACTGAATTTACCATTTCAGATGTAAAGCAAACACATCTGTATTTCAACTTGATGGAATCAACTGGGCTTCCTCAGATGGCAAACATTTTGGCATCATAAACTGAATGTGACTGCAATGTATCATAACTAGGGTCATATTGGATTGTATGTACATTAATTTCAATTTATCTATATGATTGTATTGCACTGATATGATGTGATTATATGTAACTGGGTATAAAGTGGATCATTTGTCTCGTAAAAGGCCTTGAGATTTGCAGTGAAGCAGAGCTGTAAAAATTGAATTCAGTTACAATCCCCTTCACAACCAGTGTTTGATATATTTTCAGTCAAATTCTGATACCTTTTTCTACAAAACTTTCAATGAAGGTAACAGCAATTTCATTACTATGATCATGAAAGTTGTCATTTTATTCTCTCCACAGTGTACTCATCAAATAGACCTTTTCCGTCTCTTATTTATGTTGTTTTAATTGTAATGTGGGAATTCTTTGTTGACAAGTCATTCAGCAAAATAAAGAATTAACTATTATATCTTTCATGTACACGTTTGGGAATTAGAGCTAAAAAAAGTCACGTAGAGTTGTGTTTTATTTATTGGTGCAGCATACAAGCACACAACTTTATTTCATTTATGATATACAGACCAATTTTTTTTCAAAGTGTAGGAGCCAATGTAGCAAAAATTTAGATTTTATGCATTCAGGTATTTGGAACTTGTTCAGAATGCATGAGTAAAATACGCTTTTATCAAGCTCTGATGTGGCCAAAATATTGACATCAAGTACTCTTATGTAATGCAGCAAAAATGTGCTTCCTAAGGTAGGATTTAGCTTGACAAGTCTTTGATGTGACACCACCGAAAAGAAAAAAGCCCAACAGGCCTGCACCTTTTGCTAACAACAGAATTATATGACATTATAGGCCATCACTGCTTCTTTTATCAAATCCTGCCCTTGTAAGCAGACCCCCCTGATCCTTGTTCTCTCCCTTGGGAGCTCTGTTGTCTACACAATATCTGAGTGAGTAATAGCCGCACCAGACGCTGATCTACCCTGGGCTACTTCTCTACACCTACCCCACCATGTCATCACGGTCAGGGCTACTCGCCGAGCTGTAATCACCTCAGGCTGACACACACAACAAGGGGAGATGCCTTCAAGTAAACACAGTCCAGATTTGGGCCTAGCTCACTTCAAAGCCAGCATATGCTGATAACCAAGCCAAGCTCTGAGAACCCCGCTGTCCCCCCCCATAGAGAGGTTGGCCGGGGTTCGATGGGATGGGGGCAGATGGTGGCGGTGATATGAGAGGCAAAGAAGGTGTGAAGTGGCTTTTGACATTGCAGCACCTGCTGCTTCTTCCCTACTTGAGTCTCCTTGCCATTTGTTTTTAATGACCGGTGAGCTCCATCGGAGGGGGCAAGGGGGGTGGGGGATGTGTGTATGTGTGTGTGTGTTGGGGGAGGGGGGAGGGGTGGGTGGGGGAGCCATGCTGATGATAGTGTTGAGAGAGAGGTGGGTAGGGAGGTTGCGATCTGACACACCTTCTGTCATTCCAGTGGAACATTCCAGCTGTCTGCGGCAACTAACTCGGCTGTTTGTGGATGATGACGTGTCTGCCCCTACAGGCCCCTGATTCATATCCATTCTTGCGCTCAATAGCATGTCTCATGTTGACACTATCAGCAGTCATCTGAAGCCAGTTGTTTTTTCACTGCATGTTCAATCGCACAAACGTACATTTGTGTTGATTTAAACGTCATTAGGATTACCTCCTAATGCAATCCAAATGCCCCTCTTTGCCTTTGAAAGGCACATCTCACCCCACATCATTCAGTCTCCTCTCTGTCTCTTATCAGCTGTGGTTTTCTCTGTGGCTCATGACACAGCTGGATCAGGTCTTCTGTGATCAGTCCACTGGAATGAAAGCATTGGTTGCAGACCAGACTATCTCCAAAAATACTCAAAGGTTGCGGTGAAGGCTGAAGAATGCACCAGTGACAGAGGATATTTATGACAGGGAAGACTGTGCCTACTAGCTCGGAAAGACAAACAATCTGTTTCCTCGAGGGGGGGGGGGGGGGGGGGGGGTGTAATATTGATGTGCTGTTTAGAAGACTCATGATTGCAAAATATTTCTCTAAATGAATATTCAGCTGCCTGCTGGAAATGCTGGAGTGTTAAAAACCTTTTGAGAGAGCGTTTTGGAAAATTGTAAAAGCGAATCTTGTTCCAATGATGTAAAAGTCCCAGAGATCTCACTTCTCCATGGACACCTTTGTTGCTGTAAACACCATATCTGTCATGTTCCTGTGATCTTAGAAAAAAATACCAGGATCCAAAAATTGTTTTTAAAACAACTGCACAGTAATGTGACTGATGGAACATTTGGTCCATACAGTCCATTCCAGTATTCACACCCATAAATATTCGCACCTTGATAAAATCTAGAGCAATCAGAACTCACCAAATTAGATAGCATCCACCTATGTTAAATTTCATCTCAATATAAATAAAGCTGTTCTGTGAAGGCATTGGAGATTTCTCAGATAACATTGGTAAAAAGCAGCATCATGAAGGAACAAACAAGACAGGTGTTTTAGAGAAATTCAAAGCATGAAGATGTTATAAAATAACACCCTAAACAACCTCCCAAATAGCATTATTTAATCAAAGCTCCAGTGGGAAAATCTCTCTATACTGCACAAATCTGGCCTTCATAGAAGACAGACAAGAAGAAAGCCACTGTTTGAATAAGCTATAAGATGTCCTCCTTAAAGTTTGCAAAAAGATATGAATAAGATGTAGCAGGCATGTGAAAGAAGATGCTCGGCTCAGATGAGAGCAAAATTTAAATTTCTGGCATAGATACAAAACACTGTGTGTGGTGAAAAATACTGCACAAAACTCTAAACACAACTAATTGCAGCATCATGCAGTGGGAATGCATTTTTTTTTCAACTGGGATAGAAAAACTGTTCAGATTTTTTGAATGGTCTTAAATACAGGACAATATGGAAGAAAATCTACTTGAAGGCTGCAAAAAACTTGAGACTTGGGCTGAGGTTATTAATGTTGTGGGTACACAACCCAACCCAAACAGTCTGAGCTACAATGGAATGGTTTATATCAAAGCATTTCCAAACAAAACAATGGCACAATCAAAGTTCAGATCTAAATCCAATTGAGAATCTGACAAGACTTAAAAAACATGTGTTCACAGTTTATCTAATCTAACTTAGCTTGAGCTATTTTGCTAACAAGTATTGTTTCAGTCTCTAAATGTGCATTGCAAGTAGACATATCCCAAAGTATTGACTCAGTGTGGAGGAATACAAAGGCCCACCACACTTTTATATGCAAAACTTTTATCCTTTTTTGCTTTATAACGCTGTTATGTGCTGCTTTGTGTCGGGTTATCAAATAAAATTTCAATAAAGCACACAGAAATTTGTGGTTGTATTGTGACAAAATGTGAAAAAGGGGAACGGATATTTTTTCAAGATACTGTACTAACATGCAACACACCCCATTTATCACCTAATTTCCTCTGATCTATTTTGAAAAGTAACAGTGAATCAATAACATTTTTGTTAAATCTTGGTTTAACAGAAGAATTCTGTAAAATCCCAATAAAAGTTTGATGACATTAGAGAGCAGCAACTTTGTGTTCTTCAAAAAAAGCAACTCCAAAGAAAAGCTCTAAACAGAGTGATTTATTACATGATAAACTTTTAGCTACTTTGGCCCTGGTTCAAACTGTACAAAGCCCTAACATTTTTGCTTCTTGGTTCACTGATAACAGGCACAAAGACCACATGAATCAATCAACTGGAAACTGGAAGAGTTTGGTAACTGTCTACAGCAACACGCCTTTAGATGGTTTGATTTAAAAAGACAGAATTCTCTTTTTGTAGCTTCTTTTTTTTCTGCAATTTAAAGGTTATAAAGTTTTTTTTTTCCTTTTTGTATTCTTTTTGTTTTTATAAGCCTGGTGTCATGTCAAGCCAGTGTTAGCGTTTTTGACTTTGTTTTCCCTTTTGCTCTGCTTTTGATTCTCTGTGGTTTGGTTGAACCAAAGTGCAGACTGATGCTCTGGTCACCTGGTGAGTCAAAAGTCTCTTTCTTTTAATAACAAATGTGAACAGGAACTTACAGGATCCAGTCAGAGCATTGAAGACAGACAGAGAGTCAGGACACCAAACAGGGTAACATCAGGACTGGAACTCAACGACAAAAAACCAGGATAGTACCATTGGAATGATTCAGTGGGCTGAATGGGGAGGGAACAACAGTGGCGACAATAAAAGACACGAGAAAGCTGAGGTGAGTGGAAGTAGAACCCCAATGAGCAGGGAGGACATGTTTACAAGAGGGGGAAGAACATGGCGTCACAGTCGTGGCAAAAGGCTGTTGGGAATGTGTTAAGTTACAATACTAAGCGAGCAGAGGAAAGCTGGAAATGATGAGAACCGGGCTGGAAAAAGAAAGGCAAAAGGGAAACTAAATTAAATAACAAAACCAAGGGAAAAACAGATCAATAGGAAAATATAAACAAACACATGAAACATAAGAATCTAGGGAGTAACCAACTACACAGAAGAGAATAACTAAACTAGGATAAACAGAAAAAAACACTTGGCAGAGCAAAAGGGAAAACAAACTCAAAAACACTAACACTGTCTGGACATGACACCTGGCTTGTTATTTGTGTTTGGAATGCTCTGAAATATAAGAAAAACATGCCTCCACTGGTTTTACAAATAATTGTATTATTGTTTTTTCTATTAACAAACGCACATAAACCCTCTTAAAGTGTCAATTGTTTGCATGTGCAGCTCATACAGTCATTGTAAATGTAGAGTTCAGTACCTTTTGCCTCACACACACTTCAGCTTGAAGGCGTATACCTGTCGTGTTTTTTATTTGTATGGTGATTGCAGCGTAACAGATACCGGATATATCTTGTTTTGTTTGTGTTTAATTTCCATGAGTCACTGTCTGACGTCGATGCAGGTCGTTTCTACTGTCATTCCCTAGAGACTGCCTTATCTCCAGAGGGGAGGGGGGCACCCCCGTTTTTCCTGTCCTGGGGTAGGGTTGTCACAGCAGGGATACAATACCCAGAGTCTGAATAATGTGGCCAGGAGCTAGTTTATTCAAGCACCTTTTGTTTGTAATCACGAGCGCCTAAAACACTGCAGTTTCCCTCATTGATGATCTAGCATAACAGCAGCAAAACGAGGGGGAAGATAAGGAAGAAAAAAGACACTGCTAAACCAATTCCTGAGGAAGCCCTATCTCCAGCTGATTCTTTAGAGAATGTGTCGCAGTGAATATAATAGACTCTGTTCATAACTTTCATTGTATTTTGGTTGTGTCCACACTGCTTCAGGTAGGGCTGAAAACGACTTGTTATAAGAAATCGTAAAATGGAACACATGTCTAGGCGCTGAGAATGCATCATTTTTAGGAACCCACATGTGACTTAGTGGTGCAATATCATACCAAATTCCAAGGAGGCTGTTTCTCATAAGATTTACACTATACTGCCAAAAGTATTTGTCCGTCTACTTTTAAATGTACATGAACTTTGATGACACCATGTTTATAACTTATAACGCCCAATTTGTTGTTGGCACTATTGCCAGAATTATCAACTTTAACTATTGTGTAAAAATCTTCCTCAAGGTTTAGTTGGGGGTTCCCATAGTTAGATGAAGGAAAAACCAGAAGCATGTTATAGAAAATATGATGGCGTGATGAATGGTGAGGTGGATGCTTCTTAGGTATTGTTGTAGATTAACAACTGACAGTTTTTAGAAAATAATTTTTTGCTTGATTGATGAAAACATAACAAGGAGTGTTATCACCACTTATATTACTTCTAAATACAACTCAAAGGAAAAAAAATCTATATTCTATGCATGTTTACATGATGAAAATTCCTAAAAGATGTGGAAGCATCCTATAAAACAAATTAACACCTAGTTAAGTTTTTGTACAGAGTGACGGTTTTGTGATTGTATGGTGCTGTTGAGTAATTATATTGTACTCCTCAAATATTCCATCTGTTTAAGTCTTGTTGCACACATTTAAATGATGGTGCAGTCCCTCATCAAGGGACACTTGTATAATATCGCAAAGAATAACCCAGAGTAATTATAAAAAAAATACTTTTCAAATTATATTGTCATTTATAAGGGAAAATACTAACCAAACCCACAGGGGCTTAGGTTTGCAATTATATGCCCCATAAACCTAATAACTGGTTAACCTGGGCTAATTGAATTTAACTTTTCTAAGAATGTGCTTAGTTCAATTTAATAGGGATACGACCTATGCAACACAAGATTTCTCCGGGGGCAATTTACTTTTCACAGATCCGATGTCCGTCAGGGTGTGTGGGTGTTTTTAAAACACAACATACTGACCTTATGTTAGTTGTGACCCTCCGAGGATACAGTGGGTATAGCATAAAAATGGATGGATGTATTAACTAGGGAGCACTTGTTCTTCTTTAGTCACACATAAGCATGTCAGAAGCAGTGAAGGAGTTCAGTGCTTTGCTCAAGGATATGAAGAGGATGTAGATCGAAGCAGTGACCTTCTGCTGGAGGACACGTCAGAGCAGAATAAGCAGTTAGTAATGATTCTGAGCAGTCCCACCTTTGGTTTACAGACTAACAAAACAAAGTTATGGTGTAAGCAACAGACAGAGGTTATTCTTCTTGCCAGGTTTGGTATTATTGTATCATTATGGTTTGTGACGTTTGTTTTCTCCCTTTGATTTTATCTACTGTTGGTACATATTTGGTTAGGGTTCTTTGTGGTTACTCTATATCCATATTTGTTGGTTTTGCCTCTTCCTTGATGTTTTTATCCCCTTATGCTTATCTTGTTCAGTTATTTTCTACTCTGTTTGTAGTTTTTACCTATTCTCCATGTAAATGATATCCATTCTCTCTTCAGTTTATGCTCCCCCACAGCTGCAGCTCCTTAACTTAATTAGACTTACCTGTTCATTGTTTCACTAATCACTCTTCCCAGAATGCATTCACTTGCCTTTGTTGCTTCGTTATTTAAGTTTGGTGAACTCTTATATTTGTGTAAATATTAAATCCTTCACACTTATCTCGGGATTTATGCCGTTCCCCTGCTGCATTTGGTCACTTCACGTAACACACAAAAGCAAGACGGAGCCAGGCCCACCATTGCCAGGTTGTAGGCCGTTGAAGACTGGGAAACTGCTTAATATTTACTTCTTGTTAACGTTGTCCCGCAAAGGCAACAACAGTGTTTGAGCAGCTGTAAACAGCAAGACAGTCCAACAACGAACAAGATGGGTGGGGGTAAATACTTGCAATGTGTCATATCGAATTTAGTAGCGGAGAGAGGAATTAAAACAAAGCTCACCGCAGAATCGATGGTGGAAGCGAATGGTTTAAGCTTTCGGTGTCAACTATAGAATCAGAGGAGGGTATTACGATGAAATCATTGTTTGTGTCCAGTGTTTAGGACAGAGCCCGCCAGCACAGAAAGTAGACATTACATCAAGAGGTTGTCTGGAAAATAGTGCCACGCGTCGTTGTTGTGCCGTGCCTATACACCACCACCGCCTAAATATGTAAATAGAGTAAAACCAAAGAGCGGAGTTTCAGGGTACGATAGTGATGATGTTAACCAAGAAGAAAAGGACAGTGAGCTCTATACATGACTAAATTTCGAAAGGTACGGTCAGCCATAAATGTTTGTTGAACTTGCCGGGATTCACAACTCAGCTAAAGTATAGGAATGGTTGCACACACCACGTCAGTTTCATTGAAGAAGACTGAGTCGGACAGCGCAAGGGAAGTATGGAATATAAAACAATTACACTCCAGCTAGCCACTTTATGGAGGGATTGGTAGCTGTAGTATTCGATTCGGAGTTTCATAGTTTGAGACACAGCGGTAGACACGTGAGCATAAAGGTATATATAAAACCAGATGATTCACGGATATATGGTTAGCAGTTAGTGTAGGCTGGTGATAGGTAACTGGCA
This sequence comes from Crenichthys baileyi, assembly GCA_036173005.1. Taxonomy (NCBI): domain Eukaryota; kingdom Metazoa; phylum Chordata; class Actinopteri; order Cyprinodontiformes; family Goodeidae; genus Crenichthys; species Crenichthys baileyi. The sequence goes on along the minus strand of JAHHUM010002983.1, from coordinate 143,699 downwards.
GCTGACTTGTTATATTACTGTATAGCCCGACAAGTGTGTGCATGTGGTAGAGTTGCAGTGATTGTAAAATAATATCCGTTTGTCTTGTATATGGCAGTTATGTCGACAATTCACAAGTAAGTTATCCTATCTTGACGTTGTAAGTAGGTTGTAAAGGAAAAAAAAATCTGTTGTCCTTTGTATATGTGTTTCAGCTAAACACTAACAGGATAATAATACTGATTTTCCCTTCACCTTTGCTGTCTGGCTTGTTGGTGTGAGGGCTCGTGGATTCTTGTTCCGTTGGAGCATTAAAACCCCTTTAGAATAAGATGAACACCAGCTTGTCACTGCAGCAGAGCCACGTATGCTTTCCCATCATAAATTAGGTCAGCTGAACCCGGGAGGCGCCACCTGCTTGGCTCTATTGTTCAGACACGTCTTAACACTATGTGTGTCTCACCACCATAACCCCCCACGTGTGTGTTTCTTACCCTTGCACACCACACAGAGTATGACAGAGATAATCCTCAGGTTCTATATCATAAATTATCCTTATCCCATTAACATGTTGAACGAAACTAGCTCATAATTTGCCTTTCAATCAATCTGGAACTCATCTACTGTCTGATATCATACTTTGTAGTATTCTGTTCAGTCCATGAATACCTTTTGTATGCTTTACCTTTAATCAACTTGTCATAACTTTACTGAAAGCGCGATCAACCAACTGTCCCCCCCTGTTACTCATATCTGGTGATAGAGTAGATGGCTATAGAGTGAAGCCGAAAAGTGACACTTATGTATCTCATGCCGCTGGTAAATGACATGATAGAGGTTCACCATAGTATGTAATGGGATTAATTAAATGAAATATATTATGCTGGTACACATGGTTCACACAGCATGTTCAGGCTTGCTATAGTCATATCACTAGTTCGCCAATGTATGTCTGTCTCATATTCTCACTTGGTAATTTTGCTACTTTATGATTCCCCGCCTTTGTACCTTGTGTGTGTTGGTATTTGAAGTGTAATTCATACACAAGTTGTGGGTTTATTTACTGATGCCAAAGACCAAACGCATGTAGTAAAATCACACTATGTAAGGGATGACACTGAGAGCTGATCAGCACCCGTGCAGCAGTGTAAATGTATTTGTGCCGGTGCTCATATTCATATTTTTTGAGCTTTTATTACTATTTTGTCGGTAATCGCCATGACCCTTAACCGTGGAGACCGATCTTAACGCACACACTGTAGGAGCGGCGTGGACCGCCGCAAAAGTCAGACAGACTACGTCTTGATGGGAGACGGTGAACTATAAAGCTCCTGGACGTGTGTATGTCAAACACCCACATGCCGCCGCTGGTATATGTTGGCATGAGGCGAAGTATTGATACCAGCGCAAAATAACTCGAGCTAACGCGCAGCGCAAGACAGTATCAGTGCGAGATGATAGTCTCGATGCAGAAATGTCCTGTAGATGTTGGCAGACCTACACAAGACATTTTTGGACAAGGAGACGTTCGGTGAAAGAGCATTTTCTAACTATGTTGGCTATGTTTGTACAGAGTTGACTGTTATTCATGTTTCAGAACGGAGGCGCTATTCATTCAGACAGACCACATACATCACCAGACAAACAATTAGAGGAGCAGACAAAGTGTAAATTACTATGTACAAGCTATCATGAAAGTTTGTAATCATGATTTCTCTCCGAGTGCCTAAAAGTATGTCGCTAAGGAGCTTTTTGGAGATCTGAAAGCAATACTGCACGACGCGCACAAATAAATGTTGTTTGGTTGTTGAACGCACAAACCCAGTATTTGTTACGTCTTTTCAAAGTGGAATTTTTTTTTTTTGTTTTACACTGAACAAATCATTAGTCTAGGGGGGTGGGGGGGGGTGATCGCCCAAGCTTGGCATTGCAAACTGCATATGACTTGAAAAACAACAGATATTTAAGCTGTAACAAACGGTCATGGTTAGAGAGTGTGAACTTAAAGCATCTCCTGGAATAAGCCCACAAATTTTGTAATGGCAAAAACGAGGAATTACGCTTCAGTATCGAATATTGTGTAATAATTGGTAGAACGATAGTACAGAGAAAGGGGCCGCAGTTGTCAAGTGAATATTCTGCACATTAATTCCAATTGTCATTACAAACACCAATACACAGCTAAACACATGCAATAACTGTAAGAAATGGTGTTAAATCTCTCCACAAGTTATTTTATCTCATTCATTCGGTTACCTTAATATTTATTCGACACACTTACTGTGGATTTCCCACTTCTATGTAACTGAACAAAAGGAGCAGTTAAGCAAAAGTTAAACATTTCTGAAAGACTAAATGCAGTTGCTTTGACAGACTCATGAACACGGGTATCTCAATCCTATAATAGGGGTATTAGTTGTCTAGCATACATCCTAGGCATAAAAGTGGGACCATCTGTGCAAACCTGCCAATGAAAGATGTCTGGATGCAGTATTGATTTTTAATAAAGAAGAAAAACAACGGCTTGAGTATGATGCCTGAGTAACAGAATCTAATCCTGGACACGTTTGTAAAAACTATTAGCATTGCTTGCCGAGCATAAAGGTCCCATGTAATTGCAAACAGGCATTCTCGCAGCAGCAAAAAACGTTACGGTCCGCACCGAGAAAGTAACCTTAATACACATTAGTTTTTGTCTGTTTACAGTGTCGTGTCGTGCTTGTGCAAAATTAGCATTTTTCTTGCCAGGGATGTGGTCACTGTAGTGCTTAGGTTGTAAAAGTTTCGAGACTTACATTTGCTGTGTATTTAGGCGATATTTTATATTGGTGAATGTATGAGGAAAGTTCGTCGCATAACGTCTCTTGTGTTTTACGCTTGTGATACTGAAGAGACTGAGCAGCATTATCATTAGGCAGATATAACAAATGTGAATCCATGGGATAGCTTTTGCACATGAACACCTACCTGCTTGAACACAAAAAGCATATATAGGAACATAATGTGTTGCATTCAAAACTTCTGATGTAGTGCGTTAGAGGTGTCACAAAACTGTATCCCCAGAACAGGTTGTACAGATATATGTTCGTAAATATTCATAATAATAACAAATTTGTAATAATTGTGCACTATAGGTATATAGTCATGAGTGATCTTATATAGATAGATATAGGTATAATATGTAGCGGTAAATAAGCTAGAATAGTAGAGTAGACATAGTGATAGATAGATGATAGATAGATGAGAGTAGAGTTAGATAGATAGATTTAGATAGAAAGATAGCTCAGTGAGACTTGTAGATGTGAGAGCATTAGATATGATAGTATGATGATAGATGATAGATAGTCAGATAAATCAGTATAATTATCATCTTTCATCGTTCCTCTAATTTGGAGTGTAAGCCAGTTAATATGTTTATGACTAACTATCCTGTTGTACTATAGTGAGAGATAACTATTTTAAATCGCGTTCTCTGCGGAAATAGGTGGTCCTCTGTTTATAAATGCTTTGTGAAGCTAAAACATGTGGTTATTGTTATTTGTTAAATTTTTAAAGGGTGTATAGTGAAATGCACAAGTATAAAAATATATCGTGGTGGGTGTTCAATTCTGATCATTAAATTTATATATTGGCAAATTCACAACAACTGTGACCTCGTGGCAGATTTATCTATGGAAGCCTGACCAATTGCATCTAGTCATTGATTTGACAGCAGTTCCTGACCTTGAGCAGGTATGTTGGGTGAATGGAGAGGAGTAGATCCCTTTTAACAGGACGAAACCTCAGATCAGTATGAATGGCCATCTGCTGCAACATGCGAGGGTTGAGGGAACAACAATTAGACACAGAATAACATAAAAGCACTACTCCAGGAGAACCTTCTACTAAAAAAAAGAACACAATGTTAATGGTAGCATGGATTATTATTTATCCCAGAAATAAACCTTTAAATAGTCCAGGTTAATACAGCTAGATTGTATATACACTAATTAAGTACTTATAAACAATAAATTGATCAAGAAAGTGAAAAAAAGTTGCCCTACCAAGAATATCAGTGGTGTGGATGCTTGGATCAAAACAGTTTGAGCATTTATTTGAAGACCTTGAAAAATAATTATGTAGAAAGTGTGTCTGAAACAGATGGTTAAGGAGAATGTGCCATGAGGAATTCCTGTTATCACGTCCACCAAAATTTCCATCTGTGAAACCAAAGTTTCACTGAGTGTTGGGAGCTGAATCAGTTAATCACATGACAGATAATACCACCCAGTGCTCACAGCATTAAAATGTAAATTGAATGATTAACGTTGTCAAAGGCAGTTCTGAGGTCTAAAAGGATTAAAAATGAGCAATTTGCTGTACCTGCTTTTTAAAGAATGTCATCATCATTATTTAAATTAAAAGCAGACTTTTCCCTCTTTGGGTGCCAGCAAATTCATATCACTCCAGCAGTAGATTCTTTGGGGTGTCAGGGGTTTGCCTTGATATGCAGAGAGGACAGTAGATGTGTGGATAGAGTTCATGCTTGTGCAGGATATAAAGAAAAGGGGCTTTACTCTGGAGACTTGCAAGGTGATGGAAACACCTTCCAAATGAAGTGACATCTGTGTACTTACTTTCCAAATACTGTGCATGACACAGAATGAGTAGTCTTGCGTATTTTTAAACTTGGCTTACTGACTAACTATGAACTATTAAAGATAAATTCAAAATGCGAAGAAAGAAAATCATGAGAAGACAGGTACAATTTGGAATATATCCAAACAAGTTTGGAGAATAAACCTTCAAGGCATTTAGTTTTTTGTACTATGAAAAGATAATCAATTATGCATTAAATATCTGTAAATATCAAAAAAGCTAAATGTTTTTATAGTTTTATTAGTAGAGAAGTTGGTTTGCTGGTTTGCAGTGTTAAATTAGTTCAAAATATGTATAAATGTTCAAATCTGAATCTTCATGGATCTGTTCAATTAAAATGAAAATTAGTTACGTTAAACTCTGTCAGAATAGTTGTTAGAGGTCTCTATGAGGAAACATGGGACAATGTTGCTTTACATTCAGAAGAACAGATCAACCCTATAAAATCAAACATTTTTATAGTAGCTTTGCAGTGACATTTAGACATGAGGACGTATTTTAGCCTAGAGATATTGCTGAGTGTTGAGTCAGTTTGAATGAAATCAACACAATGATTTTTAAACAGTTGAGTGTTACATCTCCTCACTACCATGCAGGCCTAATACTCCCTGGCCACCACCACCACCGTAAGCAGAATCTTGTTTAAAAATGTATAAAAGGCTTTAAATGCGTTGCTCTCTGTCTAGTTGTCAAAAATTAGGCTTGGGTTTTTTTAGGTAAAAATTTGGACAAAAGAGATAAGCCAAACTATGTCCAATTTTTATTAACATATACGATCTGAAACAGTCATGAAAAAGGTCCAGTATTAGTGCCAAGAGTTGTAATCAACTTTTAAAACCAGAATACAAGCTGCTGCTCCCTCAAGGAACATTTTTAGATTTTTTTTGGTAAATAATGGATGATATTTTAATGGTTTAGTTAGAATATGCGTCCCAATGAGGATTGCTTGTCAGATTAAAATTAGCCTTTGAAAATAACAACCTTTAAAAAGGTATTAAACATACTTTTTCTACATATCTGTAAATGTTTTCATTGTTCTGACGTAATATTCTAATATAAAAGTCGTGTTTTCATGATTTCATGATTTCATGTCGAAGCAACATCTTAAGACATCAGACAAGAAGTCAGAGCTTTGGTACAAATGGGTCTTCCAAATCATAATAACCCAAAGCATACCGCTACAGTAGTTAAAAAATTAGTGTATGGATAACAAATTCAGCATTTTGGAGTGGCCATAACAAAGTCCTGATCTCAATCCCACAGGAAATTTGTGGGCAGAAAAGGTGTGTGAGGCCAACAAACCTGTCTCAGTTACAGCCGTTCTGTTTGGAGGAATGGGTCAAACTTCCAGCAAACTATTGTGACAAGATGTGAAAGGATATGCATTTAGCATTTAGCAAAGGGAAATACATTTTGTAATCCTAACTGACTTAAGACAAGAAACGTTTAGTTTGATTTAATGCCAGAAAGTAAGGGAAAAAAGGCTGGCATGCAGTATGTGTAAACATTAAGCAGGATGTAAACAACTTATGAAGTTATTGTCTTGTATCTTTACTATAAAAGTATTAAATTTTTGCTTTCTTTAAAATACCAAAACTCCGCTTTATGAAAAACCTTTAAAAAATTGTTCGCTGTTTGCAGGGATCCTCATTTAGAGCTGTGGTCACGTGATTTCTTGTTTGTTAAGCATTTAGGAGAAAATACAATCTAGTAAACGTGACCACAGGATTCTTTGACAGCTGACATCAAAAGGAAAGCAGAAAAAAAAGGCCACAGAGAAAACTGATTAGGACAACAGAGTCTTGTCAGTCTCTGTAGGCCGCTTGACGTTTGTTCTCTAAATGAGACACCAAAGTCAAATAATTTTTGACCTACACGGGGGGTCAACCACTATTTCTTGGAATATGAAGGCAGTCTGCCACTCATCAAACAGAAAGTCAGCTTCCTTTCTTCCTCCGACTGTGAAACGATTTCTTTAAGCAGCAGTTTTTAAGCCCTTCAGATAAATTATTTTCTTCTGTGAAATGTAATGTAATCAACTCTTGAAGGAAACACACTGATTATCATGTAGGCTTGAGATGCAGGAATTAAATTTGTAATAAAACACAAAACATACAGCAAAAATTAGATGGAATAAGCTAACAAAAAACTTCCAATTAATCCACCTTTTTAAATAGTTAAACCAGTCATTCAAGGAAACAGCATTGTACAGGACTCCTCTTTAAAGAGAAGAAGGCATTCAATAAACTGGTTAAAAAGATTCCTTCAGGCGGTTGGATTGAACGGAAAGCACAATCATCTCTTTTCTGATGTGGTAGGGTTATGAGAAGTGCTGAGGATCACTTCCCGGCTAACACAGTGAGACCTCAGAGAACGCCCTTAATTGTATTTGTTCCACTTGATGGTCATAAAGGAATCGTGCTCCTTGATTCACCATAAAGTCAGAAGGTTTTCGGGGAGTCATCCCACACTTCACATGCCTCACTGTCTTCTTTGAGGCTGGATCTTTATGTTGCCCTGGGCAGTCTAGATGTGCATACTGAGGACTTTTATTTATCATGTGATAAAATGCATGTAATAAAATTAATGGTGTGATTAATTCAGTCATAAGTCTAAATCATGGTATGCCAACAAACTCGTAATGCCATGTTTCACTTAAATCAGAGGTGAAAAAATTTGTCCATTAATCTATAACATTTCATTTTGAACTTTATCTGTTAAGTGTCAGCTATTTACCCTTCTCATTATCCTTCATAAGAGCAAGTTGAATATCATTGTGTGTATGGCTCTAGCTTAATAAAGCATACTCTTCTAAAACATATGAGCTTGCTGGAGACAAATGTTTAAATAAAAATAACCTACAGGTGAAAATATTTTCACTAAACAGCATAGTGATAAATCTCCAAATATGCTCCCAGACCACTTTATTAGGTACAGATTGGTAGTACTGGGTTGGGCCCCCTTTTTGCCTTCAGAACAGCTTTAATTCTTTGTGGCATAGATTCAACAAGGTGCTGGAAACATTTCTCCGGGATCTGGATCAATATTGACACAACAGCTTGACAAATTTGCTGCAGAGTTGTCTGCTGCACATCCATGATGCAAATCTCCGTTTCAATTACATCCCAAAAATGCCCTATAGGATTGAAGTCTGGTGACCTCATCGTCAAGAAACAAATTTGAGAACTGAGATGATTTGTGCATTGTGACATGGTGCATTAACCTGCTGGAAGTAGCCATCAGAGGATTGGCACACTGTGGTTATACAGGGATGGATTTAGTCAGCAACAATACTCAGGAAAGCTGTGGTCCGTATTTTATTTTTCAGACTAACGATTTGTTTTATTGTTATGTATTTCAGATATGCTCAATTGATACTGAGGGGGCAATGTGTGTCAAGCCAATATTCCCCAAACAATTACATCCCCTCTAACAGTCTTAAATGTTGATTCAAGGCAGGATGGAGGCCAACTCTTTATGCTACGTTTTGAATGTTGCAGCTAAAATGAAGATTAATTGAACCAGACAATATTTTTTAAAATTTGTTGTCAAGCTACTTTTGTGAGACTGTGTAGATTGACTGTAGTCCTAACTCTTTCTTGTCTGACCTCTAACTTCAACGAGGCATTTTCTTCCAAACCCCCACTTACCAGACATTTTCCTTTTTTTGCTGTTCCTTTTCTGGGTGGTTGAGAAATGAAATCCCAGTAGATCAGCAGATTCTGAAATACTCAGACCAGTCCACCCAGGAACAACCGGTCAATGTTTAAAGTCCTCTAATCTCCTGTCTTCCTCATTCTAAAACCCAGTTTGAACTTTAGCAAGTTGTCTCCAACATTTCTAGATGTTTAAATGCATTGAGTCGCTATCATGTGATTGTCTGATTAGCTATTTGTGTTTACAGGCTATTGAACCTGGTGTACCTAATAAAGTGGCATAATAGATCCCTTATTAGCCAAATAGATTTTTGAGAAATAATATTCAACTTTAATCTTCAGTTAATCACATTGCAATGCCAATAGAATAAAATGGTAAATCAAGCAGCCTGTTGTGAGCCCAAATTGTATGTGCGTTTATTAAGATAAATGACTCAAATAAAGTCCTAAAACATACTAATTTCATTGTATGAGTTGTGGATTGGTTTGATTTTCTAAACATGCACTCAGAACCAATAAGACTGGTCTCTAGGTGAACACCTAAAACTCTATTTTTGTCTCTTTTAAGCTTTTCTCAAGAAAGATTTTCAGGCCTGGATGCTTTCCTGGTGGGGGGTTCCAGGTAACTACTGTAAGGGTAAGTTGTTCCCATGTAAGTGGAGGTGACTGGTCTCTAAAACTGTCACACCTCCATCCGAATATCAGAATGTAGATTTTCCAAGAAAACAATGCAAAGCAACAAACTGAGCAATTTCAGACACTTCATCTGTCTGATTTGCTTAAATCCAATCAGTCTTATTCTTGGAAATCAAATTTGCCTGCGTTTTCGCCATGCCTCCTCACAGATTCCCCTGTTTCTAACCTAACTGCATAAACACCCATGGGGCATCTCCTCTACCTGTATTTGGCATCGTAAAGATTTTAACACAATAACGTGACTATTAGCAGTCCCCGCAACCTGGCAAATATTTGCTCTCCCTCTCTTCAACACATCCCCTAATAGCCGAGTGCTTCAGACACATGGGTTCCTGCATCTTCTCCCCCCGTCTCATCCCGCTATACTGTTGCAACTGTTAAATTAAATGTTCTTGTTTGGGTGGGGTGGGGGGGGTTGGTGCAGGGTTAACACATTGCTGTTATTATCTGTGAAACCAGTAAGGCAATTAATAAGTGCTGTAAAAGAAAATTAAGACAGATTATAAAGCTAACAGGGTTTATAACATTCAAATTTCCCTTCCTCTTTGTTACTAGTAAGATTAAGTTCAGCCAATGGATGGAGAGAGATATAAAAACCCTCCAAAGAGTAGTGAGGATTTAAAGTGTTTGTGAGAGTTTAAAGTGCCCTCTTGATAGTACTTTACTTTTATGATGTGAATAATAGGACCTGCTTGCTTGTGCCATGTGCAGATTAGGTCATGGTTCAGGTATCTGCTGTGTCAGGTGGACCATGGCTGTAGGTTTGTGTCTTGCTCACTGCACCTGCTTTTTAAGCAAGGTTGAAGAGCCCCCAAAGCTAGCAAGTCCAATCAGAGGCAAGCAATAGCTCGCCGGTGACTCATAGAAAAGAGAGAGAATATACCTACAGGGTGGTTCAGCCTCTTTGCAGCTCAAAAACAAGTGTCTTGTTTGTCAGATCACATCTTTTAGGTCAGCGGTTTTGGGGCATTGGTGCAAAGAGAAACACAGTTTGGGGTTTGTTAGACTAAGTTTGGCTTTGACTGTATCCCTCAAGGCATTGTGCTTTTTGTAGTTTAATCTCTTTCTGCTGCAAGATAGCATATGGTAACACAATGTAGCCAGAGTTAATCTATTTAATCCTTCATGGCAAGTACCCCAGAACTCAAGGAGGTCGTCAAAGCAAACACAAATTTGATCTTTTGATGAAAATATATAGAATCTTGATATTGGAACACCGCATCTCCCTGCAGTGATTGAGCTTTAAGATTTAAATTAAAAAAAATCTTCTATGTATTTTAAGCTATACTTTCATGGCATACATTTTTACTTTATCATATACTATCTCTTTCAGCTGAGCACATCTTTGGGCAAAGATAGAGTCAAGGACCCTGGAGAGGGTATAGCGAGTGAGTGCAGATCAATATAGCTAGTATGTGTTAAATTTCAAGGTTGTTTGATGTCTGGACAGGTTCACAGGGAACAGGTTCAGGCCTGAAACAGAAGCTGAGTCACCTTGCTTCTCATTTTTTAACAACTCCATAACAAGAGACGGTGCAAGATAGATTAAATATCCTTTACTTTCTTATTCCTCTTTTTTTTCCTCCGCATGCTTTTTCCCCTTTTGAAGTGTGTGACAATCAGTAAATCCAGCTGAGTCCTTCCAGTCTGAAAGAGCTGCAGAGAGCCTCGGAGATGAAAAGCAAATCGGAGGATGCCAAAGGAATTATACAAAAACGTCATTTATTTCTAAAAGTGTCATAAAAAATAAGAAAATATCAAAATCATTCAGCATCACAGCTTTCACTGTTAATGTACAATCATCTCAGTCACCCTTACATTCAATATATAAAAATATATATAAAAAGGCACCCTTTTGCTGAAAAATACGTAACATTGCAGAGTAACAATGAGGCACTTGTTCTGCTATATTTGAGTGCTGGCAACCTGTTTCTACAGACTGTGCAAAAGTTAACCATAATCTCCCTACATCTAAGTTTGCACTTGTTCCCTATGTAGCAATGGCTTTAGTATTATATTGGTTTACAGTTTTACTGCCTATCATATGGCAGCTTCTGGTTAGCGCTTATGTAAGAAGGTTGGTACAAACAATGAAGATTACATTGTGAAGGCCTGGAAAACTTTCTGAACAAGCAGAAAGTGCATGAATAGCACAGGTAGGTTGGTACACGGTTCGATAAACGCTCAACACTGATTGCAATCAGGAACACTGATTGAAAAAAAAAGAGAAACATGTGATCGCTGAGCTATTTCTCAGTTTGAAATTAAATGGACCGCCTGCAGGACAAAATTAGTCTGCGTGTTATATGATATTTGGTGTAATTCCCTGACACCTTTCCGCAGCTTTGGGGAAAAAAGCACTAAAGGCACAGAAATGTATTCCCAGTTCAGTGGGCTGTACAACAGCCAGATTCCTCATGCTTGTGAAGAAGAGACATCCTGGAGAAGGTTTTGGAGCAGTTCTTGCACTGATATTTTTTCACATCCGAATGGGTCTGTAGGTGAGCCCTGAGGTTGGACCGGTCCGCAAACGCACGGTTGCAATGTGGGCAGGAGAAGGGCTTCTCACCTGTGGAAGCAGAAATGGATACAAAGGCTTTATGAGGATGCACAACAAACTCTTAGGTCATAATTTATTCTCAGTCAGTCAGAACTTGATAAAATAAAAATACAAGCAAAATTAGTTAAGTTTATTAAATCAAACTACATAGGGACGTGTTGCTTCCCTAACCCAAAAGGCCAAGTCTTGACTCTCCATCCACTCACCCGTGTGCGTTCTGATGTGTCCCTGGAGCAGCCACGGTCTGGAGAAAGCTTTCCCGCATATCTTGCAAACACAAGGCAATGTGTGAGTCCTGATGTGCATTTTAAGAGCTCCCAGACTGACGTACTCCTTTTCGCAGTATTTACAGCTGAAGGATTTCCTCGCCTGGGCGTCGCAGTGCAGCTGCTTGTGCTTAAGCAGTCCAGAGTAAGTTGAGTAGGATTTGCTGCACAGACCGCACTGAAACTTCTCCACCTCCACCCCGCTTGGGTCCGTCAGCTTGGGCAGTATTTGCTCGTCTTCATCGCTCCTGGGGCTCTCTGAGCCGCTGTGGTCCTTGGAGGAGGTGTCGGACAGAGATGAGGGGTATCCGGAAATGGGGGAGAGGTCGCTGGGCAGCGGGGACAGCGGCAGGCTGCTGGTGGTCCAAACGGTGATGGGGCTGTAAGCGGCCGGGCTCAGGATCTCCGGCTGGGGGATGACGGACAATGGGAGGCCCTTGTAGAAGTGCGGCGTGATGAACACTGGAATAAAGAGCGTGGGATGAAAACTGAGTGAGTTAGGAGCGCAGATTTCAGAGCTGGACCAAATTATATAAAAATTTTATATTTCTGCAAGGTATTGAAAAAAACTTACAACTTCATAAAGTCATTCTAAACTTCAAAAAACAAACATTAGGCCTACCTGTTGGACTTTCGAGCTCACTGTAATTTGGCTTCTTTGCGGAGTTTATGTGCTTCTTGACCAGAAAAGAGCGTGGCATCTTGGAAAACAAGAGGACAACTTTTGGCAAACTTTTTTTTTCTCTCTCTCTCGCCTCAGCAAACAATCTGCAAGCCTTAAAGTTTGTTGCGTAAAGACGGAAATCCTTATTGCTTAACTCCAGCGGAGTGTCATGATGCGCCGCTGCGGTCTTGGAAACAGTGCCTCGGGTAGTTGCTGTAAAGAGCTGTAAATACTGCCCCATCAGGTGCATAGGAGGAGCCATCCACTTTTATTTACATATAGTGGGAGCTCAAACCAATTAAATCTCGCCTGCTTGTAGCCTATAGGAGCGCATGGCTGTAAACTGGGGTAGGTTCACTGTAGTTTATTCCAGCTAAGACAGGTGCTTTCTGCAGGACTTGTTTGTGACCACTTTAACACATTATTTAAAAAAAAAACAGCTACTCACAAATTAGTGGATTATTTACAAATGTGCAGAGCGTTACTGCTTTTTCACTTGTAATTTTATTATTCTCTTACTATGAGTGGCATATTTAACTGAAGAATGCACCTATAAAGCGGTGGCGCCACCAAGGGTGGGATTGGGGGCCAGTGACCCCCTCTAAAGGTGGTTCTAAACTCCCCAACTCTCCCCTCAAACAATCATAAATGCATAATATTTTTTATTTTAGTGAAGAGAAGATATGTTCCAATGAGCTTCAACAATAATTTATTTATACATTTGCAATTACATATTTATTTTTGTCTTTTTAAAGAGAGTTGATTTTGGTAATGCATTGCCCATCAGGTAGGCCACCAAAGGCATGAATTTAAGAAAGGAAAAAACTGAAATTTCTTGATCAAATCAACTTGAAATTTAATCCTAGGATCAGTGTTTTGATTTTTTTATTCAACTGACCTAATTTCTAAACTGACCAAATTTTCAAGTTAAGAGGTTTTCATACAGTTTGTTTAATCCCAAAAGATTTTGGCAAATGTGGCAAATAATTGTCCAGTGTGAACCTTTGCAAAACTTTCTGGTGGAGCTTCATTCTAACCATTTCATTTAATAGTCATTATTGACAATAATTTTTCACTAATGATGACAAATTATTATCATCATTAACGATGGCAATAAAACTCAGAAATTCTATCATTGCTTTCAAGTTTGCTTTGAAAGCAAATCTGGCCTTAGATTTGGAACCTTTTAATTCCCCTCGCACTTATATCAACATTTTCATGTACAATGATAATGACATAAGAATGATGTCTTCCAAACAGATAAATGACTGCTGGATCCGTGAGAACACTTAACAGACCAACCTTCATGGCTACATTCCTAATTGACCTGATCCAATATAGGTGGTAAAAGCCACACGCCTCCTGGCCAGCAGTGCATAAGCTTAATTCCTTGAAATGTAACTTTACGTGTAGTTCCTCTCAAGGTCAGCATGATGATCAAATTTGTTCCCGCTTCTGCTGAACTGGACAAATAGAGGCAAACTTAGCAATGTACGCCCCCTTGTGTTGGAGTCAGTTCTTCAGAGAAAGGGGATTTTGGGGTGTTGTACATCTTCACTTACAAGTCACAGGCTTAGGCTGCAGGGAAGTTGACAACCAGCCACAACCTGGAGTACTATAATGGGTTGGGTCACCAGATATAAAAAGCTCCTTATGTCTAGGCTGGGCGATAAGTTAATTGTGGATCTCTTATCTTATCTAGAAAGCATAATTGTAGATCAAAATTGGTTTATTTTTGAACCTGCTTGGATTAGAAAAGGGAAGGTTATCAGTGCATAATAACTCCTGTCTACCGTGGCGGATTCATCTCTTTGCATGGTGTGCGAGATAGCGAGGAACAATGGTGTTTGCCGGCGAACAAGCAGAAAATGTTGTGCACTCTTAAGGAAAATGCTTCGAAATCAATACTGTAACCAAACTGTAACCAAGAGAAGCAGAGCGTGCACGGACAGGTGAAAGATGCCATCTTGCAGTTTTTATGCTTCACTTCTGTTTCCGCTCTCTACTGTGGATGCTCTTTTACTGTCAGTAGGAGTTACAGCAAGCAGCAACCAGGACTCACATCATATCAAATAATCCTGAAAAGCAGAGGCTGCAGATAAGGAACTTGAAAATTATTTAAAAGCTCTATGAATTCTTGGCTTGCAGTAGGTCATGGTGTAAAAAAAGGCCCAAATTAATGTGTGAGCTTCTGTTTCTCTGGTCAAGCACACATAAAAGGGATAACATGCAGGAGTGAGATATCTGCTACGCAATCTGAGCACTTTCATCTTCCTTCACGTTCTAATAATTTTTATTTAGATTGATTTTTGTTGTGTTTAATCTGGTGTGTTTTCTGTCATCTATTATTTTTATATTCTGGAAACATTTAAATCAAAAACCTACATCATACCGGTGTTAAGAGCAGATTTTCCAGGATGAGAAATAGTTCTTCTTTAGCTCTTTTGCTTCATTTTCCATCTCTTCTAACTATACGTAGGTGCATCAATATATGTCTTACAGTGCCATGCAAAAATATTCACACCCCTCGAACTTCCATTAACGCATGCTTGCATTTCATCACATTACTAAAATAAACTTAAATGCATTTAATGGATTTTTTTAAATATGATCTGCATGATAGTGAAGTAGACAGAAAATTATGCATAGTTTAAAAAAATGTGGGTTCGATACTACATGAATACTTTGTAGAACAGTATTCTACAGTATTAGTTGCAATTACAGCTGCAAGTTTTTTAAGTATGTTTCGACAAAAGCTTTGCACATCTACACTATAACTTCTTCCCATTCTTCTTTGCAAAATAGCACTTGTTGTTGTGTAAGATACTCTAACCCTTATTCAAACTTCTTCAACACTTTGTGGTGTTTCTTGGTCTTCATGATGCTGTTTGTTCCCTAATGTTCTCTAACAAACTTCTGAGGCCTTCACAGAACAGCTGTATTTATACTGGGATTAAATTACACACAAGTGGACTGTATTTCTTGATTTGATTACTTTTGAAGGCAATTTTGTTATTGGATTTATTTAGCACCAGAGTAAAGGGGCTGAACTTCAATGCCCACCACATTTTTCAGCTTTTTATTGTAAGAAAGCTATATGTCATTTTGAATTCACTTCACAGTTGTGCATTGTGTTGTGTTGATCCTATAAAAAATAAAAAAAATGAATGACTGTTTATGGTTGTAATGTGATTACATGTGAAAAACTTTAACATAATAGTGGTAATAATAGTACTAAATATACAGTGGATGCTATGATCATGTTGTTTTAGGACACTTCCAGTAGGCTCATTTAAAAAAAATAGAGGACAAATCATACATTTGCAGCTTTAACAGAACAGCATAAATTTATTTACTTTAGAGCTGGTATTTTACATTTTTATTTGAATGCAACTGCTTTTGTATTGTAATTGCTCTTTTTCTGGTTGAACCTGTGTCACTTCCCACTGAAAACAAGAGAGCACAAAAACGCACAAACACTTGCCAACGTCTGTTTTGTGAAATAAATTCATCTGGGCAATTTATCATGTCCATTCTTTTTTGAAACAATCTGATTGAGAAAATGTTCTTTCTGATATGCCACTGCATATTTTCTGTGGTTTTTGGGTCTTAAGATATCATTTTTTGCATCAAACTGTGTTCAAATAAAGTCCACTGTTACTCATCTTTTAGGATTCAGATATCCTGGGGATATAGAAACATGATAACATGTCTGTGAAATATCTTTACTTTACCAATGCATTAATCATAATGTGTTTGATACAACGGCTACTGATAGTAGAGGACCTGTTTGGTGAGGTGTCCGAGAGAGCAAATCACATCATCATTGCTCCAGGCATAGATGACCTCAAGGACAGCTGATTGGGACCAATGCAAACCAATCTACTGCAACAGCATTAAAACTGGATTAACAACCCTCAATTAAAAGATTGTTGCCTGGAACATAAATATACACATAACCCTCTGTTTATAATTAGCTATACTATGATGGTTGGCTGAGGTTGATGAGCAACTTCACGACGTCAGATGATCTGACATGCCTCATGTGGTGGAAGCAGTGAGACATTGCAGCCAGCGAGATGACAGAATAGGAAATGAGAAGCACCTGGTCATTGTGCTCAGCTGCTCACAAGGCCTCACGGCGAGCTCAGATGCTATATCAAGAGACTGGACGCATGCTCATTGTATGTGTGTGTGTCTCTATGTGTGTGTGTGTGTGTGTGTGTGTTTTCAGTGACACTGACAGCACAAAATGAGTCAGGACTGTCAGACTCCGCAACACTCAGAAACCTACCCATCCCCTTTCTTTATGCCGTTGAGGAGAGTTTCACTTCTTACATGCTACCATTTAAACCTTGAGAGCCATGTACTGGGGACATCTACCCGCACTGATTTGTTTTGGATCGTCTATAAGCAGTATGGCAAACTCACGTGCCAATCATACCCTAAAGACCTAAGATAACCCCAACAAGCCTAACGTCTTACATAACCCTACAGCCTGTCCTTACTTAACCTTTTTAACCTTAACCCTGGTGTTGGAGCATGCATTTCACCTTACATTAAAGGATGAATGTTATTGGCTACAGCTGCTTCTCAGTAAAAGAGAAGCAAAATGTGAGTGCCAAAGTAAATTTATCAACCTGCTTATATTTTTATCTCCATGCCCTTGCCCTCAAGCTAATTTGATCCTGTCAGTCCTTCAATTATGCAGGAAGAGAGAGAAAAGCCCAACCTGTCCTCCTCACTCTCATCAAATGTCCTTAATTCCAAGGTCTAAATCTTAAATTGGTTCACACTAAGGCTGAATACGATTTCCTAGGGTAACCCCCAGCTCTACCTCTTCCTGTATTCCTTGGCACTTATCTCAAGTGGTGTGTCATTTAAACAGTTGAGAATCCTGCAGCAAATGTCAAAGTACATTTTTTTTGTTCTTGTTAAGGAATAAAAAAAACACAAAGCACAATATTGTCCAAGGTTTTTGGGATCATCAATTTCTTTTAAACAAATGTGTTTTTGTTCTTGGAACTTTACCATGGATAATTTAGATGTTGTTGTGGGTTTCATTTATGACCTTTTGAATCACTAATTGATTCCTCCTTGGAATAATTTGGTTGGCCTGCCACGCCAGGGAAGGCTGTCTACTGTTCCATGTTTTCTCCATTTATAGAAAAAGTCTCTCCATGTGGTTCACTAGAGTCCAAAAGCCTTAGAAATAGCTTTTCAGATCAAAAAATGATATGTTCCTTTTTGAGATATCTTAGCCTACTTCATGTTGTCAGACAGGCAGTATTTAATTGATTTCTTGATTATATGGGCCTGGCAGTAATCAGGTCTGGGTGAGGCTGGTGAAATTAAACCCAGTTTTCCATACAATCTGGTTAATAACAGTCAATTTGTGATTTCACAAGAGGGTCTATTACTGCAATCCAATTCAGCCATATTTATAAACCAACTTTAAAACAACATAAAGGACTGTATATTGCCACATACAATAAAAATACAACCCCCCCCCCCCCCACGCTTGGTCTGTGGAGCACTGAGGAGTAGCTCATCTAAGGGAACAGGAGGGTGTATGAGGGTGGAGCATCACAGAGAGGTAGGATGGGCCAAGACCATGGAGCACTGTAGCATAGACTGAAGGTTCATGAACAGAATATGAGATAAGAGCTATTAATGGTTTGGTTTGATTAAATATCTTTTTTTGGTAAATGAAATAATCTGAAATGGTCTGTATTTTCTCAACTTATCTTTGTCTGGTGTTTAAATATGTTCTATAGAGCATTTAAGTGTGAGAAAAACTTTCCTGACTAAATCTGTAGAGGGTAAAAACTTGTTTCACAACTCTTCAGGTAATGTAATAGTTACATTTATTGTTTACTAGGGTAATTTTGTTCCATTCTGTTATATTTTTTTTCATATCTTCCTACATTTTAGACGTACTCTTAAACTGAGCAACTGCAAAACATGATTTCTCTCTGGGATTGATAAAGTATTCTGATTCTGAATACATTTGACATACATCATGCAGATTTGTTATACTATGAGGTACGTTTCACCTTATATTATTGTTATTAATCTAACATGCAGAAAAGGAAATGTATACTGTAGGACTAACAATTGTATCTGACACATACAATTCAAGATTCATAATTTGACATATTGATTCAAGTGTGTTTATTTACATGTAATCAGCGAAAACTGATGATGTCTCAGCTTCTTCACCAATAGAGTAGAATATTTTAACCACAGCCTTTATTGTGTATTTTCTAACATATTTAGACACAATGATACTTTATATCAATGTTAATAATGTGGAGAAATTCTAGTAATAAAATAAATATATAATTTAAATAAAAGATTTATACAATTTCAAGAAAATTACCTTTAAAATATTTTATAAATGTGAATTTAAAAAATGCAATTTCTGGTGAGGAATAAAGTAGGACATTTCCACAGACATTTGCACTTAAAATGTCTAAATGTCTAAAATCACATACAGATGCAGATGATGAGAACATCCTTACTCAGCATTATGAAGAAGGTTCACCCTGTTTAAACCTTAGATATTTAGTTTGGTGTACTACTGACTGTTGGAGTAAAAGTGAACATCATGCTGAGATCAAAAGAGCTGTCCGAGGTCTTCAGAAAGTAGACTGTAGAAGCTTGTGATTTAAAGGTGTTTCAAGAGATCTTGAACTCAGCCATTCAACTGTACAAAATAGTCTACAAGTGAAAGGCAGTCAGGACAGCTGCCAAGTTCATATTCAAAGCAGACCGTGAAATGCTAAATGAAATCTCCCAAACCCTAAAAGTTAAATCGGGAGATCTACGGCAGGCTCTTGCCACTTTTAATTTTAAGTTACATGCTTATACAGGCAAGATGAGACTGAACCCTGTATGGAAAGGACACAACAGTCTTAGTATTCCTCCTTTCCTTTAACTCATTGATTCCACTTTATTCTCAGTAGTATTTTTCATTTTTATCACAATACAGAATTTGGGCTTTTTTCTCAGCATTCCGACTTCTCCTCAACATATTTCAGCTTTATTCCGTATTGAAAAAAAAACAAAAAAACTAATTTCTTTCTCCTCAGTTGACTCCTATCATCCCTTTCTACAATAGAGCTCCCCATAACCCACAGAAAATATTGGGACGCCCTATCCCTTAAAAACATAGGATTGAGGGCTAAAAATAATGGGAAAGGGGTAAAATGGAATTTGGCCAAGGAGTATACTTGATTCAGCCTTACATTTACTACATATTTGTTTCCAATTGGGATGCCCTACCCCTTACATCTTTAGGCTTGGGGGTAAAGGTTAAGCAGTGACATAGGATTCAGCCTTAATTAAAGGTAAAAACCAAACACTCCCAGAAAAGCACTGCAGAGCATGTCAGTGTTTAAATAAGGCTGTGTGAAGTAATGCATGCCAGGGAGGCGGAAAAAAAGCACAGAAAAAGTGGAGCCATGTAATATTGATGCTTCCAGAGTTGTGCAGGTGCCTTTGGGTAAACGCAGGCGCGCGCTGAACACGCCGCATGTGATTTCCAGCTTCAGTCATGTTGGCAGCACGATGCGCGGCGGAGACGGGCGCGGGGCTGTGAAACCGGACCCTCTGCCAAGGATGTCGACGAACCGGAGTCCCTGAAACCTCAGCCAACCCGGGATATAGCCTCTATATGGACTGATATGTGTTTTTCTGTACGAGTGCGGGTTGCTTTATCTTTCGTTTTTTGTTGTTTTCTTTCTTCTTCTTCTTCTCCCCCTGCTGCACACAGTATATAGTGGAACTGGATGCCGTGTGGGCGATGCAGCCACAAGGGATATATTGTGAATTGACGGAGATGTTTTAGCCAGCGTTGCATAGATTAAAAACAAGAAAAGGAGGAGGGATCAAATAAGATATCGCCACCTGTTACAAGAAATTCAGGTAAGCTTCACTAACCTACTGTCGCTTTTTAACATTTGCAAAGCCTCATAATCATACACAGTAAGCGGGACGTTCTTCCTTATTATTCTCCCAAAGATCCATGAAATGAAGCGTGAATCTATTCACATTGTACTTTTTTAAAGGTGAAATACGCCTTAATGTTGCGCAACAAAAATTTATGTACCCATCACCTTTATGATCCAAAGGGTAATAAAGCATATCCACATTTATTAGATTTGTGTGATGCACTGAATGAAAACCATCACAATAAAACGGAATTTCTTTAATATTTGATTAGGTAGAGGATACATGGGCTTGCACAAACCTTTGCATTGCATCAGTGCAGGTATATACAGTCAGCAACCGCAGTTCCTCAAGCCAGTGCAGTGACAGCAGACCTCTTTTCATCCACGCAGCTATTCAGCTGCGTTCAATCAGCCTGCTCTTTCTGTGCTGAATGCCAATCCCATGCAACATCCCTACTTAGGGGGGAAGAAGAATATGCCAGTTTTTATAGCTGTTCACAAATCACTCGTCAGTGCTGTGCTTCTTTTTCTCGATCCTTCCCTGCTTGGAAGAAGCATCAAGGCAATGTCCATCTGTGGATGGGTTTCAGATGGCAATTACTGCTGGCCCAGTATGCTTTGTTAGCTTTAAAAAAACAAACTTCTAAATCAGACCATTTGTTTTGCTTCTTTTATGGTGCTTTATAAAAGTATTCATAGCCCTTTAACTTTTTCAGATATTGTCATGTTACAACCCTAGACTTCAGTGTGTTCCGTTGGGTTTTTATCTGATACAGCACAATAGTCAAGTGGAAGGAACAAGATACCAAGTTTTCATATTTTATTTAACTTCTGTTTTGCAAATACAAATCTAAAAGGTGTGGAATATATTTGTATTCAGCCATCCACCTTATGCTGCAATTACAGCTTTAAGTCTTTTGGGGAATGTTTCTCCAAGGTTTGCACATCTGGACATGGAAATCTTATAGTCTTCTTTGCAAATTGGCTCCAAGCACTTTTCAAGTCTTGTCACAAATGTTCAGACGGAATTAGGTCTGAACTTTTACTGGACCATTTTAACACACAAGTATGTTATGATCTTAACCATCCTATTGTACCTCTGGTCATATGTTTAGGGTCGTTGTCCTGCTGGAAGGTGAACTCTTTCAAGTCTTTTGGTGCCACTGGGAGTTTTCCTTCCAGGTCTTGTATTTAGCTCCAACTATCTTCCCACAACATTATGCTGCCACCACCGTCCTCAAGAGCTAAATCAATTCCATTGTTTGTTCACCAACCTTTAACCAAACCTTTAAATCCTTCATACTGGGGTCTACATATATATTCTTCAGATAACTGGTTACACTGGATTTTATTTAGGGGTATCAGAGAAAAAAATGGCCTAAATGCAATATGCCTGACCCATTCTTCAGATTTTTAATTGTAAAAGCTTTTGATAAGCATGCATCATTTGCCTTCCACTCAATTATGTGCTAATTTGTGTTGGTCTATCACATAAAATCTCAATAAAATGCACTGAAGTTGGTGGTTGTAATATGACGAGTTAAATTGTTCAAGGGCTATGAATAATTTTGCAAGCAACTTCAAAATAGACCGGTTTTGCAGAGTTTTCTATGTATATGTTTGATACACCCAAGGCTCAATGGTGAAAGACACACAGAAGAAGACTACAGCTCAGTGTGTTCAGGTTTGGACCTGTCCTGTAAAGACGTGGTCAGAGATCAGGTTCATTTTGGTTTGATGTGTGTCAAGGTCCCACTCGCTGTCTAAGGACTGATGCTGATTTGTCACTGACAGTTGTAGTTCATAACCCCTCCATTTCTTTCTGCTTATTTCCAAAATCAAAGAGCATTTTGGCCAAGTGACAGGGCTGCACTGTCTGAAGATGGAAAGAAAAGATAAAGGGAAGAAATGAAATAGTTGCCACTGTTGTCTAAGCTGTACATCAGGCTGTGAGACAACTTTTTTTTAAACTGTCTTTGGTGTATCACACTCAGACTGACACAATCACAATTTAGGCCGATTTTGAAAACAACGCTTCTCTGTTCTCATCAATAATCTGTAAATCCCTTTGGGACATTTAAAAATCCTGACCGGGTAAACATCGTGTAATATACAGGCGGTATCAGCAATCCTAAAGCATCACTAGAAGCAAGGAATGTGCGAATTGACATTAATTTTGTATGTTAATGCATTCAAAGTGCTGTTCCACTCCCCCAGCAACACCTAGTCCCTTGATATGTAATCGCGCTGCTCTAAATATTCAAGGGTTACTCTTTTTTGTCCTTTAAATTAAGGATAAGGGACCTTTTTTAATGCCACATGTCTTGTTCCATGAGCTATTTTGATCTTAAAAGGGAGTACTGTACTGAACAAGGTATCATGAAACAACCTTAATTTTAACCACTCATATCCAGAGATTGTTTCCTGCTCACTTCAGCTGATCAGCTGGATATTTCAAATTAACTCATAGTTTGGCCAAAATTATGCATCTATCTCAAAACAATAGTCTCTCAAAATAATGTTTTTTTCACATATCAAACTGTTATTGTGTCATTCCGTTTATATGAAAGCTACATGCAGCTGCTTTGTCCTCTTATAAGATAGAACAAGAGATCACGAGGTTCAAGACTGAATGCTGATTAAATCAAAGTTCTGAATGGGAAACTGCTTTGTTCCTGCAAAATAGGTATATGTTTGAGATACCTTAAATGTGCAAAACAACACTTTGTGGGTAGTTTGTTCTCATTAAGATTATAGTTGTGGGTAAAAGTTTCACATCTGTAAATCTGTCTGACATCAGAGTGGAAAAGCTCTCACACACAATCTAATCTCAGACTCTCTTAACTCATTGGCTGGATAATATGATGTAGCTCCACCATTGCCTAAATGTCTAGTTTTGATTTGTTGATCGACTGTGGTTGACATGGAATGAGCGGAAGTGAGGGTCCCTGTGTGAAAGCAGTCATCAGTACTGAACACCCAGAAAGCTTTCCTATATTCTGAGAAGCCGGACCCGGTGGAGTGAACAAGGATTGATCTCCCTGCTGGGGGAGATCAATCTGTGGCTAAGATGAATGATTGCTTCGCATCCTACGCTATTCTATGTTGTTTATGTTAAAATAAAGCTCTTTTCACCCATCTTTGTTACGTGCTTTGCTTCATTAAGTAACTTTTCCGTGTGCATGCTCTTTGCCTTAGTAACCTGGTTCTAGGTCCACAGCAAAGGACTTCCAGGCATCCAATCCAGGTTCAAAACAGATATCTTCCTATCAGAAATAGACCTTGGTGGCTGACAAAAGCAGTGTTATTTTCTATATTTAGATGTGTTTCTACACCAAATAGTCATTGTTGATACAGCTGGCCCAGTGACCATCTAATACTGCAGTAAGTGTCTGACCGAAAAGGCACTTTCTCCTTTTGTCCTGAGGAAATTCTTATGGGAATTCAGATGGACTTTTTGGTATTTCATAACGTTGGAGCTTTTACCTTTTAGTCTAATTTAATGTCAGGCAGTAAGAAAAACAAAGGTCTTTTCATAAAGTCTTTGCAAATGTCTGGTTTTAAATGTAATCTTCCTTTCGACATCTGAGAGTCAAACAGATTCTTGATAACTTTAGTCTTTAGTCACTCTCATTCTTACAGAGAAGAGTTTTTGGATTAACTATTCCGCAATAAACTTTGAAGTAGAAATATTTGTCTTGCATAGTAGTGAGTATACATTAACTGCTTAGTGTTTTCTCTATAAACTTTAGTAAACTATTAGATGTTTAATTTTTTTTACACAGTAAATATTATTCATAAAACCTTTACCTCCCTGGAAAGGTCAATAATTTATTTTCAGCTAATTAAACTTTATTAATAAGCCAAGAGACTGATTTGATTTTGAAAATTAAATGTTTTTAAATTGGGCTTCATATTTGCACAAAATACACAGAAAGTCAAAATGAAGTGAAAGCATTTTGTGCTATTTGTGCATTTTTAGCATGTATTTTGGTGATTTTCCTCAAGCGATTGTTCATTCGAAAGCATCTACAACTGCAAGCCTGGACGTCTTTATTACAACAGAGCCCCAGAGCTCAGCAGCCGAGACGAAGTATTCTACCTGATGTTTCTGAGGGGTTTTATAGCAACTGTTAGGTCAGTCATCCACACAAGCAGCTCCAGATGTTAAAGTCACAGAGGAGGAGCAATGCGCCTTTTTTTGCAGAGTGATGTATAAGCGGGACAAATAAAAAGAAACTGGATATTTTTCCGTGCAGAGAAAACATATTAACGGTCTGTGCCACGGCATCACTGTCATGCAACGAGAAAACCAGTAGCCTGTCTTAACGGAGACTGATGGCTAATGAAGCAAATGCACACCCAACTCTTCATGAAGGAGACGGCCCAACTCTCATTTATATGCACCTCATACAACAGCCCATCTGATTTAGAGGATCCGGAACTGCAACACAGACTTACTCACTTAAAGCTACACATGCTTGGTGATGACTGCCCTGGGGAAACCAATAAGGGGTTAAATTATCCATTATAATAAATGATTAGTTAACATTTACATGACAAAACGAGGTCGCGTAACATCTGCACCAACAGAGGAGGGTTTCTGTCAAGGGTGGGCGGTATTTTCTTTACACTTAGGAACCTGGAAGTAGCCCACGCTGGACAATTTTAGGTCATATTTGATTAATGTGTAAGAGTCTGCTTGTTCGTTAAGCACGGCTGCTCTGAAACCACCATACGGGAGCAGCTCAGCCTTGATGGCTCACGCTGTAATCTACATTACTGTGTTTCCATTTAATATTTGCAATCTATTTAACCAGTAGACGGAAGCCTAAAATAGCCCCAAGCAGTGTTCAACTCATTTCAGATTTTCCTTTTTTTTGTCAGGGTAGGATAATGCACTAAAAGGCACTCATAGTTTCTTGAACAGCTGTGGAGCTGTCTACAACAGAAGCTTATGTGGAGCTGGAGCAGCTCATCAGTGTCACCTATCCTCCACTTAATCCATTTAAGCATGGTCCAGTATAAGATTCTTACAAAAACAGTAATAACACCATGGTTTTTACATGTTTTACATAAATATCTTACACAAAAAACAAAAATGTACAACAGGATGCTTTTATTTAAAACATGAAAGCACCATTTAAAATATACAACATTTAGTTGTAGTTTTTACATGTTAGTTGTGTAAATATTATTCCTTTTTGTTGTTCTGCTTTTTATGCAAAGTCCACAAAGTCAGGTGTACAGAGTGTGTGTCACATATCTGAAGACTTTTTCAGGCCGAGTACTTTACCTTGTAACATCGCGTATGCGGTCATAAAAATTGAGCTTTGTGTGGATGTCACTTGACACTTGATGAAACTTGACTCTGGGAGCCTTTAGGGTCAGGTTTGCTTTTTGCAGCTAAAAATATTTGGTATTTGAATTTGTTAGTGTTGCAGCCTGTGCACTGTTGGACTGCTGTCTGGAAGTGCGAAGCAGTAAGAGGGGGAGAGGCAGGACTGGTTTACTCTAAGCTCCACACAACCAGAGAAAACTAGTTGCTCCTGCGCTTTCTCTGGCATGTCATCAAAATGACTTTAAACCTTTGTAACGGCATCAGGTTTGAACGGTTTTAAGTCGTTACTTTTTAAAAACCTTGGGGTGACTTGTGGTGTCAACCTTATGCCTAACAACAACAAACAAGGGAATTCTCTTAGGTGGGTGCTTTGCCGTTTCATACCTCTAGTTTTGGTAATTTCATGCCTGATTTTCCCAGGAGCAAAATGGAGCCGTATGCCATGGGGTGTTTTGCAGCCACCATGCGTCACTTCATACCCGCCTTAGGAATGTTTTGTACCTGCTTTGACAACCAAGAATTTTAACAAATTTCCATTAATCTACTTATAGTCTCCTAGAAGGAAGTATGATTAATCCAGTGAATGATGTTTTGCAACAGGAAGTAACTTCACTGGTCCAAATGCGACTCAGAGCAGTCAAATACTTGTTTTTTCCAGGTGCTGCTGTTGGTGAAATTTGACTGCATTGCGTTGCTTCCTGATACATTAATTGCTCTTGGGAAAGACACTTATCTTCCAGTTGCCTACAGATCTGTATATTGGGGTATACATTTGTCAGCATTTAGAGTGCAGCAGGGTGAATGAGACTCCAGTATAACTAGCAAAAAGCACTAGATAAGTTCAGTCCATTTGCCATTCATAGTGTATTGAGATAACATTTGCTGTAAATTGGTAGTATATAAAAACTTGAAGGTGTATGCAATTATACTTTGGATTATCACATGAGATTTGAGCATTTCTGTAATTATTTACCTCCACAATAAATCTATTTACCAAACTACCAAGAGAAATGAACCAACATGCAATGGTTTAAATACGTAGGAATTAACTCGTTTGTTTAGGAGGATGAAACTGAACTAGAAGGGATTAAATTTATACATTACATATTAGTAAATTGACCTGGAGCCCTTTCAGATACTGTAATGAAAACAACAAACATTTCGTAGACATAAAAAAAAACAAAAACAAATCGGTGCTGGTTCAACTAAAGAGCTCCTGTCTGACCTTAAACAGTCAGAGGTGGTGATTTCAACCAGTAAGCTGCTTGATAGCCTTATGGACACCACTACCGGAAGAAAAGCACAAAACTAATGCTTTGTCTCCAGCCTCTCAAGTTCATTCTTTTGGCATATGAAACCCCAGGTATAGCTCTCTCTGAGATTATAGTGTATTAATTTGGTCACAGACAACAAAATATAGCCCAGTCTGAAAAAATACCTTACCTGGGGTAAAATATGGTGATGGTTTTATAAACTAAAAGCAGATATCCAACTGAGCAGAATACACACTTGAAGGTGCAGATAATTGTACATTGGCTTAATTATGAGTTTTAAGTATGATGTTTATATCCTAAAAGTCATTTTAGCTGTTGATCAGTATCACTGGGTATTTTGTAAAAGTGCCAAGACATTGAGCAATGTTTTAATTGACATATACCCAGTTATATCCAAAGTTTAATTGTTAAAATTCAAGGATTTGCAAAAAAATTAAAGCTGTAAGGCCACTCTCCTTTTAAGCTCTCAATATGCTATCTACGTTTATCACTGTACACACTTCTTTGTGCATGTAACAATTGTTTTCAATGTTTTAATCTGTGTTCTAACACAAAAGGCTTTTGTAAAAACTGTGAATCATGACTAATTCACAAACTGCTTGTGAGATAATTCTGTGAATTCCAAAAAGCAGGCAGAAGATTACCTTTTCAAAAGAAAATGTAATTTCCAATAAAAAACAAATGTAAAATTTGTTTCTGCAGTTTCGCAAAACAAATTTTCACCTTTACATCCTTTGACCATAAAAGTCTAATCTCAGTCTATAAAGTCAGTGTATAAATGTGTCCATCATCTTTACGAATGAACTTGGTTGGGAATTAATCCTGTAACTCCATGGGATCATCAACTATTAAGGAAAAACAACACTACACCATTTCCTTGTTTTATAGAAATAACTTAAGGCAAACTTAAGGCAAACAGAGACATCTTTGGTTTCGTTGGCAACTGTGCATTGCAAAAATATTCACACTCCTGAGACGTTTTCACATTTTGTCATGTTAGAACTACAAACCTTAATACATTTTACTTGGATTATATGGGACACACCATATGCTAAGTGGCACATAAATCTGAATTGGAATTTAAAAGGATACAGCATGTCAGATTAGGTGGCTGGCCATATATTGATGGTTGGCACGTGGAGGATTAACACTATGTTCAGATGATGGCTTGAACAGTGCTCCATGAGATGCCAAATTTAAGGATACTATCTAGGATACAAGTTCTCCTCAACTTTATCCCTGAGCTGTCTGTTGTGTTCCATGGTTTACATGATGCTGTTTGTTCAATAATGTTCTCTAACAGACCTCTAAGGCCTGGATGGATGAATCTGTTTCTATCCACTCACAATGTTAGTCTTTAACATAAAATGCCTATGAATAAAAGGCAAAGTACCTGGAAAGGTTTGCATTTACTTAGATGTTGATTTTAAGTTACTAAGTAATGATTCGTTCTATACTATGACTCCACATTTTTTTATATAATTGTGACAGTAACATGCATTTTGTTTAGTATTTTGCCTGTAAAATTAAGTACAACTTCCTGGAAATCAAAAATCCACTTGAGAAGTTTATAAATGTTGCTTTGAACTCCAATCAAATCAATAATCTATGAGGTTTATCATGTAAGGAGCTCGCTTCCCTGAGAAAGTAATTAGCTTTTGCGCAGCACAGTTTGAATTTCAAAATAATTAGCTCGAGCAGAAGAGAGATAGGGGGATCTATATTTTCTTACGTTGTAGTCGTTCAGTAAGCATGTGTTCCTAAAATGTGCATCATTTCAGTGTAGCAAGCCTTTAGGAAAAAGCTGAGGTTTTTAATCCTTTCATGTACTGATCACTCAGCATGGAGCCATTTCCAGATCCGAAGGTTTTTTCCAGTGAGGCAACTTAGACCTCATTGGTTTAAACTCCAAAAGTGATTACATTCTTAATGTATTCAGGATCTTTTTTGTGCATAAGCAGAATAATATGTCAAATTAAATTCAGAGTGACACAAAAAACTGTATGATAATGTTTGACTTGTCCTATTCTTTGATAAAAAAATTGTGCATCGTTTATTTAAAAAAAGGCTAACAGTCAGGTTAGAGTACCCATTAGGAGCCAATTCCTCTAATGTTTATCTTCAGGTATTTCTGCTGTTTATCTGCTTCCACTCTGATATTTTGTCCTTTAATAGTCTGTGAAATGACCCACGCTGATATAAACTGACACCCACCCGGTATCTAGAGGTTCCCTGCAGACAATGGACATACATCATAGTCAGCAAGGTCAGGATCTCAGTCTATAAATGTGTCCATCATTAATTTACCTCTCTGTCTATCATTCATGCACATTTGGCATAGAGAGCACAGCTCACTGTGCCTGGAGCTGCAGGTATTGACTTATGAGGTAATGAAAGTCTTATTTTTTTGACAAATGTGGGAAAAGAATTGAAAGCGTGATGAGACACTCGGCACATCTCACAGTAATCGATCTTGAACATAATCTGAATGAGGAGGGGGAAAAAAAGGAGTCGCACCTCTTGGCGGCGCACAAAACGGCCCCTGATGAATACAAGATGTTCTTACGCAAATGTTTCAGACTGCTGCCTCCTGATATGAGCCTGCTCACTGCTGGAGAAACTCTGAGGGATAGAGTCATTAATATGTCAGGTTAAAAGGGAAGCATCACTCATTAGTTTAATTGCAGATGTTTTTAATAAAACCACATGAAGTTGGACTGATTGGTCAATGGGAGCAACTCTTCTGTAGCCGAAAGTCTTATTAGAAATAAGCCTAGGAAGTAATAGTAATAATCATACTGTGCCATTACAACCTGCCTTTAAAAAAAAAAAGAACAGATGGGCTTGTCTCGTGGCGCAGTGGTAAAGCTGGCGACCCGTGTATGGAGGCCTTAGTCCTCGACGCAGCTGTCCCAGGCTTGAGTTTCGGTCCGGCTGCAAGTCGTCCCCCTCTCTCCACCCCATTTCCTGTCTGCCCACTGTCAGAGCAAAACTAAAAATAAAGGCCGATAGTGCCACAAAACAAGATATAAAACAAGGAATATAAAAAATATTGGGTGTACATACACATTTATGTACATATTTTTTTCTTTATCTTCTTTATCGTCAAATTCCTTGTTTGTGCACACAAACTTGGCCAATAAAGCTGATTCCGAACATGTTATTTGAAACAGAGCATTTAATAAATGTTTTCATAAGATATTATTTACACTCCCATCAAAAAGTATTTATACCCAAACGTTTCTCCATCCACCCTGACCAGCTTTTCTGTCCCTGCCAAAGAAGAGCATTCCCAGAGCATGATGCTGCCACCACCATGTTTCATTGTTGGAACAATGTGTTCAGTGTGATGTTTGGTGTTAGTTTTCCACTACATATAGCATTTTGCAAGAATGCCAAAAAGTTCAAATGTTTCCTTTCCTGTCAGGGCACCCTCATTCTAGGGCTGATGTTAGTGCTGAATATTGTGATGACATTTACAGTTAACCCAGATTTTCTTGACTCTTTCCTTTCATTGTTTCATTATGATGTGTCCAATGCTCTTTGTGAGTTTCAACATCTTGGCCAGTTGGCAACCACAAAAATACATCCAATATGGAATCTTATACAGCCATCAACATATTCTCAAACCTGAGCTCTGGATCTTTGCATCTCCTCCAGAGTTACCACAAGTTCTTTGGCTGCTTCTCTAATCCTGTTCTTGAGGACCCTGTGCATTCAGGTGTACAGCCCTATCTTGGTAGGTTTGCAGTCGTATGCTGCTTTGTGTTGATATATCGCATAACATCCTAATTAAAGCCACTGAAATTTGTACTTTTAATGTCATAAAATGTGAAATAGTTCAAGTGGTGTGAATACTTTACTGAATAACATAGTCTTCAAGAATGAATTAAGAAAATCTTCAAATTAAATGACATTAAGAAGCAGTTTATGGAATGAATGTCCCAAGCTTTGTGATCTAATCTTTTGAAATTTCCTTTTTTTATGTGCTTTTCAGAGCCGCCTTTCCAGAACAAACTTTTCATCTGTTTAGGGCCAGAAATCTTGTAAGAATTTTTGTATTATAGCAATAAGATGTGATTGACACTTGGAGCCTGTACAAGAAACAGTGTATGATATAACATGTTAGAGTGTCATTTTTTCACTTCCTTTAATTACTTTTACACATCTGCAGTAAACGACCGCTGCAGCTCTCAGTTTGATGGTAAAAACATAGAGAGAAAACTTTGTTTTACTGCCATAAAGGCAACAAACAAAACTGGCCAGACTTTGCCCCTCCAGACTCGCTGCAATTAAGATATTTACTCATACAAAAAATAAAGATCTCCTAAATCAAAAGAAAAAGGCTTCCAAGCCCAAGCCCCCTTAAGAAGAGAAAACTAGATTATCGACTTGTATTTGTTCTGGGTAATTTGATTGATGGTCTCTATTAAACCCAATCAGACAGGAGGACAGAAGAAGGTTCTTTGCAATCTTTTCAGAAAATAACTTTTGCTCCATAAAAGCATCACATCCAGGTCATTTCACACACACATATGAGGAAAGATAACTTGTCAGTGGGTTTACAAAGATGATTAAACAGACTTTTGGTAGCTGTGCAGAATTCACAGACAGCAGTGTCAGTAGCACTGTTTCACTGTGTTGTCCCTGTGCAGCAGAAACATACCTAGGTGTAAATGATGTTAATTAAGCTTTCAACAAGTTGTTTAATTATTGTTAAGGAGTAAAATGATTCCCAGTGAGTGGTAATCTGATACAACACAAACACAGAGAGATGCCAAACCTATATGTCTTGGAAAACATGTTACAGGTGCATTTGTCCACACCTCAAACGCATTCGAGTATCACAATCAGTGATTAGACAGTGTCAGAAGCCTTAGCCTTTTATTTTGTCTGTATACACATCATATGATGGACTGCAAAATGAATGTCCATTTTCTAGAGATGCACCGATCAGGCTTTTTGCAGGGTAATATTGATTTCTGTTTTTCGACTTATTTGTGGAAACTTTGTTTTCATTTTAAGTTAAAAGTAAGAAACATTTCACAAAATTCTAAATAAAGTGCATTAATAAACAATCTGTTTTTGAGGCATTTAGATTGTAGAGGCGTCATTTTTTGTGCTGATGCATTTATTAAAAATTCTAGTCTTGTGTAAAATTAGCTCCTGTTTTTTTTTTATTCCCATTTATTTCATTTGACACAAAAGCTATATTAAGCTCTACTCTGTTTTAACTAACCACATGTAGACTGCTGTGATATAAGTTGGATTCATTTGTATCTTGCACCTGCTGGCCGCCAGTAAACACATAGTTCTCTCTGTTTGTCTCTTAAATCCCACACATGATGCTGATCAACATCTTATAGGTGCTGCTAAGAGACACATCTAAATATATTTTATTTGCATCATGAAGATTAATCGCTAGAAATCATTCTTAATCTTATGAATCAAAGCTCTGATCAGTGACCAAAAGCACAAAAAACAGAGAACGTCAAATCTTTATTTTCTCTGTATGAGAATTGATTTAGTTAGAAGATAAAGACTCAATTCAAGAAAGTATTTTAATCAATTTGGAAAGACTATAATCAAAAGATACTGGTTGTAGCAGGAATGTAATTTTCCATCAGGGACAGAGATTATGGGAAATGTTCTATGTGCAGTGCATTTCCTGTTGCTCATTTTGTTCTTGATGCTGTAATTTTTGAAAAACATATCTATCATCATCTCTAAGGAGACAAAGAAAGTCTCAGGAACTTTCTGTTCTGGGTCAAAAAACACATGAGTGTAAAGCAGATGGGATAAAACCCATCTCAATATTTGAAAAGTAAAACTGAATTTACTGGAGTTGGATACGGACAACTGCTCCACCTGCAAGCTCCAAGGGCCATTTGTCATCCTGCTTGGGCCGCAGCTGTCCTCAGCTCTCAGAGATGGAGATGTCATGTTGCAATCTCCACATCATCTGGACTGTTTTGCTAGTTTCCTTGCTTAGTGCTTGCTGCCTTTTTTGTCTAGGAAGAGAGCATTATTGTAAATACAGTGCTTAGCAAACTCATAGGACAGAATATACGTGATGCTGTTATTATAAAAGGAGCAATGCTGACTTTGCTTAAATGACACAAAAGGTTCAGACTGTTTAATCTTTGGATTCTCAAAGGACAAAGGAAAGTGCTGGCATCTGGCAGGATATGCAGGAGGGCCTGTTCAGACAAAGTGCTTTGCTCTGAGCTCCAGACATCTCTTTCAGCTGACCATCTGCAGACATTCAGTTTTAAAGCATGTCTTCACATTTTACAAGGACAACTGTTATGTGCATCACACATGGGAGTGCATTTGGAAAGAAAAAAAACCCTGTTACTTTGATAAAGCCAAAATAAATCTGTCTTACAATGCTTTGCCAAAGCATTTTAACTTTTACACATTTTGCAAGGTTACAACTACAAAGTTCAAGGTATTTTTATTGAGATTTCTCCAACTCCTCCATTGGATTTAGGTGTGAACTTCGAATGGGCCATTCTAACACATTATTCAATTCTTACATGTAGACCATTCCATTTTTTGTTTAGGGTTGTTATCCCTTAAAAATGTGAACCTCAGACCCCAGTTGGAATTTTTTTGCACCCTCTGACAGATTTTGCTTCTGTTTTGTCCTATATTTAGCTCCATTAATCTTCCCCAGCACACCTATCCCAACAGCATGGTGCAGGTTTGGGTGTTAAGGTTGATGTGCTGTATTAGTTTTCTGCCTTATATGACATGCAGAATGTTTTCCAAAAAGTTACATTTTAGACTAATCTGACCATCTTCTTGTACATT
Organism: Crenichthys baileyi; assembly: GCA_036173005.1. Taxonomy (NCBI): domain Eukaryota; kingdom Metazoa; phylum Chordata; class Actinopteri; order Cyprinodontiformes; family Goodeidae; genus Crenichthys; species Crenichthys baileyi. Next base: position 109,854 of record JAHHUM010002983.1, on the reverse strand, counting down.
TTTTGTGTCTTCCACATTCTTTCCAGTTTAGGCTGATGACCATGTATTGGGAGGTTTGCAGTTGTGTATCGGGGTTAAGAGGGCTGAATACAAATGCACGACACCATATACACATTTTTATCTGTGTAAAATTTGACAAACCATAGTCAATTTTCCTTCCACTTTAGATATGTGTTAATTTGTGTTGGTCTACCACATTAAATCCCAATGAAATACAAAGCGGTATGTGGTTATACAAAACGCTGAGAGGTTCAAGGAGTATGAATACATTTGTAATTTGCTTCATATTAGAGAACAAAATCTTTTTCAGTCACTTAGGTGTCCTGACTAAGCCATAAAGTTTTATTTGGGTCTTTTACAATGACATTTAATGTTACCATAACAAACAGTAAAGTAAAGTAACATGTCTTTTAACTTTAAAAAAACCCTAAAACCTGCATATTTCTCAGCATTTTTAGCAGAGGAGAGTAAATAGATCCGATGAGCTTATTTGTATACTTTGCTGTCCAATCTAGATAAAACCTGATCCTGTGAAAGAATGCGTCACTGTGTAAATATGTTGGTCTGTAGTGCAAAATGTCCTCTCTTTTTCTTCTGCTGTCACGATGCTCCTGACACCCTCTGTGTGCATTAGCATCTCCACCACTATCATCTAAATTAGGTGTGAGCATCTATTGCAGTGAGAGACCGTTAGATTGACCAGATATATTACTGGCATGCAGAATGTGAAGGCTTGTCATTTAGCCTACATTGCATTGCAGTCCAAGCAGTCCTCTGCAAAAGTGACATTGCACACATTTATGTTGCTACATCTACTAAGATGTTTGAATTAAGATATATGGGATTTAGAAAGTGTATTGTTATATGATATAAATTTGAATACATTTGAATAGGTTAGGGTTTGAGATTACATCTGGTTTCCTTTACAATCTCACAATGTCTTATTATGGATTTGTGAACAATTATGCCCAGTGCATGCTTTTATTTGATATGCGACGAAGAACATATCTTTGTATGTAAACTCAAATTATCATTTTTTTTTTAAATCAGTCTGTTTTTCTCTTGAGTAAAACTAACATCACTCAACTTACTTGAGAGATAGAGATAAGTGATTACCACTCCTTCCAGACGATTTATGACTATTCTGTCCTTTAGGCAGACACAGAGGACACTGAATGACATCTCTCATCTTCTTTATACAGAATATAACCTCCTGCCCTCTAGTAGATGATATAAAATCCTCCACTGTAAATGCGTCTGCTATGTGAACTCATGTATTCCTCTTTCCATCAAATTGTTAAGAAACACGGGTTAAGGTTGAGGGATTATGCAGTAGCTCAGGGGTTTTAAGTAGTGGCTGTGTGAAATACATGGTTTTCGTACAGTTGAGACTGAACAAAGTGTTTGTCAGTTGTATGTCTGGTGTGATTCAAAAGCATTAAAAGAAAATGCAGCTGGGAGTTTCAACCATTTTCCCTATGGGAACAGTCAAACCAAATTTACTAATAGTACAATCATGATTCAATTTAGGAATCATGTAATGACAAATAGGACACTGCATAAATGGATTTTTATATCAATTTCAGCTTATATAAAAGCAACTAGATGAGGAATGAAAAGGACGTTCTCCCAATAGCACACACAATAATTCACATTTAAAGTGCCTAAAATCACTTAAAGGTGTATCATATCAGGTGCACATGATGAGCACCTCATTACTCAGAATTTTGCCACCCTTGATATGGCATTGCATGTCTCTACCATCAGAACAAAAACTATACACGTTTAACTTTTATTGGAGGTGTGCAAGAAGGTAACCTTTGCCCCAAAAAGATGAAAAAGACCATGAAGGCTAGATTGAGGTTTGCCAGAGAGAATAGGAAAATGACACAGAGTTCTGGGAGTTCTGGAATTATGATCTTTGGACAAATGAGTATAAAGTAGAATTATTTGGACACCAGAAAAGAGTACATGTTTGTCATAAACCAAATACAACATTCCAGAAAAGGAACCTCGTACCAACTGGGAAGTATGGAGGTGGAAGTGTCATGGTTTGGGGATACTTAGCTACAACTGGACCTGGATAACTCACCATCATAGAATCCACCATAAATTATATTATGTATCAGGGGGTACTTGAGGAAACGTGAGACCATCTGTAAAAAAATTAAAGCTGAAACAGAACTGGACCATGCAACATGACAATGACTTAAAGCTGCAGTAGGTAACTAACCCTGGGATGGGAGAGGTGGCTGGAGGGCTGGAGCATAGCACAGAGCAAGGGGGAACCCATCTCTTAGAAATGCATCTGACAACATATTAAGAAAAAAAAACTAATGAAAATGATAATAATAATAATAATAATAATAATAATAATAATAACAAAATAGTAATAATACACTCTTGTTAAAAAAACAGCTAACAAAAATGCAGTTTTTTGGTGAGGTTTAAAAACAATCAGTATGAGAGCCTGACCAACATGTTTGGGCAGCTGGTTTTACAATAAAGGGGCAAAGGCTTGATCACATCTGCGTACAGAAATTTGGAAAGACTCGGATCAAACGATCATCTGAGCTACGTGATCCTAAGAGCACCTATGATACCAACAGATCTGACTAATACCCTAAACCAATAGGTAGCTAATAGAGAGTCAAGTAAATTGAAGATATGCTCATTCTTTCCTGGCAGAGTTAACACATTGGCTGCAGCAATCTGGACCAACTAGTACAGTGTTAAGAAGGCCTGGCCATTATCAAAATAGAAAGAATTGCAATAGTTTAGCCCGGATCACCCGTTCAAGGTCACTAACAGGATTTCAAGTTTGTATAAAACCCACAGTTTAAACAGCACAGAAGTAAAATAAACTGTCAGTCATCACACCCAAATTTTTGACATCCAGTTCACAAAAGGTTCCAGACTACCTAGGTCAAAAGTAAAAATTTTCCAAAGATCCCTAGAACCAAAGATGGTTAGTTTTGTTTTATTCTCATTCCATTCAAGATTTTATTTTTCATTTTCAAGAAAACGAACAATCAGTTGTTTAAGAGAAAGTGAGTTTCTACATTTTATTAAATTTAGATCTGAGTATGTACATTTTCCTTAAAACATGGCCGAAGGCACGCATGCAAAGTTAGACTAGTGTAGACCCGGGAACAGAGCCTTGAGGCACTCTATTCTATTCTATTCTATTCTATTCTATTTGAAACAACAATATATTTGAACTCTTGAAATGTGTGAATACAGTTTTTACATTTATCTTACATTATTTCTTTCATACTGAATCTCTCAGAAAGAGCTAATGAATGGAGCCACATTATGGAGACTAAACCCAAGTTTTTTTGAGCTCGTTTAAGGAAATGTGGACCTTACTAAAGTCTAGATGAGAATATCTATGACTCTGCAAACAAAATTTTAAACTATTTCCTAATTATTCGAAAGGATTAATTTCATGGGAATTGGGGAATAGTATTCGGGAAAGAATACATAAAAATAAAGCAAGGTAAACCTAAAGGTTTTTTTCAATTCATACTGTCCTCAGAATATGATAAATATTTACCAAAGACTTGGATAAATGAAGAATTGTAGTTAAGAAAAGTTTAAAACCTGTATTTTAATTAATGTATACTTCATTTGGTTTAAAAAATCACTTGTTTGCACATTCTATTAGGACAATGATGATAGAGGAAACACTGCAGCGCAACAAAAAGCTGGCATTGAGTCAACAATGGATACTAATGAGCCACGTTTTTCACGGGTGTGCTTTTGGAATTTAATAAATGCCATCAAAACTAAAGTCACTTATGCTTGGCATTTGAAAAATCCAAGAAAATAGAAGAATATGAGTTGATTACGTTTTTTGCTGTCTTGCATGTTAATCTACAAGTTTGTATGTGTAAAGTGTTTAAAGCAGATCCTTCAGAATCATGAGAATCATTCAAATTTTGAGTTTGTGCCATTTCTTATCTGGTTGATGTTTAGGAGATAAACTGCCTCAGATTCCATATCCCACATATACATACGGCCATTACAATACAACTCTAGTGTCTGTATTGCTTGCAAATGTAGATTATATAATTTCATTCACAGTCAAAAGCATGCAATCAACAACATTTACTAAGTCATCCATTTTTATTTTTTTCCAGACTTCACCTCTGCTGAGGAACAGCATGTTACCTTAGCCCCATCCTCCCTGGTGCTGCAACAGAGCCACAGTTCAGGGACCTTTAGAAGAAATTCCTTCCTCCAAACGATAACCTCAATCTGCTCTCCAGCATTTGCTCTACTGGGAATAACGCTGCTTACACATACACACAGCCAGCAGGACAAATGACAGAGTTGCTCTGCTGCCGCCCAAATCTGACAGCTATGATCCTAAGAGGCCCCCTGCTACGGCTCAGATCAGGGATCAGCTCGCTGCTCGATGGCTAGATCTCAACACTCAAGGAGCTGGGGGCCTTTCTGTTGAGGTAAGTCTCAGTCTCCCTCTGCGGTGCTGGTTCTTAAAATTGAGTGTGAGCCGATTTTTCTCCTGCACTTGTTTTCTGGAGTCAAGTGATTGTCATGTCTGATTAAAACTGCAGTTGTGTAAATTAAGCCTCTGCAAAACTTTCCTGAAATCAGTTTATCACTAAAATAAGATAAGTATGTGCTATTTAGTAGTACAGATCTTTAGGTTTTTACTCGCAATAAATTATAGCACATTCCACTGTGGCTCGATTTTCTCGTCTCTCCGACAAGCCATCAGACACGGTAACACAGTTCATTTCTGGGAGGCAGGATTCAATATTGAAACATTTATTAGGATACCTAGGCTCTCACCTTTGCTAATAAATTATTCATTAATTCTTAATGGTCTCCAGTTTTCTGCAGCAAATTGCACCACTGGGGTTCTTTGCCCAGCCAAGTTTAGAAGAGGCACATTTAAATAAAAACTCTCTTTCCCTCAATTGTATAAGTTACATATGAGAAATAGTGAAGCATAATGAGCATAGGCAACCTGCTAACAATGCTGATTTCAACTCAGCCGTGTGGTTTTGCTGTATTGTAATTTACGACTAATTTAAGACCGCTGCATTTGTCCCTGCAGTCTTAAATTAATTTTGCTTTTTTTTCTCCATTGCAGAATTCCTCACTGCATTGTAGCACATGGATTTCAAGACTTCAAATGAAGAGGTTGGTGGGATTTAATCAATCTTACAATTGACCATAATTAAAGGAAGTGCTGTTGTGATTATGAATATGAATATATTATTGAATATGTAATGTTAATACTTTAATATTTTATTAAATCATATTTCGGTCTGTTAAGAGTTGTCGTGTGAATACCACCCCAGTAAGGCGATGGTATTAGGACAAAATTGAAAGGGATGAGCCAAGCTCTGACATTATTGAACAGCAAAACTCTGCACATACATGGAATGAATTCACACAATTTCTTAAAATACAAGAATTTATTAACAAAAATAAGTGAACAAGTTGATCAAAGATTGTTGAAAACCATGACCGAAAGAGGGATGCAACATTATCATGCAATATTTATGTTTAAGAACCAAGGATTATCTTGAAGAATCTGGAACTGAAGTTAAGTTAGTCTTGGAACTAACATAGGCAATAATTGGCATACCTTTAGACAACAATTCACAATGCAATATCAGATAGAATATTATTTTAATAAAATAATATTTTAAAGAAGGATTTGCTGAATAAAACCAACCTTCTGGATGACCAATTCTCAACAATGTTTAATTAGCTGCCTTTATTTATTAAAATAATATTTAAAGAAATATTATTAAGGAAATAGTAAAATAATATTTAGGGAAATATTATTTTCTAGATTGAAAACTAACATCCTTTTTGGGTAAATGATCTTTAGCAGGCAAGCACGTGTTCTTAGCTGTTAGCGATTGGAGCTAACAAAAGAAGCTTATAGCTTATCAATTACACACATACCTTTAAATTATCACTAATAAAAGGGTTAAAATGCATAAGCGTGGACGGTGCGTTATGGCTGATCTGCTGTGGTTAAAATCACCCTTTAAATAAAGTTTGTCTTAACTTAAAAAAACAAAACACAAACAAAGAACACACAAACTGAGCACATGTGCTGAGCAGATAATCTGCTAGCACTAAGATGGCTGAGTTTCAACACAAACAAAACCAAACATCATAAAACAAAAGATGTTTAGATTATTTCACTCTAAACTACTTCTCTCTGCCCAAAACACAATCTCTTACATGAACCGTGCTGAGGAAAAGTTGTCCGGGGTGACGAAGTTGAAGAAAGCATCCCCAGTGTACAAAGGGTTAACTTGCTAACCTCCGTAGCTGTGGGGTGGGCGGCTCGTGCTGTAGGCCGACCAAACTGCACGTTACTGCTGTAGCCACGGTGATGCGGTCCCATTGTCCTTACTTCAGACCGGGAAAACTGCCCCACTCGGCGTTGTAGAGACAGGGTCTCTGCTGGGAACTCTCTGGAACTCTCTTCTGTAGACCTCAGAGAGAAAGTCAAGCAATGCTTGTACCTTAATTACCCCCATTCATGAATGAATACCAGATACACAAACAGCAATTCATTCCTACTTAACTTATTGCATATGATCACGTGACTGTATGACACTCTTGGATCCAGTTTGAAGAGTTATGTCTGTTTGCCTGCAAAGAGACATTAGTGCGCTGTGTCCCTCCGTCTAGTTTTTCTGGGGACTTGCGTGGAAGAGGTCAGTTTGTTGCAAAAGCGGGGTTTTTATTTGGACAGTGACGTCACGGGAAGTCCGCTGTTATTCCCTGTTTCTGGGTGTGCTGGAAGTAGTTTAATGCAATTTATTTTGAAAGTTCCAGAAAAGCTCGTACTGGCCTTTCATTTTGTACCCATGGCTACGGTCCCAACAGTGCCCAAGCATTTTAAAGCAGTGGGACACAACATTAAGCCTTCCAGCATGTTTAAAAAGCTGGAGAGTAAAACTCCATATTGTAAAACTGAGTTTTAGAAACAATATTTTTTTTTCTCACAGTTTGCCTTATAGTTTCTACTTTATCAGCTAAGAAGATGGTTCTGATAGATCAGGGGTGCTCACACTTTTTCAGCATGCGAGCTACTTATAAAACAACTAAGTCAAAATGATGAACTTACCCACTACAAAAATGCAAAATATATAACTATTTTCAAATGTATTTAGGATTCTTTGTATGTACAATGTATGTTGATGTACCTTGCATTACTGAATAAGCCAATATTGCACAACACACATAATAAATAATTATTTACATTTTTTGTAATTACCTGAGTTTACTTTGATGACTTGGGATGGAACTGGGATTTTAGTTCCTCCACCTTTCTCTTTCTCAGCTGGCTTTTCGGTGGAAAGTCGATGTCGTATTTTCCATGAACAGTCCGAAAATGCCGCTCCACATTTCCCTTCTTTGGTATTGCGATGGTAGACTGGCAGATGAGGCAAACACACTTTGAAAATGACATTGTGAAAAAAAAGTCCACCTCCCATTCCGTATGAAAGTGATATGTTTTTGCCTTCTTACTTGGTCCAGCTTTCTCACTCATTTTGATCAGCATATGTTTTAGCAAGGGCTTACAATCTGAAGGTAATTCGCTAACTAGCTTGTTTTGCTGCGCTAGTGCCGTCGTTTACACATGAGCGGTGACCTAAAGGTCAAAATTCAGTTGTCATCTGAATGGTTGCCCTGTATGTTAATCAAGTTACGGGATGTTTGATAGGCTGACAAATATTTTTTTTAACGTCACGCTGCGATCGACCAGTACTGCCTGGTAGATCGCGATCAGTAGATCGCGATCGACGTAATGAGCACCCCTGTGATAGATGTATGGCATCTTGATATTAATATGTAGTAAAACCATGTACATCCTCCTTTAGCTCCAGGGTTTATGTTTTAGATGATGAAAAAATTATTTGTTAGACTGAAAGCAGAAGCCAGGTGCTGCTAATAACATGCAGTTGATATTTTGATCATCAGCAAGTAAAAACAGGAGTTTGGGCAGTTTGCTGGTCCGGTGTGTGTTAATTCAATATTTTTGTTGCTTAAAGAAATTGCTTAAAGAAGAAATTCTTGCTATCTAGCAATTTTGGAGGCGCTATTAGGTATTTCCCGAACAAAGCCAAGCATAATACATGAATGAAAAATATTCAACGAATGGAGAGTGAATCCACCTCAATTTTAGACTATGCATTGCTTAGAGATGCTGCATTAAAAACAGCTACATCTCCAACTCTTCAGGTCTCACTTAGGATGCTAAATGTTTAAGTTCATGACATTACAATTAGAAAAAGATGCATGGCGGCGTGACTTAGGCTCTAGAACAATCTTCTTTGGACACATGAGGTCTTACTCTGTGTCTTGCACACAGATCATATGGGTTTTATCATATGTGTATCTTCCCACTAGCCTACAAACCTCAACTAACTGAAGGAATGTTGGAAATACAATTGGTCCAAAATTCATTTTTTTTAAGTCCTGATACATTAAAACATAAAAAAAATAAAAAAACATTAAAAAAATTATGGTGGACTTCCTTTTTATCATGACTCTACAACCTTAGTGATCCGATTACAAGGGAGGAGCTTTGCGTGCGGTAGCTGATACCTCACATTAGAATGCACCTCCACATGAATCTCAAGTGACCGTTTGTGATAAGCACTCAGCTCCAGCTCTGGATGCCGATAAAATAATATCACACATGAGGATCTGACTTATAGTCAGTGGGGGGCACGGCACATCTCTACAAATGTTTTATAAGTAAACAAAAATCAGGAATTGCATTCAGAGCGACTCACATGAAAGACTTTATTATAGACATGGACATTATTCTGACACATGTCAAATCTGCCTGAGTCATGTTAATCACCGTATTTTGACAGACGTTCTAGTAAGTCATGTGTGCTCTAATGGAGAAATGACTGATGCTGTGTTGGCAAGCTGTGTGTAAGCCCACCTCTGCTGACTAAAGAGAAAAACTAAAGCTTTTAAACTCCACATTCTTAATACCGGATCAGTTACTGTGTGCGAATATATATTTTAAAAAAAACCAGAGAAGATGAGATCTCAACAGTTCTTCGCAGCTTCATTGCTTGCATTAGATGTGAATGTTCAACAATGCTTTTCCTCCCTCTTTTTACTCTACACATCCCAATCAAATATATCAAAGTACCAGTTTTAAAGACCCTCAGTTTGTTTTGGCTTTAAATATTCAGGGATTATAGAGCAGCAGTCAGGATATACAGGATGGATTCATAGCTTAGGTATGGGAATGCATTCACTGTCACTGCAGTATAAACCTCTATAGTTATACCTTTAGTGTATTTTAGGTCTGCTTTTCACTAGACTAGCTGTCGTTATTCATTTATAAACTATACAGCAACTGGCAAAAGTATTCTTGGCTCTTAGACCTTTACACATTTTGTCATTTTGCAATCACACACTTCAATGACATTTATTAGGATTGTATGTGATAGACCAACACAAAGTGGCGAAATGGATAGAAAATAAAATGGCTTTTAATATATTGTTTGTTTGTATTAACCCCCCCTAAATTATGCTGATCCCCAAGACAAATCCAGTGCAAACAGCTGTTCTGTGAGGGGTTTTAAAAGATCGTCAGAGAACATTAGTGATGAAGCAATATCATTAATACCAAAGAACAATGCAGCTGGGTAAAAAGGTAGTTTTAAACGGGTTTACTTAGTAGAGTTGATAGGAAGATAAATGGGGCAACTACAGGACAATACTGAAAGAAAACCTGTAAGAGGCGTCAAAAGACTTGAGCAGGACAGTGACACTTTCATAGACTCTTTCCATCCAGTCTGACTGAGCTTAGGCATTTTGCAAAGATGTCTGGGTAAGAATGTAAGAACACCTGAAAAGATTTGAAGGTGTAATTACAGCAAGGTAGTTACTCAGGGTCAACGAATACAAATGAACACCTAATTTTTCAGATTTTATTGAGAAACAAAACTCTTGAAACCCAAAATACTGTGCCAGTTTGTGTTGGTCCTAAAATCACAACAAAATACATCAAAGTCTGTGGTAATAATGTGATCAAATATGAAAAAGTTCAAAGGGTATGCTTTCTTGTGCAAGACACTGTAATTGCATAATGCTTTAATGTACCACAGGTGACATTATGTAAGCAAAACGACCAATGTGGTAGTAATCATCCTGAACTGCCACTGAGTTTTGCTTTAACCATCCAATATCAGTCAGTCTTAGTCTTTTAAGCGTACCCTTGTTAAACTGTGGTGTAAACTACAGCCATGGGATTTATTTCAAAATATGGCCAGTGGATTGTCGTTCTTACCACTCTTAATCACTATGACTTCATGTTCGTTCAGAGTCCTGGTGCCTCATTTAACTAACTAATTTCAGGGTTGAAGAAAAACTGCTGTTATTTTTTAAACATTTTGATACTGAAATGTACTTATCTGTAAGAAAATTTTCAATCAGAGATTTAATATAATATGATTTTTATTCTTCTGCTAAAGTAGGTGTAATCCATTTTAAAACAGACTCTAGGTTGAACCTAGAGAACTTTGGAAAATGTGTCATTTGAACGATGGATTAAATTTGTATGCTGAGTTCATTACCAGACCAGTGTTACATTCTGTTCTGTTTTTACTCAGTACTTAAGGTCAGAACATTTTATGTTCTTGTTGAGCTCAGTTCATTTACCACAGAAGAAATACGCACTCGCTCAACCTTCTAATTATGTGCTGTTTAGCTATACTCTCTTCTGTGGTTGCCAAACTGGGTAACCTTTTTTGTCATGCATTCTGTTGCCTCCTTTCCAATTTCACTGTTTTGTAATTTAAAGAACACATATGTGAAAAATACTCATATGATCTCTGTAAAAACTAAAACAACTTTTCACAGGGGCATACAAAACTCTGCAAAAAACTTTTCTTTTCCTTATACATCCCTTCCAGGGAGTCAGAACTTCTACTAATACTTCAAAGGAGTATGAAAAAAATATATCAGGCTTTATAAAAGCCTTTGCAAGTTTTCTTTTGCGTGCTTTTTTTAAAACTGATGTTCTGACCTGTTGTGCTTCACCATATGTGGTTAAAAAGCAAATCAAGAAGTGTTCAACCAAAAATAAATCCTACAGGAGATGAATAGTATCTGAAATCATGGCCTTGAAAATTTGTGAAAAAACAGCAGCAAATATATCAAACAAAACCTGATAGATGCATCATTATTCATCAACTTTATGCCAAGATTTTAGCTAATAACTCCTTGAGAAACGTTTTTGGCCAAAAGTTTCATTTTTAATATGACATTGAGGACATGGAAACAAGCTGTCTCTTTTGAATTAAGTGGCATAACAACAAAACAACATTTAACTAAAAATGGTCTGGCACTGGTCTAAAAATGAGCCAAAAAAAAGAACCATCACTTGTACCAGCTCCACTTGTAAAGCTTACAGGAAAATCTGCCTCTTCACAAGCAAAGTATAAAGAAATTAAGTTTCAGTTAGAAATTTTGCAAAGTGCAGTAGGCATTAAAATAATGTAAAAAAAGTTTTACAAATGAGTCCCTTATTTAACTAAAACTGTTCCCAGTGTTGTTTTTTTTTTACATTTTGTACAACTGCAAACTTCAATGTATTTTATTTGGATTTTCTGTAATTGTGTATAATTGTGAAATGGAAGTAAATAATGTGTTATCCAATATTCTTTACTAATAAAAATCTCTTACTCTGTATCCCTACATAAAACTCATTGCAACCAATTGTCTTCAGAAATCACCTAGATAAAGTCCACTTCTGTGGAATTTACTCTCTTGCTGTTTTGTGAAATTTCCAGATGTTTGCTAGAGAACAAACACTCACCGGCCACTTTATTAGGTACACCTGTCCAACTGCTCGTTAACACAAATTTCTAATCAGCCAATCACATGGCAGCAACTCAATGCATTTACGCATGTAGACATGGTCAAGACGATCTGCTGCAGTTCAAACCGAGCATCAGAATGGGGAAGAAAGATGATTTAAGTGTCTTTGAACGTGGCAAGGTTGTTGGTGCCAGACGGGCTGGTCTGAGTATTTCAGAAACTGCTGATCTACTGGGATTTTCACGCACTACCATCTCTAGGGTTTACAGAGAATGGTCCGAAAAAGAGAAAATATCCAGTGAGCGGCAGTTCTGTGGGCACAAATGCCTTATTGATGCCAGTGGTCAGAGAAGAATGGACAGACTTGTTCGAGCTGATAGAAAGGCAACAGTAACTCAAATAACCACTCGTTACAACCAAGGCATGCAGAAGAGGATCTCTGAACACACGTCGAACCTTAAGGCGGATGGGCTACAGCAGCAGAAGACCACACTGGGTGCCACTTTTGTCAGCTAAGAACAGGAAACTGAGGCTACAATTCGAACAGGCTCACCAACATTGGACAACAGAAGATTGGAAAAACGTTGCCTGGTCTGATGAGTCTCGGTTTCTGCTGCGACATTTGGATGGTAGGGTCAGAATTTGGCATCAACAACATGAAAGCATGGATCCTTCCTGCCTTGTATCAACGGTTCAGGCTGGTGGTGGTGGTGTAATGGTGTGGGGGATATTTTCGTGGCACACTTTGGGCCCCTTAGTACCAACTGAGCATTGTGTCAACGCCACAGCATACCTGAGTATTGCTGCTGACCATGTCCATCCCTTTATGACCACAGTGTACCCATCTTCTGATGGTTACTTCCAGCAGGATAACGTGCCATGTCATAAAGCACGAATCATCTCAGACTGGTTTCTTGAATATGACAATGAGTTCACTGTACTCAAATGGCCTCCACAGTCACCAGATCTCAGTCCAATAGAGCACCTTTGGGATGTGGTGGAACGGGAGATTTGCATCATGGATGTGCAGCCGACAAATCTGCAGCATCTGTGTGATGCTATCATGTCAATATGGACCAAACTCTGAGGAATGTTTCCAGTACCTTGTTGAATCTATGCCACGAAAGATTAAGGCAGTTCTGAAGGCAAACGGGAGTCCAACCCGGTACTAGCAAGGTGTACCTAATAAAGTAGCCGGTGAGTGTACGTGAACAAACAGTATCACCAAGACCAAGGACCCAGGTCAGCTCAGTGGTAGAGAGATAGAGAAGTTTAAAACAGGGCTGGGTCAGGAATGCATTCTACATCCAATATGTGTTGAATACCACACATTAACATGAACACACCATCCCTACTGCCAAACATGGTGGTGGCAGCATCATGCTGTCTTGATGGGTGTGTTAAGGACAAACTATAGAGCTAAATATTGGACACTGCATTGGACTACTGCAGCCACTGCAAGAGGCTGCAAAAGATTTTTGGCCTACATGCAAAATTCTATTGTGGTGGAAAACTTACACGCTGTGAAACATGGTAATAACAATAACATGCAGTGAGGATAAAGCAGGAAAACTGGTTCAAAATTGATGGGGATATACAAGGAGCTAAATACAGGGTAACCATGGAAAAAACAAAAACATGGTAGGAGCTGCAAGACTTTCCTGCCTTTTCCTTCAGGACAAGAACTCTAACAAAACCTTCAGCTACAATGAAATGGTTTTGGTGAAATCATTTTCATGTTTTAGAATGGCCCTGTCAAAGTACAGATCAAAGTCCAATTGATAATCTCTTGTAATTCCTGAAAACTCACAATCACAGACATACTCCATCCAATCTGATTGCGCATGAGCTATTTTGCATAGAAGAACTGCCAAACATTTCAGTCTCTTGCTGTGCAAAGATGATGGAGAAATACTACCGACCTAAGGAGACTATAAACAAACGCATGCCAAACTTTTCAATGTGTTATTTATAAACTATTTTTCAAACCAGTTTCCTTGCACCTAACAAATGTGCAGAACTTTGTGTTGCCCTGTAAACAATCCCAATTACATACATACATGTTTTTCATTGTGTTGTAACAAAAGGTGAAAAGGTTTGAAGGGTTGAAGTACTTTTCAACGCACTTTATTTACTAAGTGAAGTTGAAAATAGCTGGAAAAAAAGGCTTTTAATTGTACCTTGCATAAGGTTCATTCCCATTTGTTCTTAGTATTATGCTGCCAGTTTAGAATAAAATGTCCTTGCTTCACGACTTATGCTGTCAGTAAAACTTAATGCACTCTATATCAGACCAAAGATTATGATGCAGACTGGACTGTTGCGCCTTAAAATAAGATGGGAGATAAGGCTAATTATTTGCAGTATAAGAGGCACAGCAGGTTAGACGACAGTCAAGTGAGACGCTGCCTGACCTCAATAATACACAGACACTACTGCCCTCATTTCGCTCTGCTAATGATGCTTATACAGACACATATTACTTCAAATAATGTGAATTAATGCCTCACGTGTTTAATTTCCAACACCACGGCTGCAGGTGGGGGGTTGTCTCAGTTCCTTTTGCTGCTCATCACGACCTAAAGATACAAAATTAAGCTGAGTGTCTTATCTGCTCATAAGCGTCATATGCTTGGTGACAAGGATGCTGACACTGGTGGCTCTCTTCTATTAGCAGTCTCATCAGGTGAAGGTGCTCCTCTTATTCAGACCTTTTTTTAAGTCAAGGACGGGATCGGCATCACAATTAGCCTAGAAAGAGGGAAGGAGATGCAGAATGCAAATTTATGCAAATTAGCATGTTGTAAAGGGACCGTTGGAAACACACACAGTCCTCACTCTTGCCTGATATGAAGTAGAAACAAACGTAGAAGTTTGGTTTGACTTTTATCTGGCGTTTCATGTCACAGCTTCCTCCTTTGTCATCAGTCTTTCTCTCAGGCTAAATAAGATGATACAATCTTGAGTACCGTTGTCTCCAAAATAATACAAAGCACCCAGAAAGCCCAGCATTTTCTAGGACTCCCAAAATTCAGCTAATTATTTGAAGTCATAAATCCATCTTTATTTTCTTTATTTTCTGCTATAAATGGTTGCCTATTTGTTTTGATATTAGCATTAACAATTAAAGCATTGGAAAAAAAAGGAAAATAACAGACATCAGCCAGAACTAATTTCCATGTTCATCCTGCAGCGAGAGTTCTCAATGACATTTCATTTCATGGCCAGTTAATTTAGTCATGGAGGGATGATGAATGATTTTATCTCTCTGACTGTTCGCAGACAAAGACTGGGATTTATTTGATGCAAGAAGGTAATGAGGAGCCGTTTAATATTCGACTACACTTGGCCAAAGATATTCTGACCATTCAGGAACAAGATGTCATCTGCGTTTCAGGAGAACCTTTTTATTCAAGCGTAAGTAAACCAGTGAAAGTCATGATTTTGCCTGTGCTCACAACACATCTACATCAGTAGATTCATGCCTTTTAAATGAAGTATGTTCATTAAATAGTGATTCACCTGCTGATCTCGGTGTGTTGAGTAAAGCATTTAGCTCTCACTTGTCATCACCTTTGACAGCTTTTCCTTTGCGTCTATAAATGCACGCTTTCTCTTGAGAAGCACTCGGCTTCAAAGGCTGAAGACCATGGCCTTTACCAAAATGGCACTCATGTAATAACATTTTCCCGGATAAAAGTCCTTACAGACAAATGGGGGTTTGCGTCCTCTGAAACATTGTTACTAATCTACGAAAAGGTCAAAGGAATAGAAGTCCAAACACATCTTTAGCGTGTCAAATGAGGATGTTTTTAACCTTGTAGACAAGTTACATTTCCCCCCGAAATTAAACTTTACTGCTTTGGAGACAAACGAGTGGACTGAGGGACCTTATGTTTCATTTGTTCTGGCAGAATGTGTTGGCCTTCCTCCTGTTCCAACACATTCCCATACTGTCATGCCTGGGTCGCCATCTGGCACCAGTTTGATAAGGCTGAGGAGGGACATGCTTCAACAGTGTTACGCTTATTTGCACCAATTGGCCAAAAAATGCATCATGGAAGGTTTTGCCTCAAAAAGCTTGTGGGAGTTTAAAATACATGAGACTTTATAGGCTATCACTGTTTGCAAACTCTACATTTTTGTTTGGAAATGGTTATATTCTTGCAAAACTATGGCAAGCCTATAGTTACAAAATCATTATAGTTACAGTAAATCAATTTTTCCCAATATGGAATTTTGAATGCACACAATTTTTTTTGATTTTTAGGAAATTGAATTGGGTACACACATTTGAATTTACTGAGGAGTTTTTCTGGCTGCATATTTTGTCACACTTTCATGCACAAGTGGCTTTAAGTCCGGATAAGGATTTTTTTTAAATTGGTTAGTTTCCAGAGAGATCTGCTTCAACTTTGACTGAGAGGATGGACCAAGAAAAAGACATTGCTCCAAAACACACACTTTCAAGCACGACTGAGAGTTGCATCTCGTTATGGGACATAATTATGTATCCTATACTCACTGGCAGTGTGTTAGTGCTTGGTTGGGCTCCAATCTACCTCCATAACTGACTTAATTCTTGACAACAGATTTAACAAGGTGTCCATAATGACGTGATAGCATCACCTAGTTGCTGCAGTTTTGGCAGCTGTACAACCATGATATTAATTTCTTGTTCCATGACCTCCCAGAAACGCTCTATTAGATTGAGAGTTGGTGACTCTGGAGGCCATTTGAGGACAGTGAACTATCTGCCATGTTTAGAAAACTAGTTCGAGATGTTTGGGGTTTGTGACGTGGTGGATTATCCTGCTGGAAGAATCAATCAGAAGATTGGAACACTGTGGTCATGAAGGCATATTTATGATAAACAACAATACACAAATTGTGGCATATAACCAAGCTCAGTTTGTACTAAGGGGTCAATGTGTGTCAAGAAAATATCCCACACACCATACATTACCACCACTTTCCTGAATTATTGACACAAAGCAGCATTCTGTTTACACCAAATTATAACCCTGCCAGCAACCCGATACTCTTTGGACCAGGCAACCTTTTCCCAATCTGTGATTGTCCAACTTTGGTGAGCCTGTAAGGATTGTAGCCCCAGTTTCCTATTCTCAGCTGACAGGGGTAGCAGGTCCTGTGGTCTTCTTTGCTTCAAGGCTTCGTTGCCCATTTGCTCCAAAATGTATTCTTCTGTGTGTTCAGAGATGGTATTCCACATATCTTGTTTGTAACAAGTGGTTATTTGAGCTACTGTTGCCTTCCTATCCTCTCGAACCAGTCTGCCCATTCTCCTTTGACCTCTGACATCAATAAGCATTGTTTCTGAATATTTTCTCTTTTTCAGAGCAGTTTCTGTAAACCCAACAGATGGTTCTCCCCATTCTGAGACAGGGTTTGAACCTTAGCAAACCATCTTTACCACATCTAGATGCCTGAATGCTTTGAGTTGCTAACATGCGATTAGCTGGTATTTGTGGTAATTGCACCAGTGTATTCACCAAAGGAGTCAATGATTGTATATAAGCCTGTGTGTATAATTATACCCTAGCCCTAGCCCTGTGTTGAGAAACAAAATCTACAATACTTTCAAACTTGTGCTTGTAATTTTTGTCTTTAAAAATTATTGCCGTTGTAGGTTTTATTTTCATTCCAACAAAAATGTATGGCCTGGTTTCCCTTGTAAAAAACACCTCGATCCTAACTGATTAAAGGTTGAGTAAATGAAATCCGAAAATTGGTATGACATCCGTGCCTATATTGTGTGTATGCGAACGTATGACCACATCTGTATGCCAGGTATCAAATTTGAAAAGTTATGGAGATATTCATTATTGTTACAAACACTGTTTATTCGAATTTGTTGAAGGGATATGAATCATAACACTGTTTACAGTTAATTCATTGAAAACAATGATACACAGTACAACAAGCAGCTCGATTGTTCACAGTTTCTAATTTATTTCTTTTTAACTAAATTAGGAATTCACTCTCAGTTTTAGGACCAGTAGAACCAGATGAGACAGTTTTAATATTCTTTTAGTACCTACAACATTCATGAATCCTAATGTCCTCAATATCAGCTTGAATTTCAAACTAAATATGCTACAGGTCATATTCTAAAGTGACCATTTTAATATATAAGGACAGCCTCTTTTTGTTGTTCAAGACTGCTAAAAATAGACTAATGGGCAAATAATCAGTTTGTGAAGATTAATGTTGATCTCAGTTCTTGCTATGACAAAAATATCAAAGTCACATTCTAACTCATCCAACTAACCATAAAATATGTTCCACTGCTTCGTATAATTGAACATCAGATCATGATCTCCCCGTGTAGAAGCAAAGCTTTGCCAATTAGTTTGTTTTAATTAGATCAAGGACATAATCATTTGAATTTAAGAGAGATCCCTGACATGCCTGACAGCAGTTTAAGCTCATCTTTTCCTCAATCTGCAGGAGAGGACTGTAACGATCAGACGGCAGACGATTGGAGGGTTCGGTCTCAGCATCAAGGTAATTTAGATCTCAGCTGATAAGCCTGCACACCCAGGCTTCTTTAAGTCGAGTGTGGACAAATGTTATTGATCATTTCCTTGTCGAGCTGCAACAACAGCAGCATCAAACACTCTTGATCCTTTATGTTCCATTTTACTCTGTGTTGCCTCCACAGGGCGGAGCAGAGCACAAAATCCCTGTTGTGATATCAAAAATATCAAAAGAACAAAAAGGTATAAGATTCATTTCAAAGATGCATTCGTCTTTTGATGTTTCTGCCCTCTAATTTCTACTTGCTATAAAGAGTTTATTGTCGCTTTGTTTGTTTCCAGCTGAACTCTCTGGGCTACTTTTCATCGGAGACGGCATCCTTCAGGTGAAAATGTCTCATTAATGTTTCCTCCTCTCATTGTGCAAAATAACACACCCGGTATATTTAATAATTCATGTGCCACATGTCCCAGGAACTATGTGAAATAATTACTCATCCACATAGGCAAAGGTCCCATTTGTCACATATACTGTATTTCAGCCAAAGGAATTAATTAAAAATAAGTTGCACATGATCTCCCACATGGTAACTGTGGGAGACATGTAAATATGATGCTCATGTTTACACTTTTCATTGCAGAAGGCACAACAGTTACAGTGCCTTTCAAAAACATTCATACAATTTTTAATTCTTTGCCATCTTACAACTAAAACCTTCAAAGCATTTTCTTTGGATTCTGGGTTATAGAGCTACAAAGTACTGCATAATTGTGAAGTGAAATGAAAAATATATATGGTTTTCAACATTTCTTTACAAATCTGAAAAGTGTGGCATCAGCCCCCCTTCAATTTGCTACCACTAAATAAAGGTTTGTGCAACCAACTGCCTTCAGAGACCTAATTAGTAATTAGAGTCCACCTGAGTGCCATTTAATCTCACTGTTAATACAACTGTTCTGTGAAGGCCTCAGACGTTTGTTAGAGAACACACCAGACGAGTCAAAATTAAGATTGTAGAGAATTGTAAAGAAGAGTTAGTTTAAAAAACAATATCTCAAGCTTTAAACACCAATCCATCATCTAAAAATATATGAGGTGGACTAAGTGCAAGCCTTCCAAGACGACACTACCTACCTGAACAATCAGGCAGAGCAGAGATCACATTAATCAAAGAAACATTCAAATGGACAATGTAAGCTCTGGAGGAGCAGCAGAGATTCACTGCTCAGGTAGAAGAATCTATCGACAGGACAACAATCAGTTCTGGACTCTATAAATGTAACCTTTACGGAACATCATTACTGAAGGAAAGCAATTAGAATTCCTATTTAATTTGACACAAACCCAAAGGGGGACACAGAAAACATATAAAAGAAAGTGCGCTGGTCAATTGAGACCAAAACGTTTACGCTACATTCAAAATGCATTGTGTGGAGAAAAACTAACACTGCACATCACTCTGATCACACCATCCACATCGTGATACATGTTGGTAGCAGATGGATGGAGCTAAACACATATAAAACCCACCTTATAAAATAAAACTCCTAGTCATTGTTCATTCCGACTGGCATATCTGTTTTGGAAAATGAGCAATAATTTCAGTCTCTAGATTTGCTAAGCTGGTAAACATGGTGGTGGCAGTAGCATGGTGTGGGCATGGCTTTCTTTAGTGAGGACTGCTAAGTCAGTACTAAATACAGGATAATCACAGAAGAAAACCTGTTAGAGGCTGCAGAAGACGAGAAATCGGCGGGAAACTTCACCTTCCAAAAGGACAACGACCCTTAATATAAAGCCATAGAGACAATGGAATGGTTTAGATCAAAACATGTTGAAATGTCTCTGTTCGTTCAAAGTTCAAACCTAAATCTAATTGACCACAAAATTCATTGGGAAGTGGCCTAAGGGGTTGAATACATATGCTCACCATGCCTTTCAGAGCTTTATCCAAAGATAATTTTGAAAACCATGCATAATTTGTCTTCCACTTCACAATTATATGCAGCTTTGTTTTGGTGAATTACATAAAATCATAATATAATACATTTTATAATTATTTTATGTCAAATTCCCAACCTGAAACTTGTAGTTAGAATGTCACAAATTGTGAAAAAGTTTAAGAAGTACTTTTGCAAAGCACTATAATGTGCTTCTATCATTAATCATTTTTAAGATAAAGCTTTAGTACTTAGGTGGTGAAATGTTATTCAGAGTACTGATGTTACTGTTGTTTTCTAGATAAATGGAATAAATGTCAGAAGCTATCGCCACGAGGAAGTGGTAAGCTGTCAGCTCATATTTCATAGTTTCTTACACAGAAACAACTCTTTCAGCATCTTATCTTGTCTTATTTTGATGATTTGTATCTTTCTGGTATGTAAAGCCACTTTTTTCCTCATTCATCCCTTCTCATAAGCAACCGAAGAAGTCTTATGCAGCTTGTTTTAATCCCTTATCTCGGATTTTCATTTTTAGCCAGACACTGCCATGCCACTATTTTCCTAGCAATAAAACTACACATTTTACATGTCCCTCCATAACAACATGACCACCTTTTTGTAACTTTTAGGTGCAGGTTTTGAGAAATGCAGGTGAAGAGGTAACTCTGACGGTGTCCTTCCTGAAGAAGACTCCAGCCTTTTTGAAGCTGCCGTTGTGTGAAGACTGCACATGTAAGAACTCTCCACCAAACGCTGAAGCAATGGAAAGTAATTAACCAGGATTATTTTTAGCTGGTCTTTTTTTCTGTCTGGAATTGGTTGTCCTGGAAACAATAAACTCAAGCCTCCTTAAGACAAATAAAAATTAAAGTAGAAACCAGAAGTTTATATGCAGTGCATAAACAAACACATGACCTTTTTTTCTCACTATGTGACACTAAATCAGACTAAAAGTTGCCTGGTTTAGGCTGGTTAGGGTTATTGATATTGTTTGGATTTGTTAAATGCCAGAGTAATAAGGAGATCTTTTTAAACTTTCTTCGAAGCTAATTGTTTACATGCATTTCCTTCATATTTGGTGTAACTGTCTTTTAATTTTAGACTTGGGCCTAAAAATGTGGGTATCCTAGCTCAAGCTTTCTCAATAGTTTGCTGCAAGTCTTTTTTCATTCTTTTCTATTGCTGGTTGCAGGAGGTTGGTTTTCTTAAACCCTATTCTTAGTTCTGAATTGACACCCCCCGTTTTCTTCAAGATTCTCCTTTCTGAACTGGGTTATTTCTTCACATTGCCATGGTATTTATACTGGCATATAATTGCTTAAATAGTACCCAAAGGAAGAGCGGACATATGAAGTTCCCCAGTTCTCTTCCTGGCTGATTTTCTTGATTTTCCCTTAATGTTGCAACTGGAAGCAATGTGTATTAGATGTTGTATGAAAATACAGCCAGAGGTTTGCCTCCATTTTACTTAAATGTTATGAATTAGTCATGAGATACTCATCTGGGTTTTCCCAAGTTGCTTAAAGGCTTAGTAATTTTAGTGATTTTGAAGAAAGTAATAAAGAATTATACTGCACATTATTCAGGTACTTAGCAAATGGAAAAAAGCAGAAAATGTTTAATCTGATTTAATCTCAGACAGTGAGAAAAAAAAAAACAAGGTTGTGTCTTTTTATACAGTGTTTGTTAATATCTGGGTTCAACTATACATTTCTAAGCATGATGAATGGACTACTTGGTTGTCTTTTTGAGACCAAAAAAGATGCTGCTTTGTTAAAGAGAGGAGAAGAGACTAATTTTGAGCTCCAGAAAAAGGCGCTAAAGACCAAACTGAAAGAATTGACTCATTGCATATTATGGTGCAATTGATTGTGTCTTGTGAGAGCACTTCAGCCCATCATCAGACATGAAAGCTTTTGTAAAATCCTTTCATATGCGTATGTAGGCCAGGTTGACTGGCCGTCAGTCAGTCAACTGAATACAAATTGGCACAAAACAGGAGCCAGCAACTGAGCGGAACAAAGTAACAAGCTTTTGTTGGGGAAACAGATGGAGGAGAGGATCTGAGTTTCATATTTTGTATAATATGTAAAATTTTTTGGCCTGTGTGTCCCTACTGCATTTCTAGGCATCCCCAGCGACCAGAGTAGTGGGACATCATCTCCTCTGTGCGACAGCGGCCTACACTTGAACTACCACCCCAACAACACGGTACTGTTCTTCAGATTGACTGACTGATTCTATAACTGTCCGGTAACCATGTAGCTGTGTCATCAATGCCAGCTAATTTTTTCCACCATGATGCTCTATATTTACCGTTTAAAAAGGGGTGAATCAGCTCTAATCTGCTGCCTGTTTGTACATCTGCAGCATCAGTAACTGCAGCAGTGGTACCACTTGAAATGTATGAGATTGCACACCAAAAAAAAAACCTTCTAAGTTCTCCTTCACACTGTTACAGGACACGCTGTCCTGCTCGTCCTGGCCCACTTCTCCAGGGCTTCGCTGGGAGAAGAGATGGGTGGACCTGCGCCTTATTCCTCTGTTACACTCACGCTTGTCGCAGTACATCCCTGGCTCTGACGTCTGCAGGTGAGCTGTGGGGCTGAATTTTTAAAGAACAGGGCTGATTTTTATTCTTCAAGGCTTAATGTAGTAGTTGTGCTGAGATCTCTTTCTTGGGGATTTTAAAACGGGGCACTGTGCTGGGCTCCATCTATAAGTAGCGCATATTTTGTGATTTTTCTACATGGCTCCTTTGCTCCTTTGGTAAGTAGTTCACAAAACTAATACAAGATCATTTTTACATACTTACTATGCTTCAAATTGAATTCAACCCACAAAAGACAATAAATAAAGCATTATGCTCGGCCCTTACTTACTAAACCACTAATATGAACAATTAATAAAAGTGCCTTCTATTTATGAGCTGCTCAGGTGCCTCATAGATCAAACCTAAACTGCAATAAAATGGTTCCCTGTGTACTTCTTCAGTTCAATAACCCATTTCAATAAAACAGGGCAGTCCTAATATTTTAGAACAATTAAAAATGTCTCACGGCAATATGAGACAGTGTATTATAACTGGTTTGTCATTACTTATAGTAGCCATGTATTATTTTAATAATGCTCATAATCAGCTCATATCTTAAAAAGCTTACTGTTTTACCAGATGATCTACTGTGCCTTGCAAAACAATTTGTACCACTTGAACCTTTCACATTTAACCTCATCACAACCACAGATTTCAATGCATTTTATTAGAATTTTGCTTGATAAAGCAACACAAGTGAAAAAATGAGAAGTGATTCTTTTTTTTTACAGTTTAAAAGTCTGAAAAGTGTGGCGTGCATTTGCATTCTCCTCCTTCACCCTAATATCCCTAAATAAAATCCATTGCAATCAATTGCCTTCTCAAGTAGTGTAAATAGTAAGCAGTGTGTAATTTTATGTCAGTATGATTCAGCCGTTTTGTGAAGGGCCCAGACGTTTGTTGGGGAACATAAGTGAAGAAACACCATCAGGATGACTAAAAATTAACATCAGGTCAGGGATAAAGTTGTGGAGAAGCCTAAAATAGGGACAGGACTAGAATCAATGTCCTGAACTTTGAATGTGTGACAGAGCACTTATGATAATTTATCATTGGCAAATAGAAAGTGTATGGCACAACTGATAGGCTTGCAAAAGCAGAGTATCAGTCAGAGGAGCAGCCAAGATACCCGTGGTAACTCTGGAGGAGCCACAGAGACTTATAGCTCAAGTGGGAGAACCTTTTGAAAGGACATTTATTAGTCATGCATTCCCCAAATCAGATTTTTATGAAAGAGTGGCAAATTCAATTGTTGAAAGAAACCCATAAGAGGTCCTATTAATAGTTTACCACAAGCCATCTAGGAGACACTGCAAATGTGTAAAAGGGTGCTCGTCAATGAGACTAACTAACTAACTAACATGCACATCACCCTGCGACCCTAGCACTATTCCAGCAGTGAACTATGGTGGCGGCAGCATCATGCTGTGGGGAACCTGGTCAGAGTTGATGGGAAGATGGAATTAAATACAGGACAACACTGGAGGAAAACCTGTTAGAGGCTGCAAAAGACTTAAGACTGGAGCAGAGGTTCACGTTCCTAAAAGCCTAAACATACAGCAAAAGCTATAATGGTATGGTTTGAGCTATACTGTAAAGAAGAATGTGCAAAAAATTCAATCTCTATATGTGCAAAGCTGGTTGAGATATACCACAAAGACCTGCAGCTGTAACAAGGTGGTCCTACAAAGTACAAACTCAGTGGGATTGCAAGGCTAATTTTTAATTATAAAAACCATCAAAGATTAAACTGACCTGCCTACTAAACCTAATTTGTTTTATTTTGATCCCTGTTAATACAGAGTGACATGAGTAAAAATCATTTAATACTATTTCATACGTATGTTACTCTGTTAAATGTCAACTAGGACCAGAACACAAACAAATGGTTCCTGATAAGTTTTATTGGGAGGAGTTCTTTGCATATTCATCAGGATTGAACTGATGCATTTTTCATGCTTGACGTAATAAGCCATTAAGCTGTCAATAAATATATTTCCATTTTTATTACCCTGTAAGTGACAGATGCAGTAATCTTGTGGATTAGAAGTTAATGGATCTCACTTGTGGTTTGGAGGGTTTTAGCCTATTAACTGACAGCTGGGTGAGGATATTGGATACGTTTTTAGGATTTATGGGCCATATTACAGGCAAGGCTTTCAGTTTGTTTTATGACTGAGTGATGATAAACATGGATCGCAGACTTTAAATGTGTTCTCTTTTTTATTGTGTTGTTTTTGCTCATGATATTAAGAGTTTAGGTTGTGTTTAAAAGGTTTGGTCCTATATAATTTTTAGAAAAATGAATCCCATTTATAACCTCACAGTTGGTTCAAACCGAGTTATAGTTCCTTTGCTGTCCCTAAAATAAAATTTAAGATGTTAATTTATGGGGTTTAGTTATCGAGTAGCTTTAACACTCTGCTGTAAGACATTTTTTCTGCTTTCGTAGGCAAAAGTTTTCTGCCTCCTGTGTCAAGTGGTAAATAAAACAAAATGGAGTGTTGTGCGGAGGGTTATTTTAAGGATTTAAACTGTTGCTGTTGTTACAGAAGCTCTTCAACAACGATGCACTTTTCAAGCAGCATCATGCAGTTTAATTGCTTTGTGTTATAAGCTGAAGTAAGTATGCTTATGTGTAATTAGAAACTCTTGAATCTAATATAGCTAATATTTATTTGCCTACTTTTTTTTATTATCCTGCTTTGCAAAAGTTTTCATATTTATTAGACTTTCCACATTTTGTCACACTATAATCACAGATTTCAATGTATTTCATTTGGCATTTTATGTGATAGATCAACACAAAGTGGTGCATATTTGTGAAGTTGGAAGAATTCTCAATTATAAAAATCTGAGCATGGCATCCATTTGTATTCGGTTCCTGAGTCAGTAATTTGTAGAATCAACTTTCATTGGAAATGCAGCAGCAATTCTTTGGAGTATGTCTCAACCATCTTTTTACGTCGTGAGGGCTGCAATTTGTGGACTGTGCGTTTAGGCCGATGTGAACTGTTTTTTACTATGCATAATGTTTAGCATGGAGGCAAAATTGTTTAATTATGGTCTCATCTGACCAGAGCACCTTCTTTCTTTTGTTTGTCGTGTTACCTACATGGCTTACGGCAAACTGCAAAAACACCTTGTCGTGACTTTCTTTCAACAATGTCTTCCTTCTTGCTTCTTCTACTTCTCTGGTTAGTGTTCTTGTTGTGCAGCCTGTCAGTTTGAATGTGTTCTTTGGTCTTCATAATGGTGATTTTTCAACAAACCTCTGATTCTTTCACAGATCAGCTTTAGTTTATACTGAGATCAAAATACATACAGGTGGAGACTATTTACTAAATAGCTGACTCCTGAAGGTAACTGGCAGCGCTGGAGTTTGGGGTATTTGAGGAAATGGGGCTGAACACCAATGCACATCACAGTTTTCAGATTTTATTTATAAAGAACTTTGTAAACAATGTTTCATTGTCCTGCCGCTTCACAATTATGTACTCTATGTGTTGAAAATCTATTTTTGTTTTTCAGAAATGGGAAAAAAGTTCAATGGGGGAAAATAAGAATATTAAATAAAGAAGATACATAATAATCATGTTTTATACTCCTCTAAAATAGATTCTCATAGTTACCTAAAACACAGGATAACACGTGTATTACGTCCATATGTACCTAAAGAAAACTTGTACTATTTGTTTCCTTATTTTTTATTCCTCTAGGAAAAATGCTTTCCAGGTCATAGCTGTGGACGGAGTTTGCAGTGGAGTGATACAGTTTCCCACT
Source organism: Crenichthys baileyi (assembly GCA_036173005.1). Taxonomy (NCBI): domain Eukaryota; kingdom Metazoa; phylum Chordata; class Actinopteri; order Cyprinodontiformes; family Goodeidae; genus Crenichthys; species Crenichthys baileyi. Next base: position 83,178 of record JAHHUM010002983.1, on the reverse strand, counting down.
GCTGAAGACTGGTTGGACTGGCTTCAGGCAATAGCGAGCAACATTTCCAGTCTCACCAAGCACAATGTGAGTATGAAACAATAACAGCTTGTAGATCCCTGTCCCCTGTGTAAAACAGGATGATATGGGCATGTTGTTAATGCAGCACTCTTATAGTTTTGTTGATTGTCTTGGAAATGTCACAGACTGTATTATGTAATGTAGACAAGTAATAATGTGTCTTCACACTTATCTCGGAGCCAGAGATTACCCGAAAAGTAATACCATTAAACTTCACTTATCCTTCTCCAGGAAGCGCATGTGTTATTTAAAATTCATCTTACAGAATTTGTTAATAATGACACCAAGGTACAAGTACAGCATAGACAAAAATAAGGTTTTATCTTTTTTTGAGCTATACTAAAGCTAATATGGGTGAATACATCAAGCTGACCGCGTTCAGTCATAGAGAACTGCTTGCACAAAATCTGAAGTGTATCATTTGGACACATTTCACATCTTTGACACCACATTAAGGATGCATGGTGCATACCACAGAACCATGGTAAAGATGTGTAAAAGGTCCTTGAATAAATGTATCTGTTGTTGTAGTAGCTTAATCTCAAGTGAAAAGAGTAGAAAAATCCAGCCCTGTGGAAGTATGTGCATTTATTCATTTGGAAATAGGTGTTTGAAACTAAATTACCAGAGACATAAGTATTGGTACCCCTAGGAATCAATTTTTTCAATTTTTTTTTGTCATTAGGTCACAAACTCTGAGTTTTTTATGTCATTTTCCATGAAGTTTTTGTATTTTTTAATTCTTAATAAAAATCATTTAGTTTGAAATGCAGATTTTGCCTCTCTACACGAATTTAATGTAGCTGGACCAAGGCTAAAAATTGGTCTTTGGATTCTAAAGGTCGTTGACCCCTGCATTAGGGGATCACTTGAACCGAACAACAATGTGAAAGAGTGAACATTAGTAAAACATTAGTATAGTGTTGATGATACTGATTACTTTGTGTTAATTGAGGTCTGAAAATACAGCATTTTTAGTTATTGACTCTTGGTAATTTTCTTCAAATAAATGCTCATAATTGCAACATTCTTATGTTGTATTTGTGAGAAATATCTGTAATTTAACAAAAGAAACCTAACATTTCACAAGTACACTAAAAAATGTAAACTTTCAGCAGGTAATCTTTCACATAGCAAATTCTTGACAGGCATGGTCAAACTTTTTTCCCTGCCCATCGCAGTCTCCAGACATAAACCCTTGGTGTGAGCTGAGGAGTAGAGAGCGTAGGGGAGGATCAGGGACTCTAGACGAACTAGAGAAAGATCATCAGTTTGCAAATATAATAGTTTAACATCCTTCTCTCTGCATGCATTCACCTTGTGAAATGTTAAAGAATAAGAGTGCTGTTGTTTTGCCAAACCTTTGTACAAAGTATTAATAGCACAGCCACCAATATATGTAGCATTTTTGTGTTTGGTGAAGAAACTATTATTTCTTAACACTCCATTTTTTTTAACCACTGAATACTTAACCATAAGTACTAAATGGTTGATTTTTTTTGCTAATTTTAGTGTAAAATTATACTAATGCAACAAAAGCTTAATTTCTTTTCAGGCTGCCAATATAAATTCGCAGATATCAATAAATTACGCAGGCACTGCATTTCTACTGTATGTTTGTAGAAAGCTCTAAGAATTGATAAGGAATCCAAAGCTTTAGACCAAATAAACAAGAGATTTTTGGGTTAGCTCTCTAAGAGACATGAATGTGGCATTAAGCTAGTCGCAGAAAAAAACTGAGGATTTTGTAATTATAATGTGGCCATGGGGATGGTTTTGTGTCTGGGTGGGGGGATAATGGAGCCCTGGTTAATTGGAGTGGACTAAGTGAGGGACACAGTAAACGTAACACAGATGACTCACTGTATTTCTCACTCCGGCCTTGGCATTTACCTAGGTGTTTGAACGAGCTGCAGAAGCATAGACTGATGCAGGAGGTGCAGATTTCTGCTCACAGAATCTCATTGCATTGGTAGTGTGAATGAAATTGATGAGCTACTAGTGCATTTAATCTTATTTGTTTGGCTTTTTCAAAGGAGATTTTGTGATTTATTGCCCCAGTTTCATTTAAGTTGTCCGATTTCCTACTGCTTTCATCAGTCTGAGAGAACACCAAACAGGCTTTTGGGACATATAAACTATGTTATTGATTGATTCATCATTGTATAATTCCAGCAGAGTCCCAAAGAGATCTTTAAAAAAGGACAAGGAAATTATGCTTTAAATTTGTTAATCCAAAGTAAACATTTACAGTTGAAACTTGATATTTACATATACTTTGTAAAAGGACACACTACCTTTTATTTCATCGCTAACATTAAATCAGACTAAAGTTTTCTTGCTTTAGGTCCGTTAAAATGACCAAAATCATCCCTTTTGCTAAATACCAGAATAATAAACTTAATAGTTTTCAATAAATTAACTTTATTCAAATACAGAAGTTTAAATTTCCTTAGTATTTGGTAAATTATCCTTTTAAACTGTACGACTTGGTTCAAAACCCTTAGGTGTCCCTCCACAAGCTTCTCACTATAGTTTGGTGGACGTTTGGCCCGTTCCTCCTGACAGAACTGTAACTGAGTAAGGTGTTTACTCTCACCATTTTCAGCTCTGCCCACAAATTTTCTATAGGACTGAGATCAGGACTTTCAGATTGCTACTCTAAAACATTTTTCTTGTTTTCCTTAAGCCCCTTTGTAACTAGTTTGGCAGTATGCTTAGGGTCACTGTCCATTTGGAAGACTCATTTATGCCAAAAGCTTTAACCTTATGGTTGATGTCATTAGATGTGGCTTCAATATTTCCCTATAATGTACTTATAATGACATCTTTGTTGTAAACCAGACCTTTCTGCCGCAAAATACCCACACAACAAAATGATGCCACTCCAGTACTTCACAGTTTGGATGGTGTTCTCAGGCTTGCATTGCCATGACCAAACACTGCAATTCTAGCATCATAACACCGAACATCCAAAAGTTACCTTTTTTTTTTTCCTGAGTGGATCTCCAAACTATAATCTGTCTTGTCATTTTGTGTTTGAAATAATAGCTTCTTCCTCGCTGATTAGTATTTGAAACCATATTTGACTGGTTTCACTGCATATAATGACACTCTCTTACTAGCTTTAGCACTTCACATGGTCTTTTGCTGCTGTTCTGGGTTGGACACACATTTGGCACCAGAACACGTTCATCTCTGAGTCACTGACCCCTACTCCATTCTGAATAGTATAATAGATGGACATTCTCTATGCTCTTTATACTTGCATGTAATTGTTTAAACAGATAAATGTGGCTTGTTCAGGCACCTTTATTCTGGCATTTAGCAAATAGAAGTCATTATGGTAATCATAACTGACCAAAAAACAGGTAAAGCTAGTCTTATTTAACTATGCATATTAATACAATGTATGTAAATGTCTGGTTAATGTATGCTCATACCTTCTTATAAAAATTTCTGAAATAAATGAAAGAATAGAGCCGTTTTATGCTTGCAGGTGTCAGTCTTTTGAACAATCTGTTTGCAGTAAAACATGTACCATTTGTCACAACGAGAAGCTTCCATTTCTCTGAGTGATGGCAGAGAAGGAAACTCCACTCTACTCTATGCGCTCTGCAAACTCTCATAACGGCTGTGATGTTCTGGTCTAGTGGCTGGAGAGGCCATCTCAGGGTACATGAAAACCCCTCTTGAATTTGTTTAGCGATGCATTTGAAGGCATCATTGAGGACATTATGAAAGAAAGTACTTGCTCCATTGCGCATAATGACTCCCACCAGTCAGCTGCTGCACAACAGAGCTGCAGCAATTGTACGCTGAAGTCTGTCTGCAATCTTATTTCCAAACACGAATTGTGAATCAGATCAGATGTTCGGGTTAGGCTTGATGATGACTCACTTCTAATGACTATTTAGGGCACTCTGCTCCTCGCACCGTGTCGGGTTTATTTACGTTTTGACCTTAAATACAAGTGCAATTTCTTTTCTTTTAATTACAGCTCAGCTGCAAGTTTCCTGCTCTTTCTAGCAAAGTGTAACCTGAACACTTGGGCCCAGGGGTGCTGATTCAATTCAGTGGAAATCTTTAAAGCTCTACTTCAGTGACATTCAGCAGCCTCCCCTGTTAAGTGTTTTTCCAAGTTCAGTCAGCGAGCATTGGGCTGGGATCACTCTTCTTCTTTACAAGTTACATTTTGCCATTTATTAGTGAGTTTAAAAAGAATCTTAAATGAAAATTTGTGGTTCCTGTAGCACTTAACAAACAAAAAGGCTTACTTTTCAGGCACATGTAAATAAATAGAATATTTTATTTGGATCTTAGCTTGGTGTCATGTAATGGAAAAGAGCAGGGCCCAAATGCAGGAAGGAGGCAGGCAGGTGAAAATAAACTGTTTTCCAAACACTAAAGCCCAGGGTGGAACCCAAAATAATACAGAAGAGGAGGAACACAAGGAAACAAGCTGATGTAAATTAGAGGATGATTTGTCCAAGAGCTGACTAACTAAGAAATATTTAAGCTGGAGAGTTGATTATTGAACAAGGAGCAGGTGGTTAATTAGAAACAGGGTGCAGCGGGTAGGGAAGGCAAGTAACTGAAGGTGAACTGAGAGAATGGTAAAAATGGCTGATAGAACACGCAGAGAACATTATATAAATAACGATGAAATAGAAATATAAAGCTGAACACAAAACCAAAGTCCCAAAGATCATGACAATCGGTTTATTTCCACCACCTTGGCAGGTGATTCTATTGCTCTGGTGTGCAAGGCCTTCTCTTTTGCTACCATGATCTGTGCTTATGTGCTGTCCTTCAGACATGCCCACTCTAGCCAGGTAGGATATGGTCATATCAGCCACTTTTGCAATCTTCCCATGAAGGGGTTTTCCCTCCCATGGTTCCTCCAGCTCTTTCTCTTCTAGTTTCCATTGTCTGAGACATTCGTCAGTGCTTCATCTCTTGGAGCCATGCTACTGATGTATTCTTAGAGCTTGGATGTTTCATCTTGGGTAGTGGCTCTGATGCTCACTAGTCCTCTGCCTCCTTCTGTGCGCTCAGTGTATAGCCTATGGATACTGGATCTGGGGCGGAATCCACCATACATGAATAGCTTTCGTGTTTTAACATCTGTGATCTGGATTTCTTGTTCTTTGGCGAGCCTATTACCCCAGCAGGTTATCTGATTACTGGCAAGGCAAAGCTGTTGATTGCCCAATTTCTCAGCAGGATTGTGCTGCTAGGCGCTCACCGAGAGAAGTCGGCTTCTTAAGCCAGTAGGTGTGGGTCATGTCCTGGCCTGGTGCTGTCTGGTTCTTTATACCTGAGACTCGTTGGATGTATATCACTGTGATGCTCACTGTACTTTCAGCGATATTAGTGTGGTCTGCTGTTACGTCTATAAGCCCCTGTGCTCTGCCGACTGAGCTATATAAAGCTATATATACAGCATATATAAATGTTTATTATGGCATACCATAAATGGAAACCCAAAATTCAGTTCCCCCGAAAGTTTGAATACAAATAATATTACATAAGACCAATACAAATGGTTTTCAATACTGAAATTTTATGTTATGGTGTACACAATCATGGAGAAGACTGCTGACTTGTCAGCTACGTTTTCCACAAAGAGGGTAAGCCACACATTGCCATTGCTGACTATTCACTGAGTGTCATATGAAGTGTTATTAACGAAAAGTTGAGTAGAAGGAAAAAGTGTGGTTGAAAAAAGGTACAGCAGCAATATAAATAACTGCAGTCTTAAGGAGAAAATCAAATCAAGAGTTTGGATGAGATTCACAACACTGGACTGTAGTTGGTGACAGTGCTTCAAGATATATAGACATACCCCGGATATGGGCTGCAACTGGTCACTTTGTGTGTTAGGCCACTCCTGAGCAAAGTCAAGGAACAAAGGGACTGGACTGTTAATTATTTGAAAGTCAAAGGGTTTGGATGAAGAGTGAAGAGGCACAGAATCCAAGTTGGTTGATGTCCTGTGTGATGTTTCAATAGATGGTGATGATTTGGGGAATCGTGTCATCTCCTGGTATTGGTTCATTGTATTTTATGACAGTGTTTTTAGAGCAGTCACTTACCAGGACATGTTAGATCACCTTAATCCTCCCCTCTGCTGTAAAGTTTTATAGAGATGCTAATTTTATTTTCCAGCAGCCTCCCTTGTGCCTTTCTAAAATCTATAAAATGCCAAGATCTTGGCACTTTATAGATTTAACTGCAAACAGTAACTTGTGGTTGGTAATCCCTCAGCGCCAGGAGCTTTTTAAACCTGATTATTCCATAATGATTTATAGTTCAGAGTTTAGTGGGTTAACAAACAAACTAACATTAAGATTCTCTGAAAGTGGTCAAGTACTGGACAATAAAATAATGCTAAAATAGTCAAAATTCAATGAAAACACTTAAAAACAGGTTTGGAAAGCCTGAAGAAATGTTTAGATATCTCTAAATAATTAGTAAAAGTCAGTTTCATTGGATGCCAAATCTAACAAAATGAAGGATGACTTAAGAAGTTTAGACAGCATGGTCTGTTCTTTGGTGATGGAAAGAATGAGATCCATGTTCCAAATGGATGAAATGAATGTTCTCTGTGGGCGGCCAGCCTCAGCTGGGAGATGGGAGGAAGGGGCTCCTGGACGAGCTTGGAGTAGAGGTCGATGTAAATATTTTCATATTAGTGACACATAAAAAAAATGGTTCTTTAAGCAAACAAAAGTACAGAGAGGTGACTTTTTTGATGTAGTAGTTACAACATGACACATAAAGGCTGAGAAAATGTAAAAAGACCCCTAAAGAATATACTGTGTTTTCTCAAAAATTTGTAAACTTTTTTTAATAAACTTTTTAACTCACGTTACTATTTACATTTTGAGCTTCGTTTTGCTTTCACCGCACTACATTCCACAAATAGTTTTTTTTGTACACTTTATTTTAATGGTAAAATTAAAAGCTTACTCATTAGAATAAAATATGATGGGCCAATAATATATGTTCAAAATTGTCTGGCGTGTCACTCAAGAGCTTATTTTGCCATCCCATAATATATATTAATAAATTAATAGTAACTTTAAGAATTCATAACTTTACAACAAGAAGCAACAATTCAACTGAATAATGTTTGTTTTCTATACCCATAATATTTCAGTGGTTTATAAACATTTTAGCTTCGTATCTACAAAATGCCATTCACAAACTTATAATCCCAACTACTGCTAGTGAACTATATTAACATATAGCAGTTAAACAAAAGCATAAACAGCCAAATCTGCTGATAAAAATCATTCATTAAGTTTACCATAACAAATTATGGCACATTAAAAAATATATCATTTTTCAATTTTTTTTGGATACTTTAAACTGACAGGGCACATTAAGTTAATCTGTAAAGCCAGTTTCCCTCAGTAGAAAATATTTAGTAATTTTAATAATGGATTATGGTGCTGAAAAATAGAAGAAAGAGCATGAGAAAGAGATGACAGCATAAACAAAAAACATTTAGAAAAAATAATAACGCATAAATATTGTAGTTAAACATTAAAGAGATTTGAATTTGCAGAACCTAAAAAAAGCTGAGAAACAGTCGCTGATTTTCGTTTGCCTTTCTCAGTGGTTAAAAAGTCTGCATATAATTTAGCTGACTTACAGTAAACCTTCTAGCTTTAACAACTACTTTAAATTATCTGACAGTTTTAGGTGGCCTCAGATATTCAGGAAGCTTGTTCCCCTTGCTTCGTTTTGATCCTGGAGACGCTAAGTGAATACGGCCCAGATCCCAGAGGGGATCTGGAGCAGTTCACATCTTAATCAGATGCTTGTAGGTCAGAGTTAATTTATTGCTTTAGAAATATGTTAAAATATGTCCTTTTAACATGTGCATTAAATAGGAGTGCTACAGTTTTAAGGCTTTTAGGTGGACTTTTCTGTAAAATCAATAAAACTCAATTTAGCTGTAGTGTGTCACCTGTTAAACAACCATACAGCTGATCAGAGTTTCAGTTGTGTTTTGTCTTTCCAATATAACTTCAAATACGTTTACTGGTATGCCTTACTGCTCCAGCAAAATGTCTAAGCCGTATGTGTGAACACTGCATAGATTTCAGGAAATTTGTCATCAGTGAAACTCAGGGAGGCTGTTTCTAAGATGATTTTGAATCTTGAAGTCGCACCAATGTTCTCTGCTGAACTGCTGCTTCACGCGCAACTTCTACCAAAAAAGCCAAGTAGACGGTCCTAAGATGATCACAACCCTGCCAGTAAGCCCCATCAGCTCGGTACTTGTGCCTTTTGTGATAAGCAGGGTTTTTGTTCTGCCAGGCACTTTTTAAATGAATCGTTCCTGTTTCTTTTTGGTTTAAATTTTGTAAACCTTCAATTGCAAGAATTATTAATAATAAAGCCTTTATTTAATTAGCGAGATCCCAGGGAGATGCAGCATCTGTTCTTCCAGGGAGTCCTGGTCAAGATGGTGACATAAACTAAAACAGTTTCCAGGAAACCATCACCAGAGGAGTTAATATAAGAAATTAGGCAGATGTAAAATATTTACAAACCATATCAAATAGGATCCAACACAATGTGTTACCAATAAGAGACGAAATAAATTGATTACACATTTCTTTCTCCTTACATCATTTCAGAATGTACTTGCAGAGACCGAGGCATTCCAGATTCCAGGTTTCCTGTCTATATTTTTAGATACAGAGAATGGTGCGTTATTAATTTTTAAAGTTTAGAATTGGACCAAGAAATCTCTTCTGATTTAAGTTAAAGCGTCACAAACCTGCAGCCTTATGAGCCCAAACCTTCTGTCGCTGCTCGCATAAATTCACACCAATCTCACACCCTGGCAGTTAATCTGTCTTTTTTTTTACTTCATTATTTGTCTGCTAAAATAAATACATAGCTTGTCTTTCTTCTCTCCACTCCCCAAACATTACTAACATTTAACAGTTGTTCACTCCTCTGGCTTGTTCTTGCCTCTGTAGGAGGATGGACTCACAGATGGACATCTTAATTTGGTGCTCAGCTTCTCAGAAAGAGTTATATTGATAGTGTAAGTGAGAGTGATACCTGTGATCTGAACACAGGGTTTTAATTTGAAGCCTGACTGCTCTCTCTGTTTTTATTACCACAGAGAGAATGGATTTTTTTAATGGATTTTTTTTAAAGAGCCTCAGGACCTTGTGGAAACGACTGGATCTATCTCATTTTGAAATTTGCATGATTTGAATAAATGGAGTCCTCATTAATGCATGTGGTTAATATGTTAAGCACTGTAACGCGTGTTTATTAGTTTTTTTACACTGTGACTATGAGGCACACGCAGTCTTTGAAGTTTTTGCGAGTGGTTATTCATGCTTTTGTTACATTTTGCAGGTAAAGAAGATTAATAGGAATTTTCCAGTGAACCAGCAGGTAGGATGTTTTCTTAATTCTTCAATTTACCTTATTTTTCATAACTTCAGTGTTTGAACTTTATCTCGACATTAAAACTGAGTTACTTCTGAGCTGGTCTGTAAGTCAAGAGAGGGGACACAGCACTGTATTACCAGCTATTACAGCACATGGGAAGCGCTTGCATCATTTAAGTGCATCTACTGGGAGACGATCAGAAAACAACTTAAGTGCTTTCAGTCAGTTAACTTGTCATGTCATTTTTCAGTCTAAATGAAGGAAATTAAACATGCATCGAAGGCTCAATGCTTATTTACTGCAGCTTCTGCCTCACAATAACAACGAAAAAAAGCCATGCAAATTTAACAAAACAATTCGCAGTGGAAAGTTACAGTGTCCCGTATCTTTTCACTTGAAAATTTTATGAATCAAGGAAAAAAGTGAAAAACAATTTTTTTTACTTTTTACTCTAACCTCTAAATAAGGTTAAAAAATATGTATATATTCTGAAGCCCTTTGGCCTGAGCTGACAAATATCATCTAATACAGTGTTTTTCAACCCTGGTCCTCAAGGCACACTACCCTCCATGTTGTAGAGGTATACTGGCTTTAACACACTGGACTCAGGTTATTGCAGTTCAGCAAGAGCTTGTAATCAGCCATAAAATGAAATCAGGTGTGCTAAAGCAGGGAGACAAACAACAAAAAAAATATAATTTGGTAGTCATTTACACAGGTGCTACCATCCTTAGAGGAACTCTTTTTAAACCCCTGCCCAATCTCATGTTTTTGGATGCTAACAAGAAATAAGGATGACAATATATGTTATCAAGTAAGAACAATCCTTTTTGTTAAGGTCAAACTTATTTTACTTTTCTTGCAGAGTTTCAAATTGTCATAAATTTGTGACAGCATAATGCACGAAAATGTATTGCTGCCTTCGCATAGCATCACTGTGGTTGTGGAGCTGAAGACAAGGATCCACATACTAGGTTGATGCTCGACTTCAGGGCTTGTTCCGTTGAAATAAAAAGAGAAGTAGCTTGTTTTTCTTCCAGCTGCAAACTTTAATGCAGAATGTTTCTGTTAGGTTGTCAGATGAAAGCCTTGGGTTTGCTTTTACTAATGAGAAGGAGGAGAAAGGAGAAGGTTCATACTATTCCCCGTTTTTGAAAAGCTTAGGCTTTTTTAGAAGCTTACAGCTTTGGAGCAACCTCTTCCACGTCTACTTCTGACTAGGTGAAGGAAAATTTCACAGCCTGTTGGAATGTTGTGGAGAATTGAACTAAAAATCCACAGAATATTTTCTGAAAAGTTTTGGAATCGTAAGACTTGTTCACATGACCCTAACATGACCCATAGAGCTGGACATATTTAGTTTTTTTTGCCCTTTTAGTAAGTGAAATTATAATTTAAAAACAGCTTTTTGTATTTACTCAGTTTATCTTTGTGTGATATAAAAATTTGTTTGATCTGAAACATGTCAGTGGGACAAAAGGTGAAAACGGAAGAAATCTGTTAGAGGGAAAAGCTTTTTTATAATGTATGTACCATTTGAAAGAAAGGACAGTAAACATGTGCCTGAGTTTATAATGCTCTTACAGAATAGTGATCTTACAGATTTGGTGCATTTCCATTTAAATTGGACCATCAAGATGATGCACTACATTTTAAGATCCTGTCACAATCTACCATTTGCAGTGCTTTGGACAAATGGCAGTTGTGTGGTGCAACCTGCAAACCTATTGAAATTGTGGGACAACCACAGCACGGTTAAGGAGGACTGACCAAAGTGATTACTAGCTAGAGAATATATCTTTTTCCTCAAAGAAATAGAAAGCTGACACATGCTTTTACAGTACAAATGAAGGTTGCTCTTAAGGCTTAAGTGATTTTGCTGGTCTGGCATCAGTACACATATAAGCTTGTCAGAATTGTGCTAACTTTACTTCATACAGCTGCAGCCATCTTTGTGCAACACTGATTCAAAGATTTTTGACACATATTTCTGTCTTGTGTTACAAAAATAAAAGGAAAACATTTCCAGCTGACAGACGTCATAATGAAACTTCACCAACAAAAATATTTTTTTTGTCTTATCCTGATCTGACACTAATTACAAGATCTCAGCTTTTACTCAGCCCAGGGCTTTCCATTTCCTTATTCTCTACCAGTCCTTGATGGATTTTAACTGTCCAGTTGTGCTCCAGCTTTAGGTTTTTACAGATGGTCTCGCATTCTCCCTAAACACCCTCTGATACTCAGTAGATTCATGGTGGATTCTACACTTGAGCTGGCCAGATCCTGCTGCTGCAAAGCATCCCCAAACCATGACTCTTTCACCTCCATGCTTCAGAGTTAATATGATGTTATTTTCCAGGAATGCTTTCCCTGTGTTCAGGTGTCCATACAATTAAATTTTAGTCTCATCTGTCGAAAAAAAAAAATTATTCCAGAAGTCCTGATCTTTCTCTGTGTTCTCTCTGGCAAACTTCTTTACTTTTTTGAACGAGGAAATGTTTCCTCCTTTGACAGCTCTCATTGAAAATTAAACATGCGGAGTTTCTTTCTGCTTTTAGAGGCATAGACGTTCATATCAACAGTGGCAAGACCTGACTATAGGTTCTGTAATAACATTTTATGGTTTTTGAAGACTTCTTGTAGCATCTTGCAGTCTGCTTTCAGGGTGGACTGGCTTGGACAATCAGACCTGAACACGTTGGCAGGCATTTTTAATGCCATCTACTTGTGGACTTTTTTTCCATACAGTAGAATAGCAGATTTCTATTTCTCTTCAGACTAATAAGCTGATACAGTCTTCTTTCTGAAGGCCTCAGACAGCCCCTTCAATCTTACTATAGTGTTCAGTCTCTCTTCAATACAACACTGTTGAGCTTCACACCAAATAAAATATCTGAGGTCTAAACAGGGCAAACCTTCAGTAACGATGTCTGTATCACTTGCATCTAATGTAATACATCTTTGTGTGATTTTAGCCATTTTAAGTGTGAGTTAATGTTGGGGTATTCACTAGAAATAGAATGTTTATTTACATTTTACAGAGAATTTTTTTAGCATTTCTATTGTTTTTTTTTTACAACCTAAATTCTAAACCTATTCTCTAGTGTGTCGTTAACACCACCCACTGACTTCATTTTAATACAGTCAATCTTACATAGTGTTATTTCAGCCTTTGGAAGACATTTAGCCCCTTCCAGTCTCCTCTCTAACCGAAACAAACTAAACTGTTGGCCAGTCAGGGTCAAGCTGCCCATCTTCTGTGCGATTTGTGAACAATTATATACAGTTACAAAGCCGTCACTGCTAAGTCAGTTTGGTATGTGAAGATTGTACCAAAATTTGCACTTGTAACCCAAGAAACATAATTAGAGGCCAACTGACATTATATATAGATGTCTGCTTTCTATGTATGTTCAGGTGTTCACCATCAGCTCAAAACTGAGTAGGAGTCTTTTCTACAGACACATAAACTGTTTTGTACCGACTCACAAAGATGAAGGACATACAAATATATTTTATACAATTGCAAACATCTTTACATCATTTTTCAGGCACTTTATTTCATAGCATTACATCGCTGGGGTTAGTACCAAATATTGAGGGTTGAAATGTTCTTATGATTGTTTAGTAAGCATAATTAAATCATGTTTCATCTTTTTATTTAATAATAAAAATATTATGGTATTTAATCCCTCAAAGCTCATTTTCAAAGCCTACGGACAGTTTTGATTTAGCTTTGAAAAACAAATGTTTGCTTCATTGGACAGATCATCTACATGGGCTGGGTCGACGAGAAGGAGGAGGACTCTGTTCAAGACCGGATGTACTCACCAAAGTTCCTCGCTCTGAGGGGTTCCTCACTCTTCAAGTTCACAGCTCCTCCCGTAAGCCTTCACTTGTGTCACTCTGATTGCTACTTCATCTGATCAGACTCCTGTGTTTGGATTGATGTTTTTTTTTGTTTGTTTTTTATGCTAATCTATTGTTTAGGAAAGAAAAAAAAAACACTTCCCTGTTTGAGAAACAGGAAGCAGCTCACTTATCATCATCTGTGGTTCACTGATCTTCATCTTGATTGATGCTGATCATTTCATGTGTTTACGTTCTGCCAGCTATTTGGGTTATTGTGACGAGAGGGATAAGCTGTCAATGGTGCTGTTGATGGCAACAGATTGATAGATAACTGAAATTGCCTGCTGATGGTTATTGTGCTGGTACAAATGGAATATGCTAATGTGAGTGGATGAGGGGACACAGGAGACTGCATGTTCAGAAGTCAGGACATGTTTTATTATTACAAAGTAGTTATCTGGGATTTAAGTTTTCCTTAATGTGGCAGGATGTAACTTCAATTTGTCTTGGAAAAGTATTTATACCTCTTGAACTTCTTCACGTTTTGTCACGTTAGAGCCATTAACTGCATTGAACTCTATTGTGGTTTTATGCAATAGACCTACATCACACACTTGTGAAGTGGAAGGAAGGTGGTTCAGGGGTTTTACTTTTTATTTAGAAATCCAAATCTGAAAGGTGTGGAGATGATTTGGATTCAGCCTCCTTTTAGTATGATATCCACCCCCCCCAAAAAAAAAAAAACAATTCCAGGGCAGCCAACTAGACTACACGTGTGTGTGTGTGAAAAAAGACCATGGTAGCTCTAGATAAGCTGCTCAGGTAGGAAAATGTTACTAGTACAACTATTTTGGAAAAAGAAAGTTATTATTGACATAAGACGTCCCATTAGCAGTTTGCCTAAAGCCATGTAGAGGACACAGAATTAGAAGAAAGTTATCTGTTCAGATGACAGCATACCTGAACGATGTGACCTACATTCAACTCTTAGTGTGGTGGATAACTAACGCTGCATATGAACCTGAACTCGCCTCACCATGCATTATACTATGGAGATGTTTTCTGCAGCAAGCCAGGGAAGCTTGTCAGTGCTGATGGGAGGATGGATGAAGCAAAATACAGGCCAACCCTGCAAGAAAACCTGTTGGAGGCTGCAAAAGACTTGAGACTGGGGCAGAGGTTCTCCTTCCCACACAGCAGCAACCATAATGATGTTATGTAGTTATGTGTTTGAATGGCCTGGTCAGAGTCCAGAACTTGATCCAACTCAAAATGTGTGGCAAGATTTGAAAACTTTCATTTACGGGCTCTCTTCATGAAAATCAGTTCAGATTAGTATAATTTTACTTCCACTTCACAAAAATGCATGATGTTGCATTGGTATTTTACATAAAATGTCATAAAAATACATAGAACATTTGAAAAAGTTCTACTGGTATGAATACTTTGCAAGGCGCTGCATATATCAGTTAGACAGCAGGAATATAATGCTCTACTCTGGATATGAATTTTAAATAGCAAAAACACTGTGCATTGTTCAGCAAATAGTTGTTTTTACATACATAAAAGTATTCTCAAGTAAGCCCTCTGTCAAAAAATAAAACAGTTCCTGAGCTTTTCATACCTCTCCATTGAGACATTTCTCAAATGAAATGCAAAATTTTTGTGACGCTTTCAGGTGACGACATGGGACTGGACCAGAGCGGAGAAAAGCTTTACCGTGTATGAAATAATGTGCAAAATTTTAAAGGTATCACAGTCTCTTTTTTTACTCAATTCCTCAAGCATTTAGAGCAGTGTATCAGGGTACACCAGAAGAATTTTAAGCAGCAGAAGTGAATCTGAGGGATGATCTCATATGACTCGCTTATACAGTACATTTGCATGCATTCTTCTTGCTGCTCCACAGATACACTCAAGGCTTGTAGTTGTTATTCTCCGCAGGTTTGAGGTCACTTTGAATTCGATAGTGAGAATTTATCTGCTTCTCATTATTTAGCAACAGATATTTGAATAGATTCACAAATGCAATCATCTATATCGGATGACCTTAAATTGCAATTTAGTTTGTAGAAAGCTGTGAGGGAACACATTAAATAAATAAAAAACACAGTAATGCCTGTGAGTGAACTGTGCTGCTGTGGTCTTATCTGTCAGCTTGCTCTGTGTTATCTTAGGACAGTGACCTTTTGGACAAAAGGAGGCACTGCTTCAGTGTTCAGACAGAGAGCGGGGAAGATATATTCTTCAGCGTGGAGCTGGAATGCGAACTGCTGATCTGGGAAAAGGCTTTTCAGATGGTCACATTCCTGGAGGTAGAGAGGATACAGGTCTGAATGTTTTTGTTTAATAACCTCAGCCTGTTTCAGCAGAAAAACTGATGATGCTCTCGAGACATTTGTAACTGTTGTAAGTAACATTGTCTTGTGCTATTCTGCAGTGTAAAACGTATGCTTGCATAATGGAGAGCCACCTCATGGGACTTACGATTGACTTCAGCATGGGCTTTGTGTGCTTTGATGCTGCTTCAAAGGTATTTACTTTACAATTCTCTCTTAACTGTTCAGCGTCTCCACCTTTGTTTTTCAGACACCTTATTTCACCGCATTGCAAAGTGGGTTTTATGAGTATAAAAACTTCCTTGACCCACAGTCTTGTAAGAGCATTGAATAGCAAAGCACTATTCAAAGGTTTTATGGTCGACTTTTATCACCAATTTTTCTAAGCTCTGACCTGCTGATACCGATATTAATGGAGTCCGATTTATTTAAGGAGCTCTAAATAAGAACAAAACAGTTGCGTTCTAGTTTCTTCAGAAATGTAAATGTAAGTCTTAACAACCAAATGTTTGTAATAAAATAAAACAAACTCTTACTGAGAAGCAGCCTATAAAGTTACAGAACAGTCTCTCTCTGCTTTACTGAAAACCTGCAAGTACAGTAAAATCCAGATAAAATCCAACTAAAAAGTATTACTCAAGTATAAGTATATCTCATTTACTCAATTTACAAGACCGATTGTAATATACATATAATACATAATATTATATGATTATTTTTTGCACACTTCGGAAATGTACTTGTTTAAAAGTAGAAACTGAAAGGATCAGGCTTAAAAATAGTTTTTTTTCTTTTTTATACAGCTTCTTCACTTGATTTTGAAACAACTCTCTGATACTGAAAATAACTAAGCCTACTCCTTACTCCTCACAGCAAAACTTTCCACACTGAGCGTTACTTTCAGCGCAACATTCACTGACCAGTAAAAAAAAGTTTGGATTTTTATCTTCTTCCTGTTCTGATCAGATTGTCTGGTCAAGCATATAATCGGCTAACTCCGGTTACCAGCCAAGGCATTCCTCTATCATCCCTTCAAATATTGAAGAGCCGTCTCCTCAGTGGAAGTGTTGCATACAGTTGGATGGAACTAATCGTGATGCTTCGGCTTCCTCTTTTCCTCCTTTTTTTTTGTTGCTGCTTACTTAATCTGCTCACTGTGCATTTTAGGAGTGTGTGCACATTTGTTTTGACGGCTGGACCCCCCAAGCCAAAACCTCTTACTGCAGCGTACAGTTCATTTTGGCCTTTCCCCAAGTCTGACAGCCAGGCATACTACTCCACTGGTGCACATTATGTTGATGAGAAGAAAACAAGCACAGCCATATTGTTCTCTAAGATTTTGGCCCTAATTTCAGCATTGCATGGCAACAATGTCCCCTAAGCATGATAATATTCTTGCCAGACTATTGTTTATAGAGAGAAATGCACCCAGCACAATCCATATGTAAACTGCAATAGCAGGCAATAAGGAATGGGATTATTCCATAATTAAAAACTGCTTTTGGCAAGTTTGAAAAAGAAAACATTCTGCTTTCTGTCAAAAACCAACCAAAATGTAACTGTTTCAGAATCAGAATCAGCTTTATTTCCAAGTTTGTACATACAAACAAGGAATTTGACTCCGGTACACTTTACTCTTTGGTTTTTGTTTTTGCACTACAGAATATACATATCTACAATGTACAATGTACACATATATAAATAAATAAAAAGGTGCATTTGCAACATCTGTATGCTGTTGTTTTGTACTCTGTTGTTTGAGAAATAGATCTGTAATCTTTGGGCTCAAGAAACAAACAGATCTTCCATCCTTGCAGTACTGTTTCCATATGGTCAACATAAAAAACAAAGATAACACTGGATAAAATATGTATGGTTAATCTCCACGACCATCTATCTGCCAGTGTTTATGTTTGGAGTTGTTCCTTTCATGTCTGCGGTTATCTTCTGACTGTTCACACACATGAGAGTCAAGTAAACGCACCTATGACCTTTCAATGATGAGCACACAGTGGGTGGCTGGATGACTCATTCCATGTAAATGGTACTTACAACTGTTTAATGTGCTGCGTACATTAAATAAGTAAACTGGATCAGATCTATACAGTTATGTGCAGAACCCTTTAATCAGCATTTTTTTGTATCTGATGCCAATCGGACAGGCCAGCCTCAATATGCTGCTTCAATGCAATATGCTTATATTCTTGTAGACCTCCTAAAACTCTTCTTGAACATTTAATGTGGTGTAAAATGTTCCCCATTGGAAAATTCGATTGTAGCAGGATGGTAAATCATTTATTCACTTGTTAAATGGTTTATATAGCATGACTTTTCTACTTTGAAGTAGCATACAGTGTAATAAATGTATTAAAGTGGCCATTCATGGTGTATTTGTAGAACATTGTTTATTATGATTAGTAGACATTAAAATTGAACAGAATATAGATCTTTCTGTATAATTTCATTAAAATAATTTTGTATACATTAAAATAATTTTCCAGAGAGTGCATTTGCTGTCATGGAGGTTCTTGTTTACTTCATGTCATCCGTCTGGACATAGCACACTCTTCAGAAATATATAAGACGATATTAGAGCACAGAAAATATGCTTTAGATGCCACACACTGGGTGACAGTTAAGTCAGGGATGCTTGAAAAGCTTAACAATAATTATTTTTATTGTTGATTAACTTTCAAATATTTTCTCCGTGGTATAAAGTAAACTAGATGATTATCAAAGTTGCATTTTTTGACAAACCAAGGTATACCTGGAATATATAACACCTGTTTGAAAATGTGAAATGTGTCGAACGATTAACAGATCTAGCTGGTCGGAGGAGGTGAGAAAAACCGCACAGGGTTCCTACTTTTTTCATGAGATCATTCCAGATTCTGAAATTCTCAGCCATGTTTAATTTCTTATCTTGTGCTTATCTCGAAAAAAAGTCAGTCAAATTCCTTAATTTTCCACAGCTTTCCAGACCCTTAACACAGAGCTGATCAGCAAAGGCAAGCAAACATTTTTGATTGTTTTCTCACCTTCAGCTCCCACCTGCTACAATGGGATGCTGTCTGAGACTAGCTGATCCGATGTTAGCCTCAAATGAATAGCTTGGAGCCTGTAAAGATAGATGGATTTTAAGGTGAATCTGATCTCATGCGGTAATGAATTTGTTTCTGCCAATCAAATGTTTGTGTTTTTCCCTGAGGAAGCAGAACCTGCCAAGCTGGTGATCAGCCAAGCGCATCAAAGTGTGGGGTTAAGATTCCATTTGTATCTTTTTCCTTCAGTATTCTGTGTGTTGTCTGTAATCTATTGTTTGATTTTAATTAAAATTATATCATGTTTCTGGTAATGTTTATGAAATTCTGAGGCATCATCTCCTAGGATTCACACTTTATGGACCATCTGATACCAATCATTGTAGCAGAGTGAAACAGTGAAAAATATTTTTTACCATCGATGGCTTAAAAATTGGAGACAAACTAGATGATTTCTTACAAAACAAGAGGAATGTGAGAAATCTTAGGTTCATTTATTTGAACTGATATAACCTTGCCCTCTGTTTCAACAGTGCTACGTTCAAATTACCAGCATTTGAACTCTAAGTTTAAAAAAAGTAGAACTTTCGAATTGCTGTTTCTCAGAAACCATGCTAACTATTAGCAGCGACACAGGCTGGTAAAATTCTCTACTTTTCAATACCTACTTTTTTCCCCTTTTATGTGACAACAGTATAATGAAACTTTTTTAAAACACCGGGGCAAATCCTTATTAGCAAATCAATATTATCATAATAATAATAAATAATAACAATAAGCAGTACAGAAATATGTGAGAAATATTGAAATTTCAACTTTCACCTGAACAAAATGGTTGTTTTCATGGTGAGGCTTCAAAACAGCCTCTCAACAGTGAGTCGGTGATTGTCCCTTCTTTGACTAAAAATAATCTCTACTGCAGATCTTACTAATCTGATGCATCGCAAATTAGGCTCTACAAAAAGTTGTGCTACATTTTTTTTATGAATTTCTCACAGTAGGAAACCATCTTTTTCTAATAAATAAAAGCTGTGTTGCTACAAGGGCCTTCAAGAGGTTAATACGAAAAACTGTGGGGGGGCAGCATTTAGTTAGTAAATTGCGTTGGACAGGGCTGCCTTGCCTCGACATCATCTAAAACTAGTTAAAAATATCTGAATATGGAATAGATGAAGATATGAAGAAATGAAATTGCTCTATCAGTGTTATTATAAAAAGTGTTGCTATACTAGAGATAAGTTCCTGTTATCATCAAGTATTAAATGTATTACTGGGGCTACTGCTACACCTGATAAATGTATTAATTGCCTTGCCAAGTCTTCAAGAAAATGCATCATCGTTTTAGAAAGTATAAATACGGTGCCTTGCGAAAGTACTCGGCCCCCTTGAACTGGTCAACCTCGTGCCACATTTCAGGCTTCAAACATAAAGATATAAAATTCTAATTTTTTGTGAAGAATCAACAACAAGTGGGACACAATCGTGCAATATTATTCAGCCCCCTTGCGTTAATACTTTGTAGCGCCACTCTTTACTGCAATTACAGCTGCAAGTCGCTTGGGGTATGTCTCTATCAGTTTTGCACATCGAGAGACTGAAATTTTTGCCCATTCTTCCTTGCAAAACAGGTAGAGCTCAGTGAGGTTGGATGGAGAGCGTTCGTGAACAGCAGTCTTCAGCTCTTTCCACAGATTCTCGATTGGATTCAGGTCTGGACTTTGACTTGGCCATTCCAACACCTGGATACGTTTATTTGTGAACCATTCCCTTGTAGATTTGCCTTTTATGTTTTGGATCATTGTCTTGTTGGAAGATAAATCTCCGTCCCAGTCTCAGGTCTCTTGCAGACTCCAACAGGTTTTCTTCCAGAATGGTCCTGTATTTGGCCCCATCCATCTTCCCATCAATTTTGACCATCTTCCCTGTCCCTGCTGACGAAAAGCAGGCCCAAACCATGATGCTGCCACCACCATGTTTGACAGTGGGGATGGTGTGTTCAGGGTGATGAGCTGTGTTGCTTTTACGCCAAACATATCGTTTTGCATTGTGGCCAAACAGTTAGATTTTGGTTTCATCTGACCAGAGCACCTTCTTCCACATGTTTGGTGTGTCTCCCAGGTGGCTGGTGGCAAACTTTAAACGAAACTTTTTATGGATATCTTTGAGAAATGGCTTTCTTCTTGCCACTCTTCCTTAAAGGCCAGATTTGTCCAGTGTACGACTGATTGTTGTCCTATGGACAGACTCTCCCACCTCAGCTGTAGATCTCTGCAGTTCATCCAGAGTGATCATGGGCCTCTTGGCTGCATCTCTGATCAGTCTTCTCCTTGTTCGAGATGAAAGTTTAGAGGGACAGCCGGGTCTTGGTAGATTTGCAGTGGTCTGATACTCCTTCTATTTCAATATGATTGCTTGCACAGTGCTCCTTGGGATGTTTAAAGCTTGGGAAATCTTTTTGTATCCAAATCCGGCTTTAAACTTCTCCACAATAGTATCTCGGACCTGCCTGGTGTGTTCCTTGGTCTTCATGATGCTCTCTGCGCTTTGAACAGAATCCTGAGACTATCAGAGAGCAGGTGCATTTATACGGAGACTTGATTACACACAGGTGGACTCTATTTATCATCATCAGTCATTTGGGACAACATTGGATCATTCAGAGATCCTCACTGAACTTCTGGAGTGAGTTTGCTGCACTGAAAGTACAGGGGCCGAATAATATTGCACGCCCCACTTTTCAGTTTTTTATTTGTTAAAAAAGTTTGACACATCCAATAAATTTCAATCCACTTCACGATTGTGTCCCACGTGTTGATTCTTCACAAAAAATTTGAATTTTATATCTTTATGTTTGAAGCCTGAAATGTGGCAAGAGGTTGACCAGTTCAAGGGGGCCGAGTACTTTCGCAAGGCACTGCACAACCACTTGTCCATATGTAGATTATTTAAAGACAGTGTATACAAATGGCTGAGATTATTTTCAATGCTAAAATATGTTTTTTTGTCACACGAAGGCTGAGAATGACCATTGTTAACCATTATCAGTAAAAAAAACTGCTATTTTATCCCTAAACAATCCCGGAATAATCATTTTCCCATAAGTATACCAGCTTTCATATGTTCCTTACTACAACCAGGTATTTACTTATTTAGGTGTTGTAATTTCTAAACTTATCAATGTTGCCTTAATGCACATATAAAACCAAACAAAACAAAATGAATACATATGCCTGAAATGTTGTCTTCTGTTGAAGCTGGTCTAGTCCTTAGCAAATATCAATAAGTTTCCTAAGACAGTTGTTAATATTAAAGTTATTGATAACATTATTAATTTCTCATGCCATAACCTTGAAACCAGGAACTAATAAAAATAGTGGTATTGGTCTCCCTTGCCTATGGACCTGCATGCACCAATGTGAACGAACACCTACCATGCAGGTTTGAATTCAGGCATTTCAAACCAGCAACCATCACATTATGTATACACACATGACGACAAACTTTTTTTTAAATAAAAAGAATACCAGAATTTTTAAAAGTGAAAGAACGATGATTAAAATATTTCCAGCGTGTCTCATGGGACGACGCAACGGAGGAGCATATCTGGAGCGACAGAAACTCGCAGGTGAGTTGAACTTTTCCTCCACATGGCCATTCCCGGAAGAGCTTGAAAGCTGGAATTCTGTCTGATACAAGAAGGTCAGAAGATTCATAACCGATCAAAGACCACTCCGGCGCAGGTGAAAACCTACAGAGGTTAATTTCCAAGGAGACCCCTTGTTTTTCGGTTGACTGCAACAGTTCCTCATATTTTCCCCGTTTTGGACAGATGAGAAGTTTACCGTTTTTGAGTTGACCTCGGACGTGTGAAACTCTGTGGTCCCCCCCTCCATTTTTCTTCAGACCTACGACCCATCCTCAAGCCGGTGAAGAGAAGAAATCAACGTCAATGTAACTTCGTTGTTTTTATGTTAAATCGGATTGGTGCATTTAGAGGTCTGGGCAGGATGAGGCATAGTTGAGGTGATTTAGAATCACCAGTAGTTAATCCAAGGTATCAACTTATTGCATGCAATATTGATTTACGTGTTTATGCTGAACTGTTTTGATTTGCTGTGCAAGTGTTGCTTGATCGCGGATGCGATCAGCAAGGTGCGTGTTCATGTTTTTGTCGGGCTGATCCTAAATCAGCCAGGAGTTAGAAGTTGGACTTTTAAAAGTTTTCCATTCAAACCAGCTGTGGTCTGGGCCTTGTGGCTTGATCACTCCTTCATTCTGATTTTTATTTGTAAGCAATGATTTTTGGTTAAGAAAAATATTTTTCTGAATTATGATTTTCAGTTATATTTTTTCATAAATATGAATTAATCAAGAATCAAAATCAATCCTTACACCCTGGCAGATTTGGCTTTAAAGTAATCTTAATTTTACCAACATGTTTTTACTGATTGGAAGTAATATTAACTTTTTAGAATGTCCCCGCCAGAGTCTTGACTTTAATCTGACAGTGAATTTAAAGAGGGGGAAGATTAGGTGATGGCATGGAGACTTTCCAACCTCAAGAGTTCCCAAGATAATTTGTCAAAATAAAAAGTGGAAACATGCAAAAGGTTGGTAACCAATGGTCGGATTACTATTAACTGGATAGCGATAAGTATCGCCATAATGTAAAAGTGTAGGTGTTTCTGCAGGCATCTGTATATAAGGTTGGATGTAATCCAATATAGAATAGATACAATAGACAATAAATATAGCAATATAACAATAGAATGTTAATGCAGCTGATGTGCCAGGTTAAATAATGATGGTTGGCTGGAATGCAGTACCCTATCTAAAGCACAAATGTCATTACAAGATGGAATGACATTAAAAGGAATCACATGTTGAACCTGAGTACAGGATAGTTACTAGTATTATGCTTAGCCATTGCACTAATGCTATTTTGCTCAGTTAGTTTCTTGGTGTTTCTCTCTTGGGGTAAACTGGTTTACTCATAAAGGGATACATCTGTTTTTTGTCCACAGTTGGTCCTCATTGAGCTCATTGAGAATGAATCTGGTTGCTCCTTTAACTTAAAGAGTAAATCTTTGGAATAACTCAGTGTGGCCACGCTTTTTTCTAAGCCTAGTCATACCTGAAGTTATCTGGCTACTCAAGGAAGGTACTCAGGATTACGCTACTGGGAAAATTCAAACAGAGGGGTGACTGTTTTGCTGCAGTCAGACCTTAGTTAGTGAGAGCTTTTGAGTAAACTGAACACCAGAGTGCAGGGCTTTGTCTCCAAGAAGTGTTCACCATATGAAGTGAGGGGTTTTACTATGTCCAAGTAATAAAATGTCTGGTTTACCTTAAACAAATTATTTTCAATGCATAACAGTAGCAAGTGAACATAATGTTCATAAACTGCACAAAATAATATTCGTATACAAAATCTATAAGAGTTATGTGTTTTTTGTTTTGAGATAAAATCGGATTTTCCTGTTCTGTTGGTCCTGCTGAGTGCTGCAGCACAACATAAAACGATTCTTCTGGCGTCCAAGGCAAAAAGAGCAGCTAACAGATTTTATATATATCTATACACAAAAAGAATTAATGCACTAAGTACCATAATATAAAGTTAATAAAAAGCTGTAGACATTTCAAAGCTATACTTTTACTGCTGCGCTAAGTTGAGCACTGCAGATGTCTGGCCTTTTATAGCGTCACCTTCTAAATCTTCATGATAAAGCTCCTGTGATTGGCATTAAGGGCAAGATAATACTCTATCATTACCTCTGACAAGATTAGCATGAATGAATTTCAAAGGCAAAGTAGATGAGGTGACACTTCTGCTGCATTATGCTTCGTTAGTATCCGCTGTACATTTAGCAGGAACAGGTTTTAAAAAAACATCTTGTGCACGGTGCCTTAAAATGCAATTTTACACACCACATTTAACCAGATTGTTGCTAAAGTCATTCCTATGGCACAGGAGCAGTCTTTACTGTCCAACAGTGTTCACACACTGTGACATATTCATGTGGGAAGCATAGTTTGCTGTCCACCTGAGGAGCCTGAAAAACTGACTCACTGGGCAGCTATTGTGTACTCATTTCAGCACTAATTGAGTCACCGAAGCGCTACTTCATATTAAATTGTGCTGTGGCTTCTCAACATTTTTCTCACAGGCAGAAACACAGCAAATTTATATCTTACAATGGCCCATTTCTGATTAATCTAAAGTTGATAAATAAAGAGATTTTTTTCTACATCATTTCAGGCAGTACTGTGGAGATACAAGTTCTCCCAGCTAAAAGGATCCTCTGATGATGGAAAGAGCAAGATAAAATTTTTATTCCAAAATCCTGAATCCAAATCTATTGAGGCAAAGGTGAGTCTGGTTTTAGTGATGTTTTGCAAGTTTATACCAATTGAACCACTAGTGTACAACTTTCAGTTGAAACTAGGTATTTACATACTATGTACAAAAATATACATAACCTGTTTTTATTATAATCCTTAGGTGTTTGTGTTTGTTTCTTTTGTCTTTTTTTCCACCATCTCACCATTGTTATGTTCCATATGGTCTTGCCACATATAGTTAGTTCCTTTGTGTTGATTAGTGTCAGTAAATGTTGCTTTATTAGTTTATTCCATTGTATTTAGTTTCTTAGTTTATTCTTATGTTCTGTTCTTTGCACATTTTGGATTAACTTCTGTTAGATGTCAGACTTTTCCGGTGGTTTGGTAGTTTCTTTGTTTTAGTTCAGCTCCATCCATGTTAATGATTTCCTTTTTCTAAATTTGAGAATTTTTATATAATTTCTTAATTACTTTATCACTTTATTCAAAGTTGGGTTTTTACATTCAGTGGGATTACTATGCCCTTATACAATTTGGAAATTTCAAAATTATGAGGTCGTGGTTTTGTAAGCTTCCAAAAGGTTAATTCACTACATTTAAGTTAAATGGAAGCACACCTGTTGATGTATTTTAAATGCACATTAAACACTCTGCACCCTTGTGTGACAACATGGAAAAATCTAAAGAAATTAGGCAAGATATCAGGAAGAGAATTTACACAGGTTTGGGTTATCCTTGGGTACAATTACCACATGACTGAAGGTTTCAAGTTCATCTGTTGACACAATAATATACAGGTATAAACACTATGGAAATGTCCAGCCATCATACTGTTCAATAATATATACAGGTTATGTGTCCCAGAGATGGTGCACTGGTGTGAGATGTGCAAGGAGGAATAAGGGGGGAGCAGGCCTGAGAAACCCATTCCAACTGTGAAGTTTCGCTATGGGAAGGCCTGGTGCACTTAACATAATAGATGCCATAATTGGAAAAGAACATTACGTGGAAACACTGAAGCAACAACTCAAGACATCAGCCAAGAAGTTAAATTTTGGACCTAAATGGTTCTTCCAAATGGACAGCGACTCTAAAAATATCACCAAATTATTACTTTAAGGCTTAAGGACAACAAAGCCATTGTTTTGGAGTGGTCATGACAAAACCCTGGTTTCAGTCCCAATAGGTGTGTATGAGTAAGCCGTCCTACAAACCTCACTCAGTTACCCCAGTTCTGTTAGGAAGAATGGGCCAAAAGTCCAACATATTATTGTGAGAAACTTGTGGAAAGATGCACAAAGTTATACAGTTTAAAAGACAGTTTTGCCAAATACCAAATCTTCTACCAAATTATACTAAGCATTTTACTGGCATTAAGCTACTGGAAAATCATTTTGTTATTCCCAACAGACCTTAAGCTAAAAAATTTCAGACAGTGAGGGGAAAAAGGTTATGGGTCTTTTTATGTAAATATCTGGCTTGCACTGTTACTGTTGATTTTCTGTTTCCTGTAGGAGCTGGAGTTCTCGAACCTCTTCGCTGTGCTTCATTGTATTCACGCTTTCTTTGCTGCCAAAGTTGCTTGCCTGGACCCAGTGTTTGTGGAGAGCCAAGGCAGCGCTACCACAGCCGGAATTCCTTCTCTGTCCAGCCTCTCTTGCAACTCTCAGACTCCAAAACTGAAATACACCACTTGACAGGTGCTGCTGTCTCTGGACCACCTTTAAAGAGACTAGAATCACCTAAGACGGTGGATAGGTGAACACGGATCAAGGCTAGCTGGACGCTTTAGTAGAATAAAAGACCTCCTTGTGAGTGATACTTTTGATATTTCTTAAGACTTCAGGAATTATCCTGGACCTGACTTTGAAAAACTTCTCAGAGAGAATCGATGGACATGAAATTGGATTTTGTCTTTCTTTCATGCCTCAGACAACTACATGATCAACACATCAAGCAGAATTACTTATTAATTTCAGTAATTTCCCACAGTAGTTTGTCCTTTTTATAGAACTTCACTGAAGCGCTTGGGCTAGATGCATAAAGATGGTAACACTCATGGATAAAAGGGTTTGTACTCATAAAAGCATATTAGTGCATATGCATTATTTTCACTAGATTAAGAAATCACCGCATTTGAATGGAAGCTAAGAACGATCCTACCGGTGGTTATTAATTGGGATAGAATCTTGAGATCACAAGCTGACTTTTCTTTTATCTGGAGATAATAAGGTGGTGTGTTTTCCTGAGATAATAGCCTTATCTGCTGCTAAACATAATTCAGATGTGATTTTCTTGAGACTGCAAGCTAATTATTCATGTTGACAATAACCTTGCTAGAATTATCTCCTTGTCTCAAGAAAACAAACATTTTGTCAGCTAATGGCCTTACCTGCTATTATTATTAATTTGAATGCCCCAAGGTCACAAGTTGAATAATGTTTTGTCTTAAGAAAACAATCTAATCTCTTATCTCTTTAACTTGGATGTTAATTCTTAAGATCCCAAAGTTTATATTTTTTAACTCCAAATTACCAAGATAGTTTCATCTCATTATCTCAAAGAAACAAAGTTGTATTTTTTGAAATGATGCACTTAACTGCCATTATTATTTTAAATGTGATATTTTCCAGATTAATATTATTTTATCTTGAGATAACCAAGCTAATTTTATATTGTTTCAGGAAAACAATGCTTGCCTTTTTAAGATGATTACTTCTCCTTTCATTATCATAGTAGATGTGATTTTCTTGAGCTCAAAAGCTAAATATATTTTTTATCCCAAGATAACCAAGCTAGTTTTGAAAATAAAGCTAATTTTCCTAAGATTACACGCTTTCCTGCCAATAATTTGGATCTGATTTTGACATTTTCAAGAAGAAAAAAGCTTGTTTTCCTGAGCTAATTGCCTTCCTCCCATATGAGCTGAATTTGGATGTGGTTTCCTCGAAACAAAATGCTATTTTATTTTGCGATAACCACTCTTGTTTCATTCCATTACGTCAGAAAACAAAACTGACTTTGTTAAGATAATGTCCTTAATTGATATTATTAATTTGGACGTGATTTTTTTTTTTCCTGATCATAGG
Source organism: Crenichthys baileyi (assembly GCA_036173005.1). Taxonomy (NCBI): domain Eukaryota; kingdom Metazoa; phylum Chordata; class Actinopteri; order Cyprinodontiformes; family Goodeidae; genus Crenichthys; species Crenichthys baileyi. Next base: position 55,020 of record JAHHUM010002983.1, on the reverse strand, counting down.
TTTTCTTTTGAAATGGTTATGGCGCAAAGATGTCTGGTAATTTCAGTACACCTAGTTACATTGCTCATTGTCAGGACATTTTAGTATGACACAACAGGAGCTCACTGATCATTGATTGATGTTCCTTAATGGGATATTTTCACTTTTAGACAGCTGCCAGAATTATGTTCCGCATTTGCTTTTGTTTTATAATGTTTGCAGTGTTATTTGAAGTTATGATGGATTTATAAGTCTATGTCAAACTAACTAAATATACCCAACATTATACCTTTAATAAACTATTATGACATAATAGGCAGTATTTCCGAAAACTGAGATAACACATTGTCAAGATAATCATTTCTGAGCAGGACCTTTCTTAGATTCAGTACAAAAAGCTCAATAATTAGGAATCTGTATGTGCAAGAATTCTTATTTTTACCATGAATAAATAGCCTGATAATAATTTCTATTCTAGTAAAAAGATTTCAGATAAATTATCTCAATTTATTTAATTTTTGCTTCACCATATTGGACTGAAATCACTCTCTAAACAAGTGGTCAGAAAAATTTGTCGCAATATCTTACTGCATATGTAGGAGAAGGCGAATGTATGTTTTGTGTGTGTACACATGATTTATGCATCTAGCCTCTGGAGGTAAATGTAGAACAGTCTTTTTCTACATCTAGTGAACCTGTTCATAGAAGAAAAAAACAACCTTGACTCTGGATTATAGTTTTACAAAGAGTTTACGATCATTTTGAGTGTTTTTTTTCTGTTGTTTTTGGGAGATGATAATTCATGAATTATGTAAGAGTCAAATGTATTTACCCCAGTTTAGAATCCACTTTAAAGCCAAATGGCAACATCAGTTTAATCTCATAACATAAAAGCAATTGAATTCAGTCAGAATATAATAATGAGGGCTTTCTCTGGCAGCGCCGCTGAGAAATGGGTGTTTTATGTTGCGTCTTGTGTTGTCCATGCGGACACTCAGCATTGTGAAGTACAAAACACATCTGGGTTTTATTGGGTCATTGAACAGATTGTATGAAAGTCTATTCTACTACTGTTTATTTCGTTGGTGGATGAAGGAGGAGACTTTGGCCATCAGGTTCATCATGAACACAGCCACAATCGGACAAAAAAAGCAACAACTTCTGTTTATTATATTTCTCCCCAAGCATAATTATGTAAATAAACACTGACATTTGAATAATCTCAGATAACCGTGAATCATAACCTAAAGGACTAGTAGTTGGGATTAAGGCATTTAAGATTTGATGTGTGCTAGAACTAAAAAATTCTTACCCTGATGTTATCTCCATCATTGAATCTTTGAACCAGTTATAAAAATAAAATCAGCCATGGTGTATTTTTTATGGTTGCTTGAGATTACCCTGTAAATATGAGAAAAATTACAAATGATTAGGAGGATGGTTTCAATGGTTTCATTTACCCCTTTAACTTGTCTCTGCTTTAAACTGTTTGTAAACGCTGCAGAGTGGCAGCTAAACTATCGTATTCCCAAAGAGTTCAGGTCAATTAGAGTAAATATTCATGCTCTAACCTCCTATTTACAGAGTGGAATTCAAACAGAGGAGAAGGCCTCTGGGTAAGAAAAGCTCCAGAGGATAGCAAATTAGAAGGGGTCTTTTGTGCTGTGCAGCATTGTTAGGGTGTCTGATGGAAAGCGACAGTGGTGCAGTCTATGCAAAGAAAGTCTGTGTGATGCTTTTGTGCTTTAAAAACAATCTTCGTAAGATATAATGGTGTAACACAGGATATCAGAGGGTGAGGTGGATTTTATTTTATTTTTGCGCAAATGTTTTAATAACAGATATGCAGTGAAATAAATCAATAAATGAGAACTTTTATATCACGGCTCATTCATGGGTGAGTTTACTTTCCCACATACAGTGCCTTGACAAAGTATTCATATCACTTTGAACGTTTTCACATTGTCACATAAAAACCTGACATTTTAATGTGGTTATTGGAATCAAAGTGCATACTAAGTGGTAATGTTCCTTCTTACTATGATACCCCAAAATAAAATCCAGTGCTTTCAATTACCTACAGATGTTCCTTAAATGGTAAATAGAGTTCAAATATATGTAATTTAGTGACAGTATGGATGCAGTTTTTCTGTAAATGCCTACGTTTGTTTGAGAACATTAGTGAACAAACAGTATCATGAAAACCAAGGAACACGGCAGACAGATCACAAATAAAGTTATGGAGAAAATGAAAAGTTCAAAGTAGAGTTTGTGATAAAATATCTGAAGCTTCTCAAGAAGCATTGTTCAATCCATCCTCTGAAATGAAAAGAGTATAGCACAACCACAAACCTACTAAAATATGGCCATCCACCAAAACTGACTGGCCAGGCAAGGTGAGCATTAATAAAAATGACCAAGAGCCCCATGGTAACTTTGGAGGAGCCGTAGAGATGCACAGCTCAGGTGGGATAATTTGTTGACAGGAAAAGCTATTAGTTGTCTTGCTACTCCACAGATCTAGCCTTTATAGAACAGCTGGAAGCTATTGTTGAAAGGACGCCTAGTTTGCTACAAGCGAACATGTGGAAGGGTGTGCTCTGGTCAGATGAGACCAAAATGTCAAATGCTATGTGCATGGGAAAACTAACACTGCACCCTGAAAACACCATGAAAGATGGTAGTGGCATCATGCTGTGGTAATGCTTGTTTTTAGCAGGGACGAGGAAGCTGGTCAGAATTGATGGGAAGATGGATGGAGCTAAATACTGGACAATACTGTTAGAAAATCTGTTAGAGGTTGCAAAAGACCTTCCTCCAGGACAGCAACCCTAAACAAACAAGCAGAGCTACAATGGAATTGTTTAGAACGGTTTAGAATGGCCCAGTCAAAGTCCAGACCTAAATTCAATCTAAACTATATGACATAACCGAATAATTGGTATTGACAGATGCTGACAATGAAGTCTGAATGAACTTGACCTATTTTGTAAAAAGGAAGGGGCATACAAATTCTAGCTGCAATTGCAGTGAAAGGTGTTTCTGCAAAATTTCACAATTTTAAAACAAAAATGAACCACCATTGCTTTCCTCTTTACAGTTATGCATTAAGTTGCGCTGATCCATCACATAGAACATTATTAAAATACATTGAAGTTTGCCTTTGTAATGTAACAAAATGTTCAAAGGTTTAATGTGTAAAGCACTGTAAAACCACTTTTCAGCATCTATTAAGATAGTGTGTCAAATTAAACATGCACATTTCCAATTATGGCATCCCTTCCAAAAAAAAAGGGCCCACCACAGACTGAGGGAGCTTTTTCTGGGGAAAATATTCCCGAGGACACGGTCAGGGTTATTCCAAGCCTAACCACAACACATAAAAATTTTAAGAGCATCTAATGAAAGATGCTGTTTGCCACTGACAACCAGGAAATCTCTGCTTCCTTTTCCTTTATCTGCATTTTGTCAGTTACCCAAGTGCAATGCCCCCATACACTAAATATTCAGCAAATCCCCAGTCTGAGACAGCAGCTTTTCACGTTTAAGCACATAAAAAGCATTATTTTGACAACTGTTTGTCTGATCTGCTTTACTTTTTGGCAGGTGCATTTCTCAACACTTTAAGTGATCAGTGTTGAGTTTGAGGCACTTTGGATGAGCGGTCCTCTTCTTTGCAAGCCTTTCACAAAAGTATCCCCACCAGGCAACATACATAAACACAGGGAAATGTTTTTGCATTTAGTTTGAAGCATAGGGAGTTATCACGATCCACAACTCAATTTTTTGTGATATTCTTTTGATTCTAATCCACCTCGCCACCAAGTCTGAAGAAATTCAGCTCATATAAAACAACATTTAGAAAGAAAGCCATTACAATCACTGGAAGACAAACACTGTGATTGTGACCTTTATTTTTTGTGCCACACAATTACAATGAAACAACACATTTTCAAAATGAACTGCACACACTGAGGAAAAATTAAGCTATTGACCCCAACGAAGAGGAACTGGACTGATTTGGCAAAAAAAAAAAAAAAAGAACCTAAAATAAAGACCGCCGAGCAGGTTATGAGCTGGTCTGTTTTACAGGGAGCAGCCTTAATAATCGAATTTTGCCCACATTAAATGTAATCACAGGCGTCCCATTAGCTTTGGTGCAAGGGCCGACCTTAGAATCTCAGCTGTAGGTCCACCACATTCAAAGTCGCTTATTAATTAGCAATTACAATTCAGGTTATTTTATATAAGCAATTGTGCGGCTTTGATACGTCATATGAATTTTAATGAAGGCTATGCAAGTCAAATGGGACCCTTTGGTTGTTACTGGTAATTAAAAGAAACACATCTGTGCTATTAACCTAAAAAATGGCTCGTTGACATTTGAAACTAAGCAAATTAAAATAACATTACAGAAAATAAAATCACCTCTCCACGCACAAAAAGTAAATAAGCCCATTTTCAAAACAAAATATTTTTCAACACATCAGAACAAAATGAAGAGCTAATATTTTCTATGTAACAGACAGCAGTAGAGTTCCCTGTGTGAAGATACAGTACAATAAAAAGGGGTGCTACGACAGGTCAACTGCAAATTAAACTGGATGAAAAATCACATGAGAACAATATATGCTGTTTTTATCACTTTTATATAGAAGAAAGTTCATAACAACATTCAACTCAGATTTTTGAATAGTAACATATTCATTCAAAGAAAGAGGAAGAGACTGTCCAACTATGAGACAAAGAAGCACGAAGAAAACCTATAAATATCAGTGATGTGCTGTTCTTTTTCAACGTGGAATGTTTTCTCTTTTTTGTACAAATAATTTACTGTGCCAGGAAGCTCACAGAAATCCTAACATATTTTGGGGGGTGGGGTGGGGGGGTGTATGGTCTGCTCTGTACGTTGGCACTTAAAAGCCACCGCTATTAGGGAAGTACTATGCCTTATAATTAAAAGGTGAATTTACATTACAAAGAGTCCAGTCCACAATTAAAGCCAAAAGCGGTAACTTTTAAAAAAATCTGAGGACTTCAGATTAAGGTGCTTCGTTGAACAAAACTATAGTCCAGGATACAAAAGGCATCAAAATCTTAAAAATTGTGATTTTGCATGGTTTTTGATTAGGAACATAAAAATAACACAAAACACCAGTACTGTACAAAATTCAACTTGTCTCAAGGCCATGAAACTAAATGATTAATTTTAAAAGGACAAATATCATATTTTAGAGCCAAAACAACAATATTGACAGCATAAAACATAAATGAATAATAATTGGCCTTTCCATTGTTTTTCAAAGCTAATCCATTTTTTAAAGCACTTTGTTGCCATGTGTCTCTGTAAAACAGGAAGTGAGTACCATATATGGATGGTGACACAATCATCTGGATCTACAGTGTTACAGTAGTCATGGGCTGTTTTCTGTATATAAAAAATACCTCTTCAATGGGAATAAGTAGAATGGATGTTCATCCATGGGGAGCAATGTAGCTTGAGCAGGCATTAAACAGCCAGACCACTGAGAGGTTGCAACTGTTGTTTGTGAGCATAATGTTTATCAAGTGAAATCAAAAGACGCCGTCTCCAAACAATCCTCAAGCAGGTTTAACCACTGTTTCTGAGAAAATAAAGAAAATGTGTTTGACTGCAGCTGCAATGTGATTGTATATCACTATTTTCACGCCTTTCCATCCACCACTTGTAGTATTAGCTTGAAGTGACTTTTTAGGTTAAACATCATGTTGTTGCGGGGATGGATTCCTAGTTTGTATCATTTGACAGACGTCCTTTAGTATACCTTTTTAACAGCTACATTACTGTATTGCCTCAAACCATCACAAGTACATCATGGACAGGTTATGTGAAGAAAAGTGAGACTTGCAGATTCAACACATGGCTCAAAAATAAGAAGTAAACAGTAATTGGGAGGAACAGGCTATTAATTTAGTTCAATTCAATTCAAAAATATTTTATTCATCCCAAACGGAAATTAATTGTTGTTCTAGCTTATTTTATACAGGTTTCTTTAAAGAGCCGTTGTAGACGCTGATGGCTGTGGGCAGGAAGGATCTCCTGTAGCGGTCTGCCTTACAGCATATCTGAAGAAGCCTCTAACTGAAGAACCTCTGGGTTCTCCACAATGTTCTTCATTTTATGAAGAATCTGTCTTTGCACGATGATCTCCAGAGGTTCCAGAGAAGTCCCCAGAACAGAGCCAGCCTTTATGAGCTTGTTGAGCCTTTTTAAGTCCCATGCTCTGATGCTGCTACCCCAGCAGATGCTGGCAGAGATCACACTCTCCACAACACTTATTGAAGATATGAAGCATCTTGCTGCAAACACAGGACCTAGGTTTCCTCAAGAAGTACAGTCTGCTCTGTCCCTTCTTGTAGACAGCTTTGTAGTTGAATCTCCACTCGTCTGTTGTCCAGGTGAACACCGAGGTATTTATACTCCTCCACCACCTACAATTCTTTTCCTATGATGGAAATAGTGTTTGACTTATTCCTGTTTCCCTTAAAAGCTAAAATCATCTCCTTGGTTTTATTCCCGTTCAAGATGAGATGATTGTCTCCACAACATGCCATAAAGCGGTCCACCAGCTCCCTGTACTCAGCTTCTTGTCCATCTCTGATTCACCCCACAACTGCAGAATCATCTGAGTATCTCTGAAGATGACAGGAGTCTATCTTGTACTGGAAGTCTGAGGTGTACAGAGTGAAGAGGAATGGTGAGAGTACAGCCCCCTGTGGTGCTCCTGTGCTGCTAACTACCTGGTTAGACACACAGCCTTTCAGTCTCACAAACTGTGGTCTGTTTGTCAGGTAGTCTTTGATCCAGGAGATTGTTAAGGTCTCCACCTGACTCTTTTGGAGTTTCTGACAAAGCAAATCAGGTTGAATTGTGTTAAATGCACTGGAGAAATCAAAGAACATGATCCTCACGGTGCTGCTGGCTTTGTCCAGGAGACAGTGGGTTTGTTGAAGCAGGTGTATGATGGCATCTCCAACTCCACAGCGATAAGCAAACTGAAGGGGGTCCTGATAGTTTGTTTGCTTACTCAGGTGGGCCAACAGGAGTCTCTCTAGGACTTTCATGATGTGGGATGTCAGGGCAACAGGTCTATAGTCATTGAGAACTGATAGGTGAGTTATCTTCAGTACTGGAACAAGACAGGAGGTCTTCCACATCACTGGAACCTTCTTTTGGGCCAGGCTAAGATTGAAGAGGTGCTACAGAATCCCACAGAGCTGGTCTGCACAGGCCTTCAGGACTCTAGGGCTGACACGGTCTGGACCTGCAGCCTTATTTCAATTTAGAGATATTAGAGTAACAATGCTGGTCAGAAGGGGATCAGAATTAATTCAAAAGGAAGAAAAACCTTTAAACTGCATGCTGCCAAAATTCTTAATTTTCAAATTAAATGTTTCTGTTAAAAGTGGGTTCGGTGTTATAACCACAAGATCATCAATCAAACTTCGAGCTGCATTCTATGCATTTTTAAAATTTTTGTCATGAATTTGAATATATATTGTAGCTACAATCCCTAACACAATTTAAGGGAAAAAAGGAAAAATTAAAAAGGAATTATGATACATGCCCTTTAAATTCCTATGATTGTTTTAAACAAATATTTATAAACTTGATCACCTCCAGCAACCAGTCAGAAGATGTAAAACAGTGCCTGGAAATGCCCAAGACTATAATATAATCAATATCAATTAAACATCTTCCTCTCTGTAACTGTGAACTACTCCTAAACATCTGTAGCTCATTTCCTCACCATGTTAAACCTCTGATATATTATTTAAATTGCATCGAACAACATGTCAGCGTTTCGCAGTGAGAACCTAGAAGAATGTAAGTATGCTTTAGAAAACTTCACATTAAAATGTGCCCTGTAGAAAATATATATGAACCAAATTCATCTTTCCAGTGATCCTTTGTTAGAAGGAAAGTATAAAATACATCAAGAGGCTATTATTTCTCCCCCTATTCATGATTATGCAAGAAGTTCTTAATCTTTAGCACATAAATGGAGTAAGATGTGGCCTCATTTGTGATTCAGCGTCTGTCAGCATAATTAAATCCCCAAATGGTGACAGCAGGTTAAAGCTTCTAAAAAAGGTGCAATAAGTCTTCATGTTTGTGTGATTATATTTTAACAAAACCGTAAGAACTTAACTTTTTTTTATTATTATTTATACAGTTTTTTTTATCTGCACATAACTGCAGACATTCTGATTTGATAAAATCTGTATTTCAAAACTGGTTCCTGAAACTAAATCTCCATTTAGGATACTTTTTACATGTTTTCATATACAGATCCAAATGAAAATGTCAAGGAAAACTAACACCCATGAAAATCAAACATTATTATCTGATATCATCTATGACATCTCTATCTCGTCCCAATACAGTGTTGCCATTCAGATTAGGTGATAATAATGCTACACTTGAAAAGAAAAAGGGTGAAGAAAACAGAATTTCAGCAGGCAGAGCACTCATTAATGATGGACATCGAGTGGATCAGTCATTTCTCTCTGTAATACAGCAAATACGCTTTGAGCGACTCAGGCAGGGGCAGAGCAAGTATTTGTTCTCTCAGCTCGTTTACTTGCTTGATGATTTCAATATCACCAATGTCTCTTTCTTCCTCTTCCTCCGCCACCGCCTTCTTCTGTTCCTCCTCGGCGTGCTCATCCTCTTCACTCTCCACCATTTGGGGTATGAGCTGATTGCCCACAAAAACATAGGTGTTGATGGGCCGCCGCCGACAGCGCCTCCGTTTGCGCTTGTGGGGGACCCTCTGCACCATCCCGTTTCCCTGACTGTCCTGATTCGCCAGGTTTCTGAGAGTGCGACGAATGTAAACGCGAGAAAGGTCCTGGAGGCTGCGGACGGTCACTGGGGCTGAGGACAGAGAGGGACGACATTGTGCTTCAGGACAATTTGCCACAAAATGAAGAATATTTCACACCACTACTGCATTTTCTCAACTAGGTCAGCATAAACAAGAAAGAATGTGACAGGAAACTGAGCTGCGGTGTTTCAAGAGAACAGTTAAGTGGATTCATGAAGCAGCTGCAAGCATATCTTGTACGACAAAACAAGTACGGTATCATGCTGCTCTAGGACTCATCGCGTCCAATCATTTTCAGTGTACTGTGCCTAAAAAAAAATAAATACAGCCAGTTTTCCACTTCAAGGCAAGTTTTTTTTCTTGTCAAGACAATGAAACTCACGGAGCTGGACAGTGTCAGGCTTCTCTCCTTCGGCTCGGCTCTGCTGAACCAAAGGGGCAAAGGACACCGCCAAGATGTTTCTGCTCTCCCACGTGCTCTGACTGGTTCTGGTTATCTGGGTCAGCTGCATAAGCAGACAAAAAAATAAATAAACTGGAATTATTGTTAAGGAAAACATTTATGACTAAATCATGAACTAGGCTCAAATGCACAATACCCCCCTACACTGTACAAAGAAAATTATTTAACCATTTATGCCAACAACCTTACTCCAATGTCAGATTATTTTATCAATCTGCATTAGATGATTGTTGTGTTAAGTCTTACCACCTGATCAAAGTCAGCCTTTAAACTTTAAGTCTGATTTTGGACACACTGCAGCAATAAATAATTACAAAACCTTTTCCAGTCATAATGTAACATTAATCCTGCACATTTCAAAACAATTTGAAAAACAATTAACTGGTTCCTTAAACGTGGACATCCTCAAACTAGTCCTTTGCTGAAGCACCTTTTGATTCAGTTTCAGCACTCAGTCTTCTTCAGAAACTATTAACCCAGGTTGAGAAATGGAGTTAAACCTGATGGCAACAAGTTAAGTGTTTACTTCAATGGTGCAGGTATAATAACTGACCTACAGAGGCGCTTTACAGTATAAACCACATTACCTCCTTTGTGCACACATTCACTCCTGTTGGTAACACTAATAAGCCCTACCTCCTTAGCTCCAGCTACAGGCTGTGCCACTAATGCAACAACACATCCTGTAATAGCTATTAGAGTTGACACCTTGAAGCCAGATGTCAAAGCCCGTCCGTTCATTGCTAAAGGACATTTAAAATACACAAGGGCTTCATTGAGCACAGTGTAACAAGCTCTTCATTGAATATTACATATTTACCTTCAGCATGAGCCCATCATCCTGTAGATGTCTTTTATCATGACTAAATCAGTACTTTGGCTAAAATGGTGGATGGTATATGGTGATTCAGAAGTGTTTCATATTTTCCAGCATGTATTTAACTTAAAAAATAAATCCATTCGTAATGAAATCCACAGAAGTGATTCCTCGTCCTGACAAAGAACAAAATCAGAGGGAAATACAGATGTTGTTTGTAACAGCTGCAGTCTAACCCGCCAGGGAGGATTTTCCTACAGTGTTTCAGCTCTCTCCCAAAGATCTGCACACTTTCTCTCCTTCACGTCCTTTTAGGGTTTCATATTTGTCAATTTTGAAGAACAATTTGAAAAGAAAACGTGCTGGACAAGAAGGAGAGGAGAAATACGTCAGCTTGTTGCTGACAAGAGGCTAGAACAAAGTACAACGTGTTCTGAAAACGATTTGCATTACCATGGACACAGCCCGTTTAGTTTTCAGCTGGAGTGCTCTCAGAACGTTAGATCCCACAGAGATCTGTAGTTTATGTACTTTTTTCCTCCACTGCTCAGTGGTTACCAAGGGTGCACACTTGTTTCATTCTGTGCAATGCAGTCTAGCTTCTTCAGGAATACAATGCAAATACAAATAAGACTAAAATTGCACCGATTGCAGTTTTCCACGCCTATTCTAGGTTCCAAATTAGGCAAATCTCTGACCGGCCGATTAAAACTGCAGATTCTAAATCCCTAAGAAATTATTTTTGCGGGCATAATATTTTTCTTCTAATATCTAATTTAATTTAACATTTTAAAAAATTTATTTTCCTCTTTTTTAACTATATTGCAGGATAAACACAGTGTTCAACATAATGCTGAGAGAAAACAACAAATATATAAAAGACAGATTTTCTGTAATGTACTAGATTGTCCAATGGCAAATTCAATTCACTGTTGGTAAATTAATAAATTGTTGTTTATATTTGTCCTCTCATTAAAAATGATACATCTTACACAGTACGCTCAATCTGAATATGTTTTCTGAAATTTTGGCCTGCACTACAGAGCGCACATATGTAGAAAATATAGTTTCCTTTTCATAGCCTCGGGACTCTCTTCTGCTCTGACTAACTTTATATCAAGCATCTTAAAATAGAACAAATGCCTAACTTTAAATTTACTCACTTAACAAAAATAACACCTCAAAGGCATGCTATGATTAGCATAAATTAGCTGTTTAGGCCCCCCATTTATACCAGATTAAGACTGCCTGCTTTCTTCAGGATCTCCAAGACTGTCCAAACATAACTGGATCATGGAAACTTTGGGAAGGCCTAATTCAATGTGAACGCATGCGGGCTCCTTTGCCTTAGGTACTCAGGACATAGCTTATTCTCTTTTGCCCTAAATATCGGAGGTATCTACACCTCCACCATCAGTTGTTTAATAAGTTTATTAGTATAAGAGGAGGAAGGCGATGACTTTTGGCACAAGAATTTTAACTTTGCACAACTCTGTCTGCGGACCTGGGCCAGTGCAGTCAGTGGGAACCGTGAACGAAAAATTTAAAGTCTGTCTTTTTTAGTGATCATCTGGAGTTTTAAAAACGTTATTTAAAAAAGTTATTTTACAAAAGCTGTGTTGAGACTGTTGTAAAGTTAAGCCACTAAATAGAACAAAAATGATGCCAGTCTATTTTTGGACAGAGTCATGAACACTTTTTACATTCGACCTGCAGGTTGAAAGCCTCAGAGCTTCCCTGCATCTCCTGGCAACCATAAGTGCAATTTGCAGGTGGGTGCTCTTTTCTGGAATTGGGTGCCCTATTCCACAAAACGCACAGTATATAGAAATCTATGTGAAAGGGGTGCTTGTTTTTTTTTTTGTTTTGTTTTGCAGTTTTTTGGTGCAGAAAATGTGGATTTCAGTAGTGCCTGCTCGCCATGGAAATAGCAGCCATGATGCTAACAGCATGATGCCAGCCAGGTTTCGGCATGTTCCAGTTGTACCTTTGTTCTAAAGGGATCATCGGCACAGCACCCACAACCCCGATATGCTGTGACCATGAACATGAACCACAACAATCCCACCACAGAGTGTTAATGCATGCTTTAAGCTGTCACACTTAATAGGGATCGCACTGCGTTCTTGATGCATCCCAGATGACCTCTAAAAGACTCTACATAGACCGTTTGGCTGATTCTTTTGTTTTGTGATACAGTCCGAGGATTAAAGTATACTGGGCCTTGGCTATAATGCAATATACTTTAAAATAAAAGTCTGCTTTTTTTATGGCCAAGTTGAAAAACATCGAATTACGATAACTACCAAGTAGCAGGTTCAGTTCTCTTTAAAATATATTGCACAACCCAGAGAGATAGTCTGAATAAAAAGTACCTCCTTGGGTAACAAAACCTGCTGTAGACTAAATTATGTTTTGCTTTACTTAAGTTCCTTCACAGTCCCAAAGGTTCCTTACCACCAACATACCAAAACATCCTCCATACCTTCCTGCATGCCCCACAGTGTGTCAACGTGAACATGACTTCCATTTTAAATAAAACCCTATTTATGCAGCATTGTGTGTGCTCTGAGCACAGATGTTTAAATCCAGGGGCACTCTAGGCTCAATAATGCATGAGAAAGTTGCGTAATAAGTCTTGCAGGTCAAAGCTATTTTACCTTATTTTCCCTTATGTTTTGAATTTTGAATGGCAATCAGTGCATGTGTGTCAATTCTGTTTCAGCGCGTTAGCTTGCAGCATTTACCTGATCCTCTATAGGCATCACCAGTATGCCTCCAATTTTGAGCAGCACTTTCATGTAATTTTCATGGTCTTTCTGCACTCCAGCGCCACAATAAATGCGATCGTATTGGTGGCTGTCTGTTGAGATTTCAAGGCAATTCCCCACCACAAAGACAGGTTCACAGAATTCAAACCTGTGAAAAAAATAATCAACATATCAAATAAAGTCAGAGAAAACATGTTTGTTATTCTGTCAGTTTCACTGCCGCATCTGTAAACTGCGACAGAAATAAGCAAGGTTACATTTGTTTTTCGCACATGCACTGCAGCCCTGAAGTTTTCTAAACAATACATACGTGAGAATGCAAATGTCTGAATCAGCAGTAACAGACTTGTAATGGAAGGAGGCCCTTGAGTTTCAGACAAAGCCCATTTGCAAATAGAGCTGCCAATTGTCTGGGGACTTCACAGTGTGTGTTCATTATCTTTCATGCAAAAGGCCCCAAAGAGAGAAACACCTAAGAATGAGGGGAAAACTGTGAAATTTGATACGTCAATGAAAATGTCCTAATAAAAGAAACTCTGGGACATTTTTAACCATCACACAGAGAAGAGTAAAAGCAACATTTATGACCAAATAGAGAACCGCAAACTTTACAGCAATATAAATCTGGCAGATATTCCTACATTTAGCTCACTATATTAGACGGACCTGCCTGAGTAAAAGACATTACGTGTAAAAACGCCTCTGACACAAACAATCTTATCTTATATGCTTTCCAAAAAAAAAGAAAAAAGAAACTAAGCATTGCTTATCTTATGGAAAATACACTTTTAACAATATTTGTTGCAATTAATACAACTTTTTCCTTGCTTCTCTTTTTTTTCCTATGATCACAATGGCCCCATTTCTCTGTGAATTTTAGCATATTGGTCACCAAAATCTGTGACCTGGGGGCAGCAACACCAGGAAATATCTTTCTAATTAGCCAAATATTATATGGACATGCAGTGTGAATGCATGACACTTGAAATAGTATAGCCCACAAGAAATTGCAAACAAACATTCATTTGCAACTGTGATAATGCATACATTGAAATTGTGATGACAGTTTTGATTCAATATATTGTGCAGCTCTAGTTCTAGATAACAGATCATCCCAACTTAGCTGGGAATCTCTAGAGTTTCACCAGAGGCACTTTTTCCTGCTTGTCCAATTAATGGTCTCTCTGCATGATCTGCCTTATTAGGGAGGTGCCTATGCCTTCTTTGAGTCGCAACTCAATGCAATGCAATACACACAAATATAGAGCCTGGAAGAAACATATATTCAACCAATAGATCAGAGTGTGCTCCATCACCTGTTCAAACATTGGTATATTGTCTTCCACACCCTGATTTAAACTTGTCCACAACTTTCACCCTGACCTGTCTGCTCTGTTACTTGGTCTCCATGATGCAGTTTGTTCAGTAAAGATCCCTACAAAACCTCTGAGGCTTTCACAGAGCAGATTAATTTATATGGAGATTAAACTTCTCTCAGGTGGGCGCATTTATTTAAGGGTATTGGAGTAAATGGGGCTGGATACAAATGAACGCCACATCTCTCAGCCTTTTATCTGTAAAAAATGTCTACCTACAGTATGTATCGTTTTTCTTCTACTTCAACAATTATGCACTACTTTGTGTTGCTCTATCATATAAAATGCTAACAATATCATTGAAGTTTGTGACTGTTACATGGTTAAAAACAAAAAAAAAGGATTTATTACTCTTGCAAAGCGCTGTATGCATGCATGTATGCATGTGTCACTGATGATCCAGCAGCCCGTTTATATATTTAAAAAGTCTTTTTACAGGCAGAAACAATGCAGATTAATTTGGTTACAAAAACATGTCATGTATATGAACCATTTAAAGGCAAGCTTGCCACTGCAATTATTTCTTTAAACTGGTGACACCTGCAACACCTGTAAAGTGAAGTGAACACTTTACAGTTAAAAGGAAAAAATATACTCTTTCATAACCAATTTCTGTTACAATTTCATACATACAATGAGCAAATAAATATACACTGCAGACGAGTATACTTTTATTTTTCCTGAGTACATTTTCTAATGCATACTACTAAACCATGGAGCAGCATCGATTATAATTGAAGCATAGCTTTGCAGCAGCTGCTACATGAATGTAGGTAAAGTGTAATACTCAAGATTTTAATCACTCTGGGAAATAACAATAACTTATTGTTTGAGAAATATGTTGTTTGGCATCCATCCGCGCTATAACTGCAAGCATGTACACTACCAGTCAAAAGTTTTAAAACGCCTTTCTCATTTAATGGTTTTCTTTATGTTGATGACTATTAACATTGTACGTAGATTCTCAACGATGGCATCAAAACTGCGAATGAACACATATGTAATTATTAAGCAAACAAAAAATTGTAAAAGAACTTGAAATATGTTTTGTATTTTAGATTCCTTAAAGTAGCCTCCCTTTGCTGTGATGACTGAAATATTAACCTTTGGCTGCCTCTCAATTACCTTCTGGGAAGTTCTTTCAAAACTCACTGGAAAAAACATTTCAGGTGACCACCTCATGAAGCTCATGGAGAGAACGCCAAGAGACCAAAGCAGTAATCAAAGCAAAGGGTGATTTTTTTTGAAGAATCTAAAATATAAAAATGTTTAGAGTTATTTCCCACCTTTTGTTTACTATATCATTTCATGTGTGTTCATTCACAGTTTTAGATGCTTTGGTTAGAAACTACAATGTAAATACTCTATTTACATTTAAATAAAGAGACCCATCAAGTGAGAAAGTGTATCTCAAACGTTTGACCGGTACTAGGCCCAAAATGACGCTGCTTTTTTTTTGTGCAACACTGGTGGAGGTAAAATCAGTAATATGGTCTGCTGGACTGTTTGCATTTGCCTCGTAGCTAAGCCTCACAGTCAGAAATTAAACCTTGCATGCAGCAGCTAGGTGCTTGCATCAAGCGCACGGTCCAAAAGAGAAACAGTTTGGGCAGCTAAATGGTTTTCATTTCGACTTCAGCTTGCAAAAAATCAAACCAGCTCCAACCGTCTGATTGTAAAGCACACCAGCAGCCCTGCAGCTAAGGAACAACCTTTCTATCTCCTGAGCTGCAGCCATTTATTAACATTCATTGTGTTTAATTTGTCCATACTGACAGTGATCTGCTTTAGGAGTATTTACGTGGGTGGTTTTGTTCTGGGCAGTTTCTTGGCTGAAACTGTTTGCTAGGCAACCATCAGAGATTTGATAGAGATTACGGAATGGCAAAAAAAAACAACTAAAAAAAAAACAACTTGACTGTTTTACAGTTTGCATCTGACAATAAACACATTTAACAAAATTACTCACTTATCAAAGCTGTCGCTATTCTTAATGAATTCATCAAGTTTCTGTCTGGCGTACTCGACCACGTCCTTGTGGAGCTCGACTCCATGGTTCACACCGTAGGGGCCTAAAACACAAACAAAAGGGGAGGAAAAAACACAGGAACACTACCTTAGTCTCAAACACACCCTGGCTTAAGTCTCCCAATACTGCTTGCTCAACAAGGTCACTTATAGCAAAGAAAAACTAAACATTTAGAAATTGGTGGTCTTTAAATATGAAATGTTTGAGCTTCTCCATATCTGGACATCAAGCTAATTGAGTTTTGGGATTTCCTACTCAATAAAACAAACCGCTGAATTGCTATTTAGATTGAACACAGAAGCATCTTAATTCATTGGAATATCATAAAAAGGTTAATTGTTTTTAGTAAAATAATCAGTAATTTAGTTTCTAAGAAAATTTGAATGTTATATACTTCCAAAAAAAAACAGTTTTTAAATACAGAAATATCTGACTGCTGAAAACCATGTTTTTGTCATGTACAGTATATTAATTCAAGACTTAAGTCAGGGCTCCTGTTGCATAAATTATCATCACATCAGTGCAGTGTGGCATGAAGCCAAACAACCAGTCGCTCTCGAAGCCGAGGTTGCTTTAATAATAGCCTTCAGCCAACCAACACCAGCAGACGACATGGCTCCCCAAATCATCTCGGACTGTGAAAACTTCACACTGTTCCTCAAGCAACTTTTCACTGGATTTTACCCAATTTGGATCCTGTGCCTCTGCACTCTTCCTTCAGACTCTAGAACCCTAATTTCCACATAAAATCACTTTTGGTTTGGCTTCACAATCCTCTCCTGATCATGGAAATTTCTGTGCATCTTTTCTATCCCACTTTTTCCTTCCACTAATATGCTTCGATCTGGTCAGAACAGCAAGCTTCTTTAGTGATTACCTTTTGTGACTAACCCTCCTTGTGGAGGCAGTGGATGAATGTCGGCAGTATTCCCCATGATTGTGTAAAAATCTTTTTATTTTTCCCATGAACATTTCTTATATTGACAAAATCTTTTTCATTAACCTTAACCAGTAGTTATCAATTACCAAAATAAAACACTTCAAATCTATCATCGTGTGTAATTAATCTTTATATAACATCCAAGCTTCACTTTCTGATGCAAATTACTGAAATAAATTAACTTTTTAATGACATTCTAATCTACTGAGATGAACCTGTAGAGCATCTGAGAAAGCCATGTGAAGCAATCGCTTGGAAATAAAATGACATGTAGAATACCTATGATGAGCCCGACCATTGTGCTCAGGTAGCCGGTTCCGCTGCCCAGATTAAGGAAGGAAAGTCCTGGCTGCAGTTTGAGGGCCTCCATCACTTCAGAGTATATACACGGAGCAGACAGGTGAATGTTTCCGTGCTTCCACGCCAAGTCTTTGTAGGCACTGTCCCGATAGCCATCCAGGTAGTAGTCACCCCGGTCTATGGCCCGGAAGGCCTGCTCGACCTTTTCTGTGCGGATGTACTGAGCCTCCTTCAGGTTATCAATGAGGTCATCGTTGTCCTCCCCGGCGCTCACAGCTCCCCCCATGGCGAAAAGCGAAGAGACACGGAAGGGCTGAACTCGTACGCAGGTTGAGTGAGTCCTCCTTACAGCGGCATGGAGATCTATGCTGGCTGAGGGGATCCTGCCAACGCGAGTCGTCGAGTGTCACTTCAGATGGCGCTCATGTCCGAGCAGCAAGTGACCTAAGAGAAGAATCAAAAAAAAAAAAACATCCGAACTGTATTATTTCAAATTACCTGCAGGGAAATCTTGTGTCTTCTTAGGTTAAGCAGTAAGACACAGATTTGAAAAGGCTTATTGAGGATCTACTAATCCACAGCCGAGACCGTCTGACGATAAAAAAATTAACAAGTGAAAGAAGCAGGCTAATGAATTTTTACCTTTCCCCTAAAATCTTCAAATGTCACAGCGGGAAGGGTTCAACTGCAATTAAAAACTTTGATTAGGTTTTCATTCAGTTTGACTTCAAAGGGCACTTCATAACACATGCTGACCTGCTGATGCGTCTTACAGGAATGAAACAAAACCATCATTAATGTCATTTATAACCTCTGCATATCCTGCAATCACAAGACAAAATATCTGTGTTTAAAAAAAAAAAAACAATAAAACTGTCCGTTTCATACAACGCTGAGTATCTAAAGATCAGCATTTAATTATCACAGTACAGTTCAGGTCGGACGTGGAGTGGCTTAATTATATTGGGGCTTTTTATGATGTTTTAATTATAAAACATACAACTGCAACGACTTTTAAACACAAGCATTCAATGTATACGTTTTTGTTTGGATTGTCTCAAACAAAACAGTATAAAAATTATATATACAGGCTCAAATAAATATATGCTTCACATCTAAGGAAGTTACCCTTAGGAAGTTACAGAGAAATTCTACACTTTTCATAGCCAAATGCAAGATCCTGGCATAATTCTGGCTGGATATTTGACCACTCTTGATATCAGGATAAGTAGAGTTTCTGCCTGCTGTCCTGGAACAGACCTGGCTTTGAGTATAGTCCAGAACTTTTCAGGAGGGTCCGTTCTGATGTCTGTCTAAAATGACTGTACTGTCAGAATACCCAGTGTCCAGGTTTTGACCATCTGACCCAAACTGTCCCTCTCAGGTTTAAGGAAATTTGTTCAGATTTTCAAGTACAACCCAGAGGTTCAAGCTTGTCATGATCATAGACATGGGTTAGTGTTGACCAAGAAAGAAGTCTTCTCCTCACCCTTAAGGAACAGGAAAAGGAACATACCAAATCTGTTCTGGAGAAACATTTTACGGTCAGAGGAGACAAAGTTTAGCTATTTGACCTCAATAACAAGTATGATTGGAGGAATAATGGTCAGGCTTCAAACCAAAGAGCACTGTACCAGCTGTCAAGCATTATGGTAGTAGCATCACGCTGGGGGGCTGTTTAGCTACAGGTGGTGCTGATAAACTGAATAATAAAGATGAAGGACTACCAACAAATTCATCAGCTTTACATCAAATCAACTGCTACCTACATACGACTCCGACACCATTACGTGTTTTAAGGGGATACATACAAATCAAAACTGGTATAGATCTACCAACTTTACAAAGAAACGTGGTTAAATGTTCAGCCAGAATTATGCCAGAAGCTTGTTGTGGCTAGCAAAAAGTAGGTGGTTTCTCTGAAGCATCCTAAAGGACATTTATCCTAATATTAGTGGGAGTGCAAGAATACTGACCCTGTGTGGATCAGAGGAAATCCTCGAAAAGAAAAAAAAAAAAAAAAAAAAAAAAGATATGAATCCAGTTCCTGTTTTCAAAAACCACAGCTGCTTTTTGGGAGCCAGGAAACGAAAACCATTTTTATTAATGTTCAGGAATACAGCCTAAAGTGGAATGTGTGCGGATATTTCTCATTTTCAGTCAAGCTGTGCTTTTATTTGATGCAGCCTGTCAGATATTCAGGTGTGAAAAGGCTTATTCAGTTTTTGCTCAGGGCAGATAATGTCTGCAGAATGACTCAGATTGGTAACACATTCGGAATATGAGTTCATGTTTTTGTACTTTTCTGTGCTCTGTGCTCTCGCTGCTTTTAATGTCCTATGTGGTCTTTAAAGCTTTAGGCCTTTCAGAGAACCCTCAAACATTATGAACATAAGCCTGATATCGAGGGATCACAAATACAAGAAAAAAGAGCAGAGAATTGTTAGAAACTCACAGAAAAACTGTTCTCAAAAAATGGAAACAGAAAAGGTACTTTTAAAAATGTAAAAGAAGAAAAATTCTTACAGATATGGGCAGATTTTTCTACATGAACATATGCAGCTTGTGATGCAGCTCAGGGAGACAATATTTGAATTCCTTCTCTGCCTCCTCAGCATCTTCACATCTGACTCAGCTAATAAAGATTAAAATCAGAGGTGACTTTGTAGTGCGAGGCCCGGTAAGGTAATTTTCCTTTGGCTCTTTCTCGCAGGCAAAAAGAATCATTGATTCTCTCTCCCATCATTGGACATACAGGAGAGCATTTTTCATCCCATTTTTCCTCTGCAGACATAAGAAAAAAAAATACCAGAAATTGGGTCATAAGAGGAATTAACGCAAAAAATTTTTTGAGGGCTGTTGTACTCTTACCTCTGATAATCCACAGGCCTATTGAAACAAGGGGTCATTACCAACACTTTAACACAAATAATAAAGCTACAGAAGGGCATTTGTTGTAACAGTGCAACACACAAAACAACTCTGCTTATGAAAACATCAGCCATGTGAGGTCATTATTGGCTTACGTGACCCGTAATTCAGCAGAATGAAGAAACATGTAACAGATCTTCTGTCAACAGACCCACCTGCAGTAACCAAATACCACAGACCTGTCTGGACAGCACACTGCTGATAAAGTCTTGAGGTAAAATGTATAAGGTCATGTTTATAAGTGGGGGTGCACCGATTGCAGTTTTCTGCCTGATAACCAATCTTTAAAAAGCCTGACCTGACAATTCCGATTTTGGCCGATACCAATTTTTTTAAAACTGACACTGTCAGGTGTCATAACGTCACAATATACCTTCAATGTTCCAATCTTATGTTATTGAAAAACACTCAACAACACCCATGAAACAATACAAACTTGTTTTACCTGCACATGAGGTAGTGCTCTCAGAAGAAATTAAAGCTTTAGAGCATTGCAGATCCTTTCGTGTTTCAATTTTCAAATTTTAAAAAACAAACAAAACTTGCCCAACCGGGTTAGACAAGTAGATAAGATCGGTGGATAAGATTGGTTTCACATGCAAGTATCGAAGAAATTCATTCGATGATAATCACGTCCATGCATCCGACTGTAAAAACCAGAGCATTTTTCCAATATGAAAGATGTGGTAGAAGTTAATCCCAGTCATAAATTTTCAAAACCAGGCCCTGATTTCTCCAACAAGACAAAATTGGGTCTCAAGATACATTTAACAATGACTAACTTACACTTTAGTAACCACTTGAGTAGCTACAGCAGCTT
The DNA here is from genome assembly GCA_036173005.1 of Crenichthys baileyi. NCBI lineage: Eukaryota > Metazoa > Chordata > Actinopteri > Cyprinodontiformes > Goodeidae > Crenichthys > Crenichthys baileyi. The sequence goes on along the minus strand of JAHHUM010002983.1, from coordinate 33,724 downwards.
GCAAACATACATATCCCTCAACTTTTTTCACCACCTCCATGCATTTTATTAGGATGTAATATGATAGACCAACACAAAGTGGTGCATGATTGTGGGGTGGAAGGGAAATTCGCTTGCTTTTCTGACAATCTCAAGTGTGGCGTGCATATCATACTACTAAGGTTGGGCGAAATGTAACATTTTCCCCACAAATGACGATGGCCGATATTCAGGTGACGTTTGGACTTTTTTGTGGGCAGAGCAATGTAAACATGCACGGACTTATTTGCCAATTTAAGGCAAGGCAAGGCAAGTTTATTTATATAGCACATTTCAGTAGCAAGAGAATTCAAAGTGCTGTACATGGAAAAAAAGAAAAAGAGACATAATAGGAAAATTACATTACAGAGGCATAAAGGGAAATAAATATTTACTGAACACAAATAAAGAGAATAAAAATAATGTTAATTAATGTTTGGAATGCAATATTTACTGGCTATTACATTTGGGGTGTCAAGAAATCCCACTTTGCATGCAAAGGAATGTTTCTAGCCAGTTGGATGGAATCCCACTGAAATGGAAGCCTACGCCTAACAAAGGTGGCAGAGTAGATGATGCTAAAAGGTCACAGAGAGAGTTGGAAGCACCCCGATGATAGACGAGAAAGAGGGGAGTCAAGAAAAGTCAAATTATCACCACTAAAATCATAATAGCAATATTTAACAATAATATTGACATTGCATGTTTTCCTAATTTTGTTCAGCCCTGCTGCAAACCTACCACGACATGGGAAGCCTAAGAGGCACGTGGTAGCTCTAGGGGAGCTGCAGAAATTCGTAATTCTGGTGGTAGAATATGTGACAGGCGTAATATTAAATTTTCTTTCTATTTCACAATTATGTGCTACTTCGCTTAAATCCAAACGAAATTTGTGCTTCTAATGTGAAGAATGCAAAAAAAAAAAAAAAAAGATCAAGAGGTATGAATACTATTGCGAAGCATATTACCTACAAAAGTATTCATGGAGCTTACAATGCAAGTGCAGAAAAAAAATCAGTTACCTATTAAGTTCAGGTTTATTGACACTTCACATCATGTAGGTGTAAATTTAATGAAACATTTTAGCACCCAGGTAAAAGTTGCCTTTCACTTAGCTCATTAACACTAAGGGCTGCTTTTTAAATAACCTTCTCCCATCATGTAAGCCGGAAGAATGAACAGTCTGGTAAAAAAGCAGCTGCAACGCAATGAGAAACTGATGTTTATAACAATGAGGGAAAGCAATTTACTTAGTACAGGTAGAATTATACCACAGCTGTCAATGTGGTGAGGCAGTAGAACTGTAAAAATTTTGTAAAAATCTCTGTAATTTTCTGTTTCTTGAGGCGAGTTTATCTCAATTTATACTACAGCAAAAATATGAGATTTTAGAGCGCATCACAAAACACCGCGCAAAACGTACAACCCCTGCCAAAACATATGGAATCATTCCTTTTGGCAGATGTTTAGTAAGTTTTATTTTCTTAGTATGAAACAAAAGAGGCACAAATGGCACAATCTAATTTACGAACTAAACATTTTGGCTTTTTAAAACATTTTTTTAAGACACATTGAAGAAAAACAATGTGGAATCAATGTTGGGGAAAATGATGGAATCACCCTTTAATTTGCATTTCTAAAAACAAAAACCTGCACAAGTCTAATTCTGAATAGGAATCTTCTTTAAAAGAGGGTTGCAGACCTTAACGAGCGGTTGAACTTGATTCACAGGAAACATGAGAGCTGTCTTTTATTGTTACTGGGCTAATAAATGGAGCAAGTCCATCGAAAATAGGATGGTTGTAAAAGGGTGGCACTCGGGTAGCAAGAAAGACATAAAAGTATTGAGGGCAGAAAAATCACTGAAATTTCAGACACTTTTTAATTCAGCAATTTTAAGTTTTTTCTTTAGGAAAGGCAGCTTAACTCAGCTTAACTCGCAGTTGGAATCTTAATCCAATTTAAACATTTATGGTGGAAATTATAAGAAATGGGAAAGTTACTTCCTGCAAAGCTGATATGTCAACTATTAAATGAGGATGCTGAAAACTGATTGATAAACAATATTGTATTTTTTAAATGAATACATTTCAAAGGCTGCGAACCGCCCCAGCGCATGGTGTAGGTCTTGGCTAGAGGGGGCCAGCAGGACCATGTCAGCTGCAAAAAGAAGAGACGAAATCCGCTGGTCCCCAAACCAGACCCCCTCCGGCCCTGGGCTGCGTCTAGAAATCCTGTCCATAAAAGTTATGAACAGGACCGGTGATAAAGGGCAGCCCTGCCGGAGTCCAACATGCACCGGGAACAGGTCTGACTTAGTGCCGGCAATGCGGACCAAACTCCTGCTCCGCTTGTACAGGGACCGGATGGCCCCTAATAAAGGGCCTCCGATTCTATACTCCTGGGGCACCCCCCACAAGGCATCACGAGGGACACAGTCGAATGCTTTCTCCAGGTCCACAAAACACATGTGAACCGGTTGGGCAAACTCCCATGAACCCTCGAGTACCCTGTAGAGGGTATAGAGCTGGTCCAGTGTTCCACGGCCGGGACGACCACACCGCTCCTCTTGAAGCCGAGGTTCGACTATCGGCCGGACTCTCCTCTCCAATACCCTGGCATAGGCCTTACCAGGGAGGCTGAGGAGTGTGATCCCCCTGTAGTTGGAACACACCCACCACCCCAGTCTCCCAGTCCAGAGGCACTATCCCCGACCGCCACGCAATGTTGAAGAGCCGTGTCAACCATGACAGCCCCACAACATCCAGAGATTTGAGGTACTCAGGGCGGATCTCATCCACCCCCGAAGCCTTGCCACCGCGGAGCTTTTTAACCACCTCAGTGACTTCAGCCTGGGTGATGAAAGAGTCCAAGCCCGAGTCCCCAGCCTCTGTTTCCACCAGGGAGTGCGTGATGGCAGGATTGAGGAGATCCTCGAAGTACTCCTTCCACCGCCCGATAATGTCCCCAGTCGAGGTCAGCAGCCTCCCACCCCCACTATAAACAGTGTTGGCGAAGCACTGCTTCTCCCTCCTGAGGCGCCGGACGGTTTGCCAGAATTGCTTCGAGGCCAACCGGTAGTCCTTCTCCATGGCCTCACCGAACTCCTCCCAGGCCCGAGTTTTTGCCTCTGCCACAGCCCGGGCCGCAGCACGCTTGGCCTCACGGTACCCGTCAGCCGCCTCAGGAGTCCCACAAGCCAACCACAGCCGATAGGACTCCTTCTTCAGCTTGACAGCATCCCTTACTGCCGGTGTCCACCACCGGGTTCTGGGATTGCCACCGCGACAGGCACCGCAGACCTTACGGCCGCAGCTATGGGCAGCAGCCTCGACAACAGATGCGGAGAACATGGTCCACTCGGACTCTATGTCTCCAACATCCCCCGGAATCTGGCCGAAGCTCTCCCGAAGGTGGGAGTTGAATACATCCCTGGCCGAGGGCTCCACCAGGCTTTCCCAGCAGACCCTCACTATGCGCTTGGGCCTCCCAAGTCTGTCCGGCTTTCTCCTCTTCCAGCGGATCCAACTCACCACCAGGTGGTGATCAGTGGACAGCTCAGCCCCTCTCTTCACCCGAGTGTCCAAAACATGCAGCCGAAGGTCTGATGATACGACAACAAAATCGATCATTGACCTCCTGCCTAGGGTGTCCTGGTGCCAAGTGCACTGATGGACACCCTTATGCTTGAACATGGTTTTCATTATGGAGAATCCGTGACTAGCAGAGAAGTCCAATATCAAAACACCACTCGGATTCAGATCGCGGAGGCCATTCCTCCCGATCACGCCTTTCCAGGTGTCACTGTCGTTTCCCACGTGGGCGTTGAAGTCCCCCAGCCGAGTGTGAAGTGGCTGGGATGAAGATCAGCTCCTCCAAGTCAGAGGCCATGGTACTCGACCGGAAAAGGTGGCTTGTCCTCTTCAGGTTGGAGGGGAGTTCCTAGCTCAAGTGGAAGAGTTCAAGTATCTCGGGGTCTTGTTCACGAGTGAGGGAAGAATGGAGCGGGAGATCGACAGACGGATCGGTGCGGCTGCCGCAGTAATGGGGGCACTGTGCTGGTCGGTTGTGGTGAAGAGAGAGCTGAGCCGAAAAGCGAAGCTCTCGATTTACCGGTCGGTCTACGTTCCTACCCTCACCTATGGTCATGAACTTTGGGTCATGACCGAAAGAACGAGATCCCGGATACAAGCGGCTGAAATGAGCTTCCTCCGTAGGGTGGCCGGGCACTCCCTTAGAGATAGCGTGAGGAGCTCGGCCATTCGGGAGGGGCTCGGAGTAGAGCCGCTGCTCCTCCACATCGAGAGGAGCCAGTTGAGGTGGCTCGGTCATCTATACCGGATGCCTCCTGGACGCCTTCCTCGGGAGGTGTTCCAGGCACGTCCCACCGGGAGGAGGCCCAGGGGACGGCCCAGGACACGCTGGAGGGACTATGTCTCTCGGCTGGCCTGGGAACGCCGTGGGCTCCCCCCGGAGGAGCTGGAGGAGGTGTCTGGGGAGAGGGACCTCTGGGTGTCTCTGCTGAGTCTGCTGCCCCCGCGACCCGGTCCCGGATAAAGCGGAAGACAACGAGTACGAGTACATTTCAAAGGAATTAAAACAGAAAAACCAAAGAAGATGCAAAACAAAAGATTAATTGTTTTTATTTAATAATTTCACAGGGTTCTTCCTTAAACTTGGCTGATTCCATAATTTTTTTTTCCTCCAAAGTCAATTATGTTTATTTTGATTCCATTGAATTATGTTCCCCAAAACCAAAAGCAAGGACTTTTTTTTTTATTTCACTACAGAGTAAAACAACTGCCTGAACAACTGCCAAGAACACGCTGCTGTATGTTTTTGTATGTCAGGGGTTGTAGGCTTGTTTATGCATCAGAATATAAAGATGGCTCTGGGTACAAACTCTGCCAAATGTTTTGAAACTATATTTCTAAATGAATTATGGATGCAAATATGATCAGCAAAATTTAACTGAACTTCTACAGCTTTAAAATTGTAGTCTAACATCACATTGACAAAAAGAAAAAATATTATATGGCTGCTCTGCGTGTTATTCTGTGTTTTTCACCCACTAGATCAAATTACCCCACCAGTAAGATTCTTTGTTCCACAACAAGAGGCTGTAAATCATACCCTAACAGTCCAATCCCTGTTAAACACACAAAATGAATCACAATTGCCAAGAAGAAATCACATTGGTTTTATGCAGCACTGTAATCCGTTTGGGATTAACACTTTCAGGCCTTAACCTTTACCCTAATACTTCCTTCATTTCTGAAAATGTACACGTCTTGAAAATTTGAATGCTCTTAGACTGTGATCCCACTTGGACATGTCCTGCAGGGTCAAATGGAATACAAACGTCTGACGCATAATCTCCCTCTCCATATTCTACAGGGAATAAATTTATGCTTCCAGCCTAAAGGAGTGTCAAGCAGGGTGGCATTTCAACCTTCACTGTGCAGTGTGCAATGGTTTAACAGTGAGTATGAGGAGAAAAATCTATTTGGTAACAGCATCATGCATGTAGAAATTTAGCTCAATTTTTACACAGCCTGCAGATTGTCTAGGATCTACATTTGGTCACATCAATAGCAACAACAAATCAGTCTTTTGAGAGGGGGGACTCTGTTGACTGCAAGCAGTAAAGGATCTTGAGCAGCCTTTATTTCCAGAGCTACACACGAGAAGCTATGAAATGTTTACCATAATGACCTTAGCTTTAGCACCATCTTCAGACTAAATCATTTTAGTGCTCTGCAGTGGATAAACCTGCTGCTCATGTCAATAACAACTTTTCTTTTTTTACCCCTAAGCTATCAATAAGAATTCAAATGTGCATTTAAAATTAAGTTGAGTTGTAACCACCTCTCCTTTTCTTTATGCAAATGTTAAGAAAAAAACAATAGATTAGGTATAATGCAAAGAAAGTGTGTGCAAAGCTACTAATGTTTAAAATTTATCAGATACAGTTTTGTTCATTCATTGTCTGTATTGTATGCACTACATTCATAGATTTCTGATTGGGTGTGATGTCAAAACAAAGTATGTTCATCTATTCAATCAGGAATCTTTTAGATGCACAAATTTACATAGAAAAATGCACTGCTTGCTAAGTTTGTTTTTATCTTCATGTGAAAAAAAACAACTATTAGGAAACATTACATTAAATGTAAAAAGGGACACATTTTATTGAAGCAGCAGGTGGCAAAACAAAATTAAAAGGTGCAGAAATCCATTGAAGTTTAGAAAAGTACATGAACAGTCAAAGATTGGCATTGGTGTGTGTGTGTGTGTGTATGTGTGTATGCAGCAGTTGTGCTTAGCTGTGCAAAGCAGAAAAATGTAAATCTAACAAGGTGAACAGAACTGATCACCAGAAGTTAACCAAAGGTTCAGAGGCCATTTACGAATGGCGAAGTCGTCAATATATTTAAGAACATCAACATAAGTGTTTTAAGTAACAACAGAAATCACACTAAAACCTCCATGGGTCAGATATTCATGTTTGTTGGTCATAAATTAGAAACATGTATGCTTGTTTACATTTTCTGACTTCTAATCCTTGGTTTACTTTGAGGATGGTTCTGAAATAATCCTCCAGGTCAGAGTACAACATGTTTTGATAAAAATCTGATTGTAGGGTGTAGATTATTTTCTATAGTTATATGAGGTAAGGTTTGTGATTTTAACGCAGTTTGAAAATTAATGATCTAGAAGAATGATCTATTGTTAGTTAGCAAATCAGTGAACCAATGGGACGGTTTGCAAACCTGTTTGAACGGTTTAGTTAACTAAAGGGAATAATTTCACCAACCTCTACTTTTTGTTTGACAACCAGCACGTACCAGGCTCTGTAGTAGTCAAAGTATACTAAAAAAATTTCAACTAAATTACATTACTCTGAAACTGATCAGCTTTCCTGTCCCTGATGAAGAAAACCATGCCCACAGCATGATGTGCACCCACCATGTTCCACTGTGGGGGTGCAATTGTCAGGGTTGACGGTCAGTGTTAGCTTACTTCTACACATAGTCTTTTACGTGTAGGTCACAAATGTTAGTTTTGGTCTTATTTGACATTTGCTGCTTGTGATAGACCGTAAAAGGACTTCTTAAGGCTTTCTTTCAACAATAGCATTATTTTTGCCCCACATGCCAGACTCTGTAGTTGTCAAAGTACACAAAAAAAACTTTCACCTAAATTAAATTACGCAGAAAATTATGAAAGGCAACATAATATAAATTCGCAAGCTAAAAAGAAAGTACAACCCCTTTGAATTATACAGTTTTACACATGTATTTTGTATCTGTTATTTTCTGCCTTCTCCAGTGATACCAATGCTTCAGACAGTTTTCCAATTTCGCCACATTGTTACTTTTAACTGTTTTCAAATCGGTGTCTTCAACAAAACGTTGACAGTGTTCGTGTAAATTGGGCTTATTTGACAATTATTATTTTGGCACCTCTTTCAAAATTAAAATGCAGGATGCTTATATTACTGGATTGATGCTGTTTCTATGACTTAACTACAGTTAAGCCCAACGTTATTCACACCCCAGGCAGATTTAGGTTTAAAGTAATCTTTTAGTTTGATCAACAAGTTTAACATTTTGGAGAGCCCCAGCCACAAAACCGAGTTGAGTCTGATAGAGAATCATAGTTATACGATTCTCTCTCAATTATAAGACATCATCTAGAGATAATATTTCATAATTAAAATCCCATAATCATGAGATGGCTAAGTCAAGTCTTAGCCATCTCATAATTATCTTTTCATCGCATTAGCGGAGAAAACCCCACCAAAAAGGGGGCTCCCTTTTTATTGCAGCGGAGTTTGTTCCTGAATTTCCATCAACTGACACCTGAGGAAGCCAATCAGCGCCGCGCCTGGTCACGTGACCCCGTTGCCACACAGATGCCAGCTCCTCAGCCAATCCGCGGCCCGAACACGCTGCTCGCACTGCGTGTGACGACGAAGCAAAACAACAACACCGTTTTCATGAAATGTTTTCCAGCCTTTAAAGGCCACGACTGTTCCTATTCACACCCGTGTCTGACTATGAGAACCCCGCAGGGATTCGAGCATTAAACAAAGCCACCGTTAAACACAGAGAGAGTCTGTGCTGCGGCTGAGCATTCATGCAGCTTTTTGTTCCCACTTTTTGTCGAGCTGAAACGCAGTGGCTGGCCAGCTTTCTGCAGTGCGATTAACCCCAATCTTTAGCTGTATGCAACTCGCCAAACCGGTTTGTTAAAACGGATAAAACATACGGCCTTGTGGATTTTTGGTAACGGTTGTGTTAAAAAAATCACACGGATAATTAAAAAAATGTCCCGAAGCCTCTTACGTTGTATCAACATTTGTGTCAAAAAAAGTGCCCTGTTACCAAGCTTTCTGCAGCCTGAGCACACATAGAGAAATAAAACCTGTCAATTCTACGAAGAAGACGAGCTTTAGTTGAGAGGTTCGCATCTGATTTCTTACAAAGTGTGTGAAAACAGCTGTGGGAGTGGAGTTGGCTAGGGTTAGGTTTTGGTGGGCCCGAGTACGCCATCATCAAAACAGACAAAGCAGGTTAGGTAAGCTCGCCTCTTTCTCTTGCCGTTACACACACAGCCTAGCGCAAACACAACGCTGCTCCTCTGTTGTGCAAGTCCCCATTAAACTGATATAATTACCGCCAAACACAGAAATGAAAGCAGATAACTCGCAAACATACAGAACTTAGCCAGGACGGAGAACAGAAATACTCACAATGTCCGTGTCGCATTTACTCACTCCTTGCAAGTGAACGCACCGTGCAATGCGACGGTCAATGAAAGCCACTTTCACACGATAACAGTCTCGTCTGGTGACTAAGTACTGCTTATCTGAGCTACCTTTTGCGGCTTGGTTGGAAAAAATAAGAATGGTAACGACGAAACGTGTAGGAGGGGATGAAGAAAGAAACAGCTGAGAGAAAATGTAAACACTGGTCACGTGGTTTTAAAATGTCGAAACAGGGAAAGCTGTTGCTCATCTATCTATCTATCTATCTATCTATCTATCTATCTATCTATCTATCTATCTATCACATGTGAAGTGTAAAAGGCATACATGGTTTTATTTATCTATCTATCTATCACATGTGAAGTGTAAAAGGCATACATGGTTTTATTTAGTTTTGTTTTACTAATATGTGGCGTGTAAATGTATTTGGTGATGTCAGAATCATGCTGTGGAGATGCTGATGTCTTTATTATCGTGGCACGTTTAACTGTTGTGTTTTTAAATGTTCGTACCCGTTGCATTTTTTTTACATTTTGTCACCTTACACTAAAAACTTCGTTGTATTTTAGTAGGATTTATATCTATTAGAAATTTGACGGTTCTAACTTATAGAGTATTCTAACTGTTACGCGAAAGGCAAGTCATGGTTTTCAACATTTTTAAACAAAAAAGAAATCGTGTGCACTTGTCTTCTTTCTCTGTCTCCCTGACCATAGAATCTTGTTTTGCTGCAATCTGCTGCTACAAATCCTTTGGGGAAAATGTTACCCATTCTTTTTTGCAACATTGCTCAAGCTCAGCCAGATTGGATGGAGAACAGCAGGTTTCATGTCTTGTCACTAATTCTAAATTGGATTTAGGTCTAGAGTTTGAGCTGCTCCTCTGTTGTGCAAGTCCCCATTAAACTGATATAATTACCGCCAAACACAGAAATGAAAGCAGATAACTCGCAAACATACAGAACTTAGCCAGGAAGGAGAACAGAAATACTCACAATGTCCGTGTCGCATTTACTCACTCCTTGCAAGTGAACGCACCGTGCAATGCGACGGTCAATGAAAGCCACTTTCACACGATAACAGCCTCGTCTGGTGACTAAGTACTGCTTATCTGAGCTAACTTTTGCGGCTTGGTTGGAAAAAAATAAGAATGGTGACGACGAAACGTGTAGGAGGGGATGAAGAAAGAAACAGCTGAGAGAAAATGTAAACACTGGTCACGTGGTTTAAAAATGTCGAAACAGGGAAAGCTGTTGCTCATCTATCTATCTATCTATCTATCTATCTATCTATCTATCTGTCTATCTATCTATCTATCTATCTATCTATCTATCTATCTTGTTTTGCTGCAATCCGCTGCTACAAATCCTTCGGGGAAAATTTTACCCATTCTTTTTTGCAACATTGCTCAAGCTCAGCCAGATTGGATGGAGAATAGCAGGTTTCATGTCTTGTCACTAATTCTAAGTTGGATTTAGGTCTAGAGTTTGACTTGGCCATTCTAACACAAGAATATGCTTTGATTCCAACGGCTGTAATTTTAGGGTCGTTGTCCTGCTGGAAGGTGAACCTCATTCCCAGTCTCATCTTTTGCACCCTATAACAGGTTTTCTTTAAGTCATGCTTAAAAGTTCACCTCCATTCATTCTCCTCCCTACAGAAGAAAACCATGCCCACAGCATGACCCACCATGTTCCACTGTGGGGGTGTAGTTGTCAGGGTTGACGGTCAGTGTTAGCTTACTTCTACACAGTCTTTTACATGTAAGTCACAAATGTTAGTTTTGGTCTTATTTGACATTTGTTTCCACAGGTTTAACGTGTCCTTTGCTTGTGATAGTTTGTAGAAGGACTTCTTATGGCTTTCTTTCAACAATAGCATTATTCTTGCCCCTCTTCCTTAATGGTGAGATTTGTTAAATGCACGTCAAATATCTGTCCTGTCAACATGTTCTCCGTCCTGAGCTGAGGATTTCTACAGCTCCTCCAGAGACAACATAGCCCTCTTGGCTGCTTCTCTGATTAATACGTTCCTTGCCTGGCCTGTCAGCTTAGGCGAAGACCCATGTCTTGGTAGGTTTCCAGTTGAGCTATACTCTCAGTGCTCCGTGAGATGATCAGTACTTGGGATCCTGTTTTATAACCTGACACTGCTTTAAACTCCACACAATTTTTATTTTTTATTTTTGTGGCAATAGTGGTCTTTATTTTGTAAGTTGACCATCAGGAGATTGGGTGGAGAGAGTGAGGGAAGGCATGCAGCAAAAGTCAGTGGACTGGGACTCGGACCCGTGACGGCTGGGTACATTGGTTGCACGATTTACCCCTGCACCACCTGGCCAAACTCCACACAATTTTACCTCTGACCTGTTCGGTTGTATTTTATTTGTTAGTATCATATTAAAGGGGGCTGAATATGTCTTGTTTGTTGTTCTGTTGGAAGGTAAATCCTCCGCCCCAGTCTTTTCCAGCCTAAAACAGATTTTCTTCCAGAATTGCCCGACATTTAGCTCTACCCATCTTTCCCTCAAGTCTTATCATTTTTCCTTCCCTGCTGATAAAAAGCATGCCCACAGCATGATGCTGCCACCACAAAATGCAATTGCAAATACATGGCATATTTAAAATTTGTATCATTTTCCTTTCACTTTACAATTATCTGCTTGTTTGTGTTGATCTATCACGTAAAATCCATATAAAAATGAAGCTAGTTGTTATTTGACTAAATGCAAAAACATTTATTGGGTATGAATACTTTAGGAAGTATTCTAAGTGTTGAAAAATATATCCATTAATGTGACCTCTTTGTTACATCTCTGTTTTTTTCGCCCATGAACACAGGAGGTTGTAAAATTACATCCACACTTCCTCCAAAGTTTCTGTTCACATGTGCACTACGCAGCAGGAGCTTTCCCACTGAAGATGTGTCCTCACATCTGGTAATGCTCCAGTGTGGGGTCTGTTTAGAGTACACGAGGGGAAGGATATGATACAAATCTACACTGTGAAAAACGTTTTTGTTGTGCACCGCACACAAGTATCTGATGAAGCCCTCCTAAACCATCACTGTTTCTGTGCCATCTAAAGAGCTGTTCATTATTCAGCCCTTCGACAAGAGACTTTAAAAATAAAAAGGTTGTAGAAAGTGTCGTGCACCTTCTAACCTCACACAGTTCACATAATGAGAGGCCTAAATTTAGCTGTGGAGGAGTGGGACTAGATGATCAACTGGCTTAATGTGAAGGAAGCTGTGGTCATTACGTGTGCTTTGGCTCTGAACTGGTCAGCTTAGACTAAACATAATTTTTCCTCTGGACTTTCTTGTGTGTGAGGCAGCATGTGACCTTTTCATTGTATTAGTACCTTTGAAAGACTTCTCTTGAGTGTGAAGAAATTAGTAACTGAACTACATTTTTTTTCTACATCTCTTTCAGATATTCTTTTTATATTTACACAAACAGCTATTTTTCTGTGAGTAGTTTTCTTCCTGTAAAACAAAGAAATTTATTTACTTCCTCCCCCGGTGGTTTAATTGCAAAGCAGAGGTGCTGAGATCCATTTGCGTGATCCAAAACTATTAATTCAAAATACACCGTGACGCACATTTGAGTGTCTCTCATAACTGAATAGCTGCTCATCCAGGATCATTAGTAATGTCACTCACTGCCACTCTCAGAGACCCAGAATCGAACAAAATCAACACCTCTATACAAATCGGTTTGTTTTTAGCGTTATAATTAGAGTCTCATGAGAGCTGAAGTGAGGGATGGAGAGAAGAGATTAGAGACGCAGTGGCCCTCACATTGACACCTCCTTTAAATCACACTCACTCTAATCTAATAAAACTCTAACCAATATTTATATCATAATGAATGTACAGTTAGCCTGACCAAAAGAAAAAAAGTAGCAGGGTCCAACAAATTACAATATTTAAAGGTTATTGCTCACACTCTACCGATGATCCACATGGCCCTGTCTTTCAGTGTTTAACCCTTTCTCTCTCCTAGACATAGCTACTGACTGAACTTTACTATAACTAACTATGTGTTCTCTTCAGACTCTAAACTTGAAAACTGGCTCAGAGTTTATCTGTTCCTTCTTTCTAGATGAAACGACTAAAGGAGCTACATCCATTAACATTTACCTTTTCCTTCCCATAGAAAGTACTCCTGGTTCAGTGCTTCTTTGTTCTGTTTGTGTCTCTGCTCTGTTCTCTCTAACCCCCAGTCGGTCGTGGCAGATGGCCGCTCACACTGAGCCTGGTTCTGCTAGAGGTTTCTTCCCGTTAAAAGGGAGTTTTTCCTCTCCACTGTCGCTACATGCATGCTCAGTATGAGGGATTGTTGCAAAGTCAACGCCAGTGACTGTCCACTGTCTCTACATGCTCATCCGGGAGGAGGGAATGCTGCAAGTCACTGACTGGATGCAATCTGCTGGGTTTCCTTAGATAGAAAAACTTTTTATCCAATTTGAATAAATAACAGAATCTGACTGCACTGTTCAATGGTTAGGATTAATTGGAATGTATGTACCTGACTTTTGTGAAGTGCCTTGAGACGACGTGTTGTGAATTGGCGCTATATAAATAAACTGAATTGAATTGAATTGCGACAGTCTCGATGATGTGGGAGCTGGGCCACTGCATTTAGTCTTCTCCAGCACATCACAAAGAAAATCTAGCTGAAGTTCTGCAGTCAATCCATGTGTGAGTCCTTAAGAATCTTCTATGGCATTTTACAGAGGATGCAACAGGTTAGGTATTAACTAAAGCTACTTACATTACATTGTAGTACTCTCAGATTACTTCCAGTGGGTACCCTTTATCCTTTCTGGTTTTTATGCTTAGATTAGATTAAATACAGAAGTGTGAATGTAGCCATCAAGCTTTAAGCACTCTGCCATTAGCCCCAGTCTGCTGCAGCGAAAAGCACAGAATGAGTATTACAGGAAGAGTGACTGATGTGACCTACCAGGAAGTGGCTTTGTGCAGAATGTGTCTTATTTTTAAATCTTCCAACATGCATTCATCCTTGATTTTTGCTCATTTGTGTGCTTCCTCCAGTGATATAACTCAACATATAAATATTTAAGAACAAATGTTGACTGACATTCTGGTTTACAAATTTGTGTCATAAATTTCCTCTGGGTTTGAGGCTGCCAATCAGGGGTTGGCCTAACATCATCTGGCTTTTCCTAACAATAACTGAGAGCCAGCTTTTGTTCCCACAAGGTAACTGATGTCTGATTTTAGTCAGGGCTCAGATCTTATTGTTTGCTAAGATTTCTGATTGGTGATCATTTTTTTATTTTCAATTCAAAAATGTAAAACAATTCGGAAGGAAAAAGTTCTAAAAAAGTCATCTTTAACTATATGCATTCAGTCAATTAGTTCATCTTCTATTCTGTTAACTACTTTGCAGTCAACACTTGTCATATTTAATGCTCAATTGTTTTACATTTTATCACATTACCATTACAAAATTTACTTCATTTTGGTTTTAAACATTTTAATTTGACGTGATACACCATCATAATTTCTTTAATGATAAACACAAATCTGAAAAGGTGGGTTGCGCATGTATTCAGCCGTGTTTACTCTGAAAAACCTAAATAAAATCCAGTACAAGCAACTGCCTTCCACCATCATCATCTTGGTAAACAGAGTCTACCCGTGAGTAATTTAGTCTCAGCATAAATCCAGCTGCTCTATTAAAACCTTAGCGTTTAGTTATAAAACATTAGCGAGCTAACAGCATTATGAAGACCAAGGAACATGACAGGACACGATTTAGGTTGTAGACAAGTTGTCTGGTTAGGGTATAGAACAATATCCAAAGCTTTGAACATCTCAAAGACATGACTGTCCACATTAGCTGCCAGGCTGAGCAGGGAGAGCTTTAATCACAGCAGTAGCCAAGAGACACATGGGAACACTGGGGGAGCAGCACAGTTGAAAAGCTCAGGTGGGAGTATCTGCTGGCTGGTGTTGACAAGTGTCAGTCAGGCACTTTGTGATATTTGTGGAAAAGAGACAAGTATAAAGCCATTGTTTAAAGAAAGCTTAAAGAAGTCTCATTTGCAGCTTGCCACAAGTCATGTAGGGGGCACAGCAAACATGGGTTGGATGAGTTCAGGATTTAACTATTCCATCAACATATTTATCTGAAACATCTTGTTGTTTGATGCACTTTGTTTTTAGTTTAGTAAAAGATAAATCAGGGACATATGCGTTGACACATAAATGTTAAAAATCTGGTCAAAACTATCTCTGTCAAGGAACCTGCAGCACATAATTTATGTTTAATGGTCAAGAGTTATTTTACTGGTAATATTTTAATTATAACATAGATTACACAAATAGTCCTGGGAAAGAAAACTAGAATCAGATATACATGTAAAAAAATGTAAATAGGTAGAAGGCACTGAAAACCTAATTTGGTCATTTCAAGAGGATAGGATATACTGTATTTTCTACACCACTGAGCTGACATGCTGTTGAAAAGGTCCGTTTTTTTACTCGTTGGTTGAATAAAATAAACCGATTTGGTCTCAAACTTTGATCTTAATTAGCATCTCAGGAGCTCCTTGGACATCCTTTTTTGTCATAAATGTTGCCACAAAAGCTGTTGAACGAGAGCTGTCAGCATCACACTCCCCTGACCCAACTACCTGCTCTGGATGTAAGATGTCAGACTTACCACTAGGTGCCAGTGTTACCCCATGCAAATGTAGCCCATCTGCCTTCACTGTTCCTGTTTGATTAAAGGCCCACAAAAAAAGCATAAAAAAAAAACACAAAACCGTTTGAAAAGTTTATTTCTACCATACACAAACTGTACAACACAGCGCATATCTGTTTATTATGAAATAGTAAAAGTAATAGGAAGTTTCCATTTTACAAACTACCCCAACTGAAAAAAAATAAAATTAAAATTACATTTTAATGTAAAAGAAAAAAATACAGTACAATTTCATACTAATATCGTTCCACAAAAAGAGCATTTTCACATTACAAAACATCAAATACTAAAAGGGAGAAGAAAAAAATAAATATTATTCACAAAACTTCCTGAGCAAACAACGCGTGGTTTAGGAATTAACAATAACTTATAAAGGATTAAGTTTAAGAAACATAATTGGGTTTTTAAACATTAAAATTTCTGAGTATTTGGATAAAATAGGGTCTCAATTTTCTGCGGTTTGGCTCCTTTGCTGTTAGAATGTTTGATTCTAAAACCTTCAAGGCTACATTGGGTTAAAAATTAAATACATATTGCTCAAATGAATATTATGCAGATCCAACCCTTGGATTAAACCTATTTCAAACTGAGGGAGTGAAAGGTCTGGTTATGTAAAGTAAATACAATGACCCCTTTCCTTCTATTCGTTGAACTAATGGAAACGCTCTAAATATTTATACAAAAGTGCAATTGATTCAAAGGAACGACTGATTGGCTTTTAACTACTGTTTATCTGTGATGAGCGACTGAAACTGAACTGCCAGTTGTAGCGGCTCTGCTTTCAAACAGCTGTCATTCAAATCTACCAACCGGATATTAAAACTTTGATAGTTGTTGAAATGCTTAAAACAGAAGCAGATTTTATCTTGTGTCCCCTATCCATACTATAAAAAAAAAAAAAAAGAAAAACAAATTTCAGTCTCAGTCATATTTTAAGAACCTGACTCAAGAGATTACAGCTACTGAAACACCGGTATTCAAACAGTCATCAGGAACTTGTCCTCCTATGAAAATAATTGTACTGTAGAATAAATTAGACACCATCCACGTAATACTGTCCTACCACAAAACATAGTACTTGTATATTTTCATGGATTCATATACATTTAGGCACATACTATATGCACACTTCACGGTGTGTGCACAGAAGGCAGTTTAATATCTATAATTCTGTTTGAAAAAAAAGAAAGACATTGTGACAAAGTGAATTTTTGATATTTTTTTCTTTTTAGGTGCGCTCCTTTTGTGGCATAAACTCACATTCGCTTCCCTAAATGATGCTGCATTCTCACTCCTTCACCTTGAGTATAAAAAGGTACAGTACTCTTGCATTGCATTTATTTTTATTATTATCATCATTTTTTAAATCTCACTTTGTCTAATACATTCAGTTCCCAATAACAAAAGTGAAAGCAATGCCTAAAACTGGTGATACTTAGTTTTGGTAGCTTTTTTTTTCTTTGAAGGGAGATTAAACTCATGAACTAAGAAGAGTAATAATAGACTAGCTTTTTCAACACTAGATGGCGAAAGTATGCCATTAAAAACTGGAATGTGCTTCTGTGAAATTTACAATGTGCAGAAAAACCAACAGATTTCTCAAATAGTAAGCATTTACAGTTCAAGAAATAAATAAAATCTGAGGAAATAAATACACTGAGGAAGAAATATAGTAATAAATAGCAATAATATAAGAATGACATGAACACGTACAGATTAAAATCAAGCAAACCATAGAAAATAATTAAGTGCAAGAAGAGGGTAAAAATAAAATAATAATAAAAAAAAAATCTCACCAGGATACATGTAGAAACAGTAAGAGCATTACAAATCTGGCTGGTAATTTTCTCAGTGCAGCTTGTTTAACAGGGAAATGCCGAACACATTTCCGAGTTGAGCCAGCACTCTTTAGTGAAATAGAGCTGTCTAGTGCCATTATCCCAAGTCAAAGGGACCTCTTGGTAGCTCTGCAGCTTAAACGTGGATGCTCTTAATAGCCTGTTTGATATTATCCAAGAGGGCCTTGCACTCCGGGGAGTATTCATGCTCCGAGTTGTTGTACATATCAGTTAATGTGTTCACATAGGCTTCAAAATTATGCTCGCTGATGGGTCCC
This sequence comes from Crenichthys baileyi, assembly GCA_036173005.1. Lineage (NCBI taxonomy): Eukaryota > Metazoa > Chordata > Actinopteri > Cyprinodontiformes > Goodeidae > Crenichthys > Crenichthys baileyi. The sequence continues at coordinate 16,079 of JAHHUM010002983.1, read as the reverse complement.
TGCAACAAAAACATGTTTGACCATTAGTAAAAACAGCCGAGTGGAAAATGGCAGTTTGAAGAAAACTAGTTTTCATTGACAGGTTCGACAGATGCAGTCTGTGGTCAAGGCTTACTGTACCATTTGAGGCAGCTGAATATCTGTCAGGCTGTTAATGAGAGCTTGGCTGAGGTGAGCTAGCTCCTTCAGAAGGCTATTATTGTGCTGTTCGATCATCTTGTTTTCCTCCTCAATTGTCTTCAGGTTACATTCCATTGACGAGATCTGCTTTCGGTTTCAAAAACGAGGAGAGGTTCATCAAATAAAGCGAGCAACAATCACCAAAAACTGTCACTTTTAAGCACACGCTTGTGGGAGTAAATACTTACCTGTGTTTGGAGTTGCATCATGTCTTCTTCTATTTTCATATTGGAGTTGTTCAGCTCCTGGATTTCATGGTCCAGATGGTGAATGTCTTCTTTGTTTTCAACACCTGCATTACAGAGGGTTACCTTCGTTATTCAAGTCACAATCGATTGATAATTTTTCACATTCAGTTTTGCATTAACTCACCACTGCTAGTTTTCAGTTTGATAGTCATCATCTCCTCCTCTGAATGCTTTTTCTTGATGCTCTGTGCGTTCAACGGGCACCCTGACAAGCTAGGTAAGCACAAAAGACAAGTTTAAGTTTGTAGAATATCACCAAAATTTACAAGTTTTACTAACCGATGAAATTTAAGTCCAATCTTTTTCTGATCAATGAACTCAACATATGTAAGCACTACTATGCTGCACTATCAACATTCGGTCTCAATGCTATTATTGAGTAAGGAACACTCAAAGTTAGATATTTTCTTTATCACTTAGTTGTTACAAAATGAACAGATGTAAAAAGTCGGGCTGCACTGATTACAACTAACCCTCCCTTTTCTTTCTTTCCATCACTGCGATATCCCCACTGTTTTCCATGTGCTTTAGCATTTCAACCACAAAAAATATACATATCTGTGAATCATATTGCAACCGAGCAGTCCTGTGTAATTACCATATTGCAAACATTGTTATTGCAGTGATGATGCAATTCGATGTATTGTGCAGCTCTAGTGGAAAGCTCTTTAAAAGGAAACTGTATTTGTTCAAGCTGTGAGAGAGACAGACAGAGCGCGAGACTTTCAACAGACATAAGGACGGTTATTTTAAGTACTACAAAGTTGCTCTATTTTACACTTTTGACCTATCAGTCTCTGTATTGTGTAACATCCTAGATGTGGAGATGTTGGCAGCCTTTGGGAAAACTTAGAATAAAAGCCCATTTATGCTCAACAAATATCCAGACGACTACAGAAGGAGTTTTCTGTTAATTTTGTGCATATTTCAGACAGTCATCAGGGACCTTGCTGATGCGTTGCCAAATGCAACAAACGGTAACTGTGGAGGCAGTGTGGTGCAGTATATCTCAAATGCCATCAGTGAAAGGAATGAAGAAGACCATGGTGAAATAGTGGAACTTCTCCATCCTCATGCTGCACGGACCACCACTGTTTACAATAATCCATTTTATGTCGCTTTCTGAGGCTGGACATTATCAAGATTTCGTTCACTGTCCCCATGTTTTCTATTGTCTGAAACGTTCCTCTGAACAGCCATAGCAACTTAATACTCATTGAAAGCACGAGGGCAGTGACACTTAGCAATGTTTTTCCTGTGCCTCAGTGTGACAGTGTGGTGTGGGAGCTGCACGGCACAGGATAAAAAGGACTTAGCACGGGTGGTGAGGACAGCACAGGGGATTGTGGGATGTCGTCTACCGGATCTAGACTCGATTTATGCTGCTCAGGTCCAGAAAAGGGCCAGACACATTGCTACAGACCACAGCCACCCTGGAAATGCACTGTTTGTCCCACTTCCATCAGAAACAAGTTAGGAACATGACATCAAAAACAAATAGACTCAGAAATAGTTTCCTTCCAAAAGCAGTGAAGCTAGTTGTCCCCTGCACACAGACAGTAAACATCCCTGCTGACAATCAAACAAACCACTAGACATCTGTATCAGCACAAGCTGCACTTTATGTAAATACTAAAGACTACACACCACATTCCATGTACATATGTTCTCTTTTTCCATAAGTGTTTTCAAATTTTACAAGTGTTTTTAAATTTTGCTAATATTTTTAATTTATATCTGTGCAAGACGTGTATTTTTGGAGCCTCAGCAAAATCTTATTATGGTGACATAATGACAATAAAGAATCTTGAATCTTGAAACAGGCTGACCTATTTAGGTGCCCAAAAGGAGCATAAATGGGCCTTCAAGGTAAAATATCTACACTCTCCAGGGAATACACATGTGGAGACTGCTGTTTTCGAAAAGCTAATCACATTAATCGCTAATTACAGTATTATGTGGTCATGCAGCAAGGCTAGAAAAAATATTTTGATTGTTGTTCCTATACCTTCATATACTATAGTTCATAAAGAGAAATCAAAATTGGCCAAATATGTTATTGGTCAAAGATTTACAACAATTGGAGACTGAGAATTGGCCACAGAATTTGGATTGGTGCCCCTCTACTGAAGGTATCATCATACATTAAGACGCAACATTGCAGCCATCAGTTTTGCTCAGATAGGAAATGGTATACTGGTGACCTTACCTTCGGTGAGTGGCAAATACATTATTAGCATGTCCGAGGCCATTGCAGCCAGGCAGGGGACAATGGGGCAGTTCTTGCTTGTTGGTCTTCCAGGCAAAGGGCAGACCGTCGATGGATGACTCTTTCTGTCTTTTAGCAGCAAGCGGACAACTGCCTGCACTGCGGTGGGATGTGTATTTCCCCGATATATGGCCCTGTCCATCACATCCAATCACGGGACACCTACAGGTCAAGAGAGGAGTATGCTGAAAAGCTGCTCACACTACTGAAAAATCTAACAAGCTTGCATTTAGCAACAGTTTTGTGCTGCCAAAAAACCAAAGCACAGAACAGCTTTACTGTTAAACTACAAAAAAACAATATTAAAAAAAATCACTTTCAATAACTAGACCGGAAGATTTTTTTACCATTACCTTGATTAATCCATCCAAATGCTGATTAAAAATAAAGTCAAAAAACTCGAGATGGACTGAAATAATCACATTAGCTGTAATTTGTTAATCCACTAAAACTTGGGTTGGAATTAGCGCTCTGCTCGGGTTAGTGTGTACATTTTGTGGTAAGTAATATTTGTGTTTGGGGGAAAAAAAAAAAACATCAGCACAACTCGTGCTGAATGTCATTAAGAGTTTGTCAGTTGCATTTCCAGGCCTGTTTTCTGCAGGTCAGTAATGGAGTGACATGAATTACAGATAATTGTCATGTTCCCCCCTCATGCGAAAGAATGTAATTTGGAGGTGGCTAACCCATTCCCTTATTGATAAAGGTGAAAGGTCGCCTGAGATGATCCAAATGGCACGCACGTTGTGGAGTGCTGCCTGCAAAAAGCCTGTTTCAGCATTTTGTCACTACACAGCACGGCCACACTTATAGAACAAAACAACATTGGTCCCCATTACTTACATCCACCACAGGTAGGTAGCTTGATGCAAGGCACCCAGACAATGGAGGCATGCCATATGGCTCACTATTTACAATAATCTAGGGACATTTGTTACCCTCCCCCCTTTCTCTCTCTTTCTCTCCTAGTGAGATCTACTCCAGTATAATTCCTAAGCTCATGGCCTTGCATTAGTAATTAAAAAAGAATAAATCAGAGTCCAGATGTATAAGTAAACAGGGGCTCATATATCTGACTTTGGATTTAAACAATTACATTGCTCTTTTTTTCCAATAACAATTTCAGTGATTAGAGCAAATGAGTGTCATGCCGTTATCAGTTCGACATTTTCTTAATGTAATATAATTATAAAGAAAGCACTCTGCGAAAAGTGATAAGCCAGATATCCCATTCAGAAAATAGGACCAACACAAAACCCTAGGGAAGATAAAATCCTACAAAAACATGCTGCTAATCCCTCCAGAAAATAATTCACTAATGTTGGGGACAACCGAAGTATGATTTCCTTTGTTTAACTCCATGGCCTGCAGGTATATATCGCACAAAAGAGTGACGCCAGTTTCGCTCTGTTGTCTTGTTTTATTTTTACACTGACATGATGGCAGGATGAGGACGTTAGAAAAAAATCTTACTTCATCTCCTGCTCCTCTTTTTCATCCTTGTTTGGTGTGAGCTTCAAACCTCCTTTTCTGGCACGTGGGCACCCTGACAAGCTGAAAACAGTTGGAGAAGGTGAAATAACACCAAGCTACTAAAAAGTTCTGCTACAAACCAAAAACGGACAGAATGCATGATAGATAGATAGATAGATAGATAGATAGATAGATAGATAGATAGATAGATAGATAGATAGATAGATAGATAGATAGATAGATAGATAGATAGATAGATAGATAGATAGATAGATAGATAGATAGATAGATAGATAGATAGCTAATTTAAAATTTAAAATTTAAAAACAAGAATTCAAAAAGTGCAGCATGTTTGCTGTATAAAGTGCGATTTTCACCATCTGTTTGAATGTTATGATTCTGACAAATATATTTCTTGCTCAGTGGTGATGATGGGTTTTTTTTTCTCGCTCTCTCTCTCCCTACCTTCTGTGCGAAGCATAGTTCCCAGTCACATGTCCAGATCCATCACAGCCAGGTGTTGGGCACCTGCAGGTTGAGAGACACAGACACCAGGTGCTTTTTACAACATAAAGTGGATCCATGCTAATATGCAGGAAAACAGCACAAATAGCTAAACGAGTTCATGTTGAGGACATGGAAATCTTGCATAGTGTGTAATGGGAATGAAAGGGATAAACAGATCGGATAGGGGGGAAAGAAGAGGAGCACAGAGGGGAAACGAGATCAAGCTGCGTAGTTTCATGTGAAAAATAACTGTTTTTAAAACACATACTTTAGTTCCTGAGAGTTGGCTGCCATCAGTGATTTGAGAGTTTTGTCAGCCAGGGGACATCCAGACACACTGGAGAGGATAAAGAGCTAAGAGTCACTTTAATTCATGCTTTGATCACTGTGGGATTAAATCATCCCAATACATAGATAATACAATGTTATTTGAATATACAACTTCCTCCTCAGGAAAAGAAAGCCTTTTCATGAAACTGTCATTTCATATTATGAACTGTACAAGCTACAGTTTGTGACGACTTTTAACAATAAGCACTGTTTCCCTTGTCTGCATAACGTTGAGCTGCTGCTAATGAGACTGAAATTAATTGAGGTACCTCCGATGCGATGCATAATTCCCCGTCACATGGCCACTGCCGTCACAGCCTGGGGTCGGACAGCTGCACGGGGAACACAAAGCATTTAATATACAGATTACTCCACTTCCCACAGACTTTGCCAAGCTGCGACTGAATCTTTTATTTGACACTGAGAGCCTTTTCATTGACGTTAAAGAGAAACAAGAGTTAGTACAGCGAGAAGTTTAGTAGGTGTTTCTGATTACAGTGCATAGGATTCAGTGTGATAACGTCTCTGAGTGTCGTTCAGGAGCTCTCAGGGGAAGTGGTCTGTGCAAAAACTACAGGGTCCTACTTCTCTGGTGGGAAGACCCAGTAGAGTAGAGCATGCACTCTAACTACGAGAGTCAAGAGTTGTGCGAAGCTTTTATGGGACATACAGGGAGAAAACTCACTTTCAAACAGACACAATTCTTCTCCACATGAACCTGCAGACATATCAGTTACAGTCACATGTGACACAGTGAGTTTCATTTGACCCACTTAAATCAATCTGCTCTAGGGTTCGGAGTTACACTTTTTGTACCATTAATACTGACCATCTGCCGACTAAAAGAGAAGATCAGCTTACACATATCTGACTGAATAAAGATGCTGCAAGATGTTTCAGCATTTAACCCTGCATAGCCTACCTCAAAAGCTCCTTCTTTGAATCTCGTAACAGCAGCTTGGCTTTGGGGCTCAACATACTGCCGTCCCCTGGATAGTGCTGGTCCTCCAAGGACACCTGATCGTAATCCTCCTGCTGGGAAAGACAAAACAACAGCATGGTTAAAGACTCTCTCTTTATTGACCTAAAAGTGAATAATTAAGAAAATCCCAGTGTTATACTCTTAAAACATTTGATAAAGGTCAGAGTGCAGCACAAAGAGATTAGGCCTGTGGAAACTCAGGATGTAAACCATACACCCATTTAAATTAATCCAAAAGTGTTTATAATGCAAAGCCATGAGGTACGGATGTATGTACTTAAAATCCGATAACTCACACCATCAACAAATACATCTTGTCTTTGAAACAAAAGAAGCAATATTATGGTTCAATTAGACCCCCTGCACAACAGCGTGAAGCACAGATCAACTCTGCTCTCAGTTTGATTAGGTTTAATATATTTAGATATATTTTACATTAACAGAAGCGCTGTTGCAATGTCTTTAAAAATGTCTCTATAAATGTTCTCAAAGGCTCTCTTTGTCAGTTGGATCATGACACTAAAACTGAGGAGAAAGGTGATTTATTCTCTGTTTTAGCAGCACTGTGGGCAATTTTGAAAATTGCACACATTTCTACTTTTTAGAAATTTTAGACTAATTCTTAAATTGTTTTGATTTTTTTATTTGTTTGTTGTAAAAATGTTAAAACATTCCTATCATTTTTAAAAAGTACAAACTTAGATATTCCTACTCTACTAAAATTGAACTTGGAAAAAAATGGAAACTAAGAAAGTCCTACTTCATTAAAGGTATTTCTCCTATTATTATTTCTGTTTTTGTGAAATAAATAACAATTTAAGTCATTTCATTTTATATTGCTAAAGCAGAAATGCATTTTATATAAAGATATCTTGCTAAACAAATAAGTGAAGCAGTTAAACTCTCACTATCTCATCAAGTCTGTAACATAAACTGTAACATAAGGCATTTTAGTAACGTCCAGACAGATAAAAACAAATGTGTGGACAGATTTATTTACTTTACTTACTTAAAATAATCTCAAAAAAAAGTTTGGTTGTTTATCAAAGTTTCTAAATATGTTTTTAAAGGAAATTGTTTAAGAAATCTATTAAATGTATAACTAAATTAAAATATTAAACACAACATTTAAAAAAGCTCAGTATGAATATTCACAAAATTGTGTTACCAAAGCTTTAAACTGTTTTGACTTTAAATGTTTAGAATGTTTGTTTGCACTTTTTATATTAAAACATTTTGTATTTGGACCATCTGGGCTCTAAATCGTCAAATGTTTAGACTGACAGGTAAACCATTGAATTAATACCTGTTTTTAATTCCTCTGACTGAATAAAAGCTGTAAGACAATATTCATGTTATTTCAGCCTCATAAATTGCTTAACTTTTATTCTATGAAATATATAATTTGGTAATAAATCATCACACTGCTGCTTGTAGTTAAATTTAACTGCCATTACAAATGATGAATTTGAACTAAAAATATTTATCTAATAAGTAAATGAAGCTGTTTAATTTCACTGTGTTTGATAGAAAAATAAATTTAAACTCTTTGAGAAATGTTAGGCAGGTAAAGCTAATCGAGTATGAAACAAATGTGTTAGATCCGTACTTACTCAGAAATAGCTCAAGTACAACTTTATTTTGCTTTTGATGGAAATGTTTAGAATTTTTTATTTGCGGCAAAATGAAAAATGGAAAAAAAAAAGATTTAAAATTTTGATTAACAATGATTTACCATAAAACAGAAAACAAACTTTGTTTACACTTTGTACGTAGAAAATGCATTCTCTTCCTGGTATATTTAAACTTCAGGCCTAAACAGTTTCACTGTAATCTGTGCATGTTTTTCAGTCACAAGCAGCTTTTACCTCTTTGTCCTGTAGAACATGTGCTTTGCTGAAGTTGGCAGAGATGGAGTTCTCCCAGGTTTCTCTGTCACACAGCGGCTGGTAGAAGGTGGGGCCAATGAGCAAACTCCCGCCTTTCGCCATGACGGACTCGGGAGGAGGCAGCAATTCATCCGAAAGTGTCTTGGCCTGGGCTTTTCCGTTCTCCTTGCACTTTTTCATGCTCAGGTCCAAGGTCCCGTTTTCATCCACCTCAATGAGCATATCCTAACAAAATAAGAAACAAAGAATCCAACATATTAAAGTTCACACATGTGACAACATGCCGTACATTACACTTTTGTTTGTGCTGCTCGTATTAAAATTTAGGGGAAAAAGAATCGAAATAAGAAGTTTTTTCTAATTACAATAAGCCAGCAGTCATGCTGTAAAAACTTTCACCCACTTCTCTGTAAACACGAATAAAGTGACTTGAAACGCAGAGCAAACAATGTATTGAAATAATTCATACAGCGGTTATCTCACACCAGGCAAAATACCAAACTAAGCCAGCATTAATGCTGCTGAACACAAGAAAAATAATCACTGGTGTGTAGTTTTTTTGGTGACAGCTGTGTCAACCGTTTTCTAGGACACACAACCAAGATGGCAGCTGGGAGTCAGGGTGTGTGTGTGTGTGCGTGCATGTGTGTGTGTGTTGCTTGTTGGTTTTAGGTCATCATTATTAAAGCAAAAATTAAAAAGCTTAATGTGGCATAAGTTTCCCCTGCTGACAGATGTGTTTTTCGTTTGTGTTTTGGGGGTTTTTGTGCTGAAATGTACTGGCATGATGACTTATGGCTGTTTTGGGGTATTAAAAGTTGGACCTCATTAGGAGCTAAAATCCTTTTTCCATAAATGAAACCAATTACTCAATCATATGTTTCATTAAAACCTATCTATGGTTATGGGATCACTTATTAATGGTAGTTTGATTAATTAAAAGGATCATTTTCGTAAATGTGACTGTCCAGTTTAATTATCCCGAAATGAAAACTTAAAATGCTTTTATTGATTTATTGGGATTTAATGTCAGCGGAAATCTAAAGCAAAAACATTTGATTTTCTTTGTCTTGTGTTTTATTAATTATAACTGCAGTTTAACACTTTTCCTTGTTTTTCAGATTTCTTTTCGGTATATTTCAAAGTGTAATATATTTACATATGCATATAAGTTAAAGCATCCAGCGACATATAACACTCTAAATATGGCCCCCTCTTTTTCAGACACGAAAGCTGTTCTTCATTTTGTGTGTCTGTCCAAGACAACTAAGCTGTAAACGAGAACAGATGATTAACTTGCTAACACTGTTTTATTCATTCAGTGGGCTGGTACCTGGTACAGGGCCACATTCTCAGCTCAACAAGCTGGGAGACAAGGATCTGTGCTGTGTAGGTGTGGAAACCTTGAATCATCTACAGTACACAGTGCATGTATGTAACCCACAGAATGTGATTAATATTAATCATGACGTGAGTTGGGGAGAAGTTGAACACAATGCCATGTTGGACATTCGCCGCAAGCAGAAGACATTTTGATCTGCACACATTTTCCTGCAAAGAGTTTGGATTTGGTGTGAATTAAACTTTTGATATGTTAACTCCTTTGGCTTATTGGCTTAATCCGTTTGAAGGCTTCTAAAGACGATCTGGTGTAGAGACACAGCCTATCTTGGATCATATAACTAAGCAAAATATCCTCTGCCATCTGCACTGGGCAAGATGCATCTTCAGACAACAGTTCAAGGGTTTTACATGCCAGCTGATGTCAAAACAAAATACAATGCCACATGTTTCACCAGAAAAAGATAAGTAGTTGAGACTGGAAAAGCCGGCAGATTTTATTTCTTCCTCTGATGTGGTGCATTGGTGGTTCATGCATGAAGGACGCCCTGGGAGAGACATTCCTTTTGCACCCAACCGTAAGGCAAGAGACTATTTAAATGTTTTTTTTTTTATTTTGAGAAAATTACGTTTCTCCATGAGTTTGAAAAACCTAATACAAATTGAATAATCTGTGATCAGGCCAGAATAATCCACTTCACATTTGACCAGTCTAGGTGTTTTAGATTGCAAAGTAAAGATGAATAGATTCTGTCTACATTCTTTAACTAAAAACTTTGAAATGGCCCTTTATGTAGTATTGATTATGAATCTTCAACAAGATACCAACTTCAGCGTCATAAGTTTGGCGCAGTGTGTGGCAATATTTTCATATACTGCTTACACTATGTACAACCCAGTTGTGTACCCACTCAACTTTGACTGGACATACCTATAAGCAACAGAAAACTTTTCTTTTCTTATTTGCTATTTTTTGGAATGCACAAGCTGCCCCCTGAGACAGTGGCCCCCTTAGTGAAGAGCCATGTGAAAAATCGCGACTGTATGGGGAAAAACCTTGTTTGTGCCAAATTCTCTTTCGTTTCGCTATCGTTTTAGTCACAACTCAGAGTTCCTTTTAAAGGATCACATTTAAGACCTTTCAAATGCTCTAATTTCATTACCTTGGTGGAGGTTGCTAAGGCCTGGCTGCTGATGGTCTCCATGCTCTTCCGGTATCGGGTGGATAGGTTAAGGATGGCGGCTGTTGCTGCTGTGGCCTGGTGAATGTCCTCTTTTTTAAATTGACTCGACGGACTGAGTTGACCAGAGACGGGCATGCGGCCACCCGAAGCCCCAAGGATGCCAGAATACTGCTGAGGTGCTAAAAGACAAACAATTAGCCTGTTGTTTAGTGACTGAGGCACAATGTGTTAAACTCAAACATCACAAATCCTTAGAAATAATTAAAATAAATCTATATGATATAAAAAAGATACACAAGATTTGCATTGCCAAAAAGTATGAAACTTACAGTCAGGGTATTGGGACATTTCTTGGTCATGATTGGTCCCCAGCAGTGGCTGTTTGCCGAAGACCTGTGCATCAAAGCTGGCATAATCAAAGCGAATTCTGCTGTACTTGTCCATTTCTTTTGTGAGGCTTGTTTGTAAGGCTGCTACTGGATGAGAAAGCCTGTAGTTCAGCTGGTTCATTTCAAACTTCTTTATCAAGCTGATTGCCCTAAAGTAGAAGAACAGAAGAGTGTGCATTATTGTATTAGAGAATTTCCAAACAAAGGTGCCTGAAAAAGTTAATAAAAAGCAGTAAAACTGTAGACATTGTGTTTAATCATTGAGGGATGCCAGTGCTTTTGTACACATGGAGCCTGGAATCTAATGTGTGTTGTAGATCCACAGTCAGGTTGCCAGACTAATTAATATAGACGAAATGGGCATCCTGCCCATGATATATCCACAGGGAACAAAGAGTTCTGCTCTTTTATCATTCCTAATAGAGAAGAACTCACAGGAGCAGCAACCGTCACTTATGTTTGCTTGGAAAGCTCAGATTTAGTCTGTGTGTTCAGCTGGGATCAGGGAATGAACATTTTTCCACTTTTTCCCAATAATGATAGTCTTTAGCAGTTTTTTTTTTCAAATGATCTCAGCTGTGTGTAAAGAACTGACTCCACTTTTAAACTGAAATGTCATTGTTTGTCTGCATGTGCTCACACTGAGAGAAGTGAAAGTCCAAAAACATGATCTGGCGCCATACCTTGGCGAACGGTCAGGGGTTTGTCTGCACTTCAGGCTCTCGTCCTGAGGTTTGGAGACTTTCACTGCGGCGGCAATGGGGCAGCCTGAGAGACTGATTTGGGGGGGGGATTAAAACACATTAGGCTAACACTGTAATTCATTGCCAAACAGGGTGCAGGGTTTCTAATGGCTTATATCTGTGGATGTACCTCCGGTGGGTGCTACGGTTGCTGTTGACATGGCCCCTTCCTGTACACCCAGGTGTAGGACACTTGAGGACGTTTTCATGCATTGCCAGGACTTCATAGACAATAAAGAACAAACAGACAGCATGAGCTCAAATACAAGATTTACAAAATAATTTAAGGAACAGTTGGGTTTCAAGATTACAATGGCTGCCGATAGTGCCTTGCAAATGTATTTACACCCCTTATCTTTTTCACATTAGGTCATGTTACAAGGACTAACTTCAATATATTTTAAAAGTATTTTAGGTGGTAGACCAGTGTGAAGCAGATGATTACTTCGAAGTGGAAGGAAAATGATACATAGTTTTTAATTTCTTTAAAAATATGTATATAAATAGAAACAAATACTTTGTAGGACAGCCTTTCACAGCAGGTCTTTTGTCCTTTTTCCCTACATGCTTTGCGCGTTAAGTGACATCTACTTTTACCCCTTTCTTCTTTGCAAAATAAAATAGTTCTGTTAGATCTGAAAACATACATTTTCAAGCCTTGCTTTAAATTCTCAACTAGATTTAAGTCTGGATGTTGACTGGGCTATTCTGATACTCCAACCTTGATCTTAAGCATTCAATTGTAGCTCTGACTGCATACTTAGGGAGTCAAGTCTTTGTTAGTCTTAACTCCAGTTTTCTTCAAGGATTAGTCTGTATTTACCTCCATCTCTCTTCCTATCAGCTCTGAAGGTGCCCTATCTATGCTGCAGCATTCCCACAGCATGATGCTGCCACCCGATGTTTCATAAACCTGATGGCAACATCATCCTGTGGGAATGCTTTTTTTCAGCAGAACAGGCACAGGCTTTTACATTATTTAGATTTTTATTTCTAAAAACTTTAAAAAATGATGAGCTATTTTCCTTTCACTTCACATGTATGCATTGCTATATGTTGCTCTTTCCAATAAAATCCCACTAAACTACAAAATGTGATATGATGTGAAAACATTCAAGATGTATTAATACTTTTGAAAGGCACTGTTCTGTATATAATGTGAATTTTGAGAACAAAGCATAGATTACTGTGCATTAACCAATATTTTAAAGAACTGGTATATTACAGCCTATAAGAAGAAAGATCTTACAGGGACAGAATGAGGAGGAAAAAGCAAAAAGCAGTTTTCTTATTGAGTAGAATGCTGTAATGTGGCTGAAATGTAAACAGCTTAGCAGAAAGAGGAGCAAAAACAAGACAGATTACATTCTTTAAACCAAATGTGTTGTTAAAGGTCGGCTCTGTATCCTTCTTAGAAAGTTCTTCTTGGTATGTATTCGCCAATTAGTTGTCTATTTATTTTTGAATTCTTGCGTGTGGAAGCCCTTTGATTTGCAAATGCAGCTTGCAGTCTAAGAGCATGTGCGTTTTTGAAAAACTTAATTACTTTTTCTGTTCCCTTTTGTAACATTACCGTTTAATGTTCAATGTTTGTTGAGTTATATTGAAATGACTTAACTATCGCCAATGTGGGGGGAAAAAGGAGAATTCAATATTCAAACATTATGAGTAAAAGAAAGAAAATCCTCTAAGTTTGTGTTTAAGTTTTTTGTTGCTCATCTTTGAATTGAACTAAACGTGTAAGCAGCTTGTCTTGTCTTTTGGGCTTGTGCTAAGGGGTTTTCAATTAATGCGGCTGATTGTAAATGGTAAAACCAGAGTTTTTTCCTGTAAGTAGAAATCCGCCCACTGAACGGCCTTGCTTTAGCGACTCACTCTCTGGGGGAACTCGGACTTTGTGAGGACATCCAGACAGACTCCTGTGATGTGGGTACAGGCCCGTTACATGACCGGTGCCATCACAGCCGGGGGTTGGACACTTTATATCCTTTTTATCAGTCCTGGGAGAGTCTACAGACACAGGAAGAGAGCAGATTTTTACAACAAATAAAAACTGAAACGTTTCTGTTTTAAATGTGAAAAACGACAAAAGTAAATTGAATCTCCGTTAAGATGTGCAATGCCCTGAATGTTTAAAACAGATAAACCAACAGATTGAAATATCATGCACGGGCAAAACCATTTTTCACTACATGCATCTATTAAGCTGTCGTTTTAGTTAAGGCTACAGTTTAACACAGAGCGTTCACTTCTTAATGCCCATCCATCGAAAGATTACATCCAGGATTACACATTTATCTGCAGTCATTTGAAGAATCAGAAGGGAAACACGAGAGGTACTTTAGGAGGATTTAAGACTTATGGTCATGGTTAAATATCCAGTTGATTCCTATCAAAATCCAATATTCTGAGTAGCACCAATTCTATATTAAAAAAATGTTCTTCTTTATATTTTAGTCTGTTTATTTATTACCTCACTTGTTGCCAAAATGTTTTTAGTCCTTAAGAGGATTTCCATCCTCTGATTTCTGCGCAACCCCCTGCATATGCTTCTTTTATTCCTTTCAAATGTTTTTGGAGCACACAATCTTCTAAATAACAGGCAGTCTATCTGATTTACGCTAGATGGAGGCTTCTGCTTTTCATTCTTGAACAATATTAGAATATTCCAGATTGTTTTCTTAATGGTAATACCTTTCCCTCCATGGTAGTTGAGCCTGCTCTCTATGTCCATCATCCTATGGTGCCTTCTCTCGCTGCTCATCTGCTCCAGTAGGAATCGGTCCATTTCTCTGTAGGCGTGGTGCAGGGCCTGCCTCTGCTCCGTCTGCAGGGCGATGGCCTGCTCCAACAGGCTCAGGTTCACTCTCCCTCTGCTCATGTCGAGGCCTCTCTCGTGGAGGCCCAGAGCCCAGCCATCGAGCCTGGGCAGCCTCTCTACCTCCGCCTCCCCCTCGCTGTCCTCCTCGGTGGGGAGCAGCCTGTATCTTAAAGCTTCAGCTTGGAAAATACTCGCTCTGCCAATTGGACTGCCCAGTTCGCACTCTTCCTTCATGTGGCTGTTCCTGCCTGAAAGGTCTTCAGAGGCTCGGGACGGGCTGCAGTTTGAGCTGTTGTCTTTGGCAGACAGAGACCGGGGCTCCCACTCAGCTTCCCTCATGTCTCCGTATGTACTCTGTGGCGATAAGGTGCCGCTCATCCTGTCTTGACTTTGGTCCTCTGCCTTATTGTTAAGGAACTCTTCATCCTCCTCCATCATTAGATGCTCAGATGTGTCCGGCTCGCACTGCGGTGAGTTGTTAGACATAACTTCAGGCCATCTGAGCAAACTGCAGGACTTTGAAGCAGCATCCAGGCAGCCATTTTTGACAGCCACCCCGTTCACAGCTTTAAAATTTCCATCTAAAACAATAGGACAATTCTCATTATTGGGTTGCATACTGAACTTGCACTGTTTTTACCTCTTGTATAATGAGAATTTTATTTCTTTAGTAATCTTTAGCAAATCCTTTAAAGGTTTTAGGTTTTCGCCTACTTCTCTAAGAATAATATCCAGAGAAAAACATGTTTTTATAAGCATCAGCAGGGATTTGTAAGAGTACATGCTGCAGGGGAATGATGATCAACAGTCATAAGGTTGCAAGATGTTCAAGCAATTCAGACATATTTTTGAAAACATACACAATATTAAGTATTGGGTCACACCACCGAATCAATGAATTCTGGTGTTACAATCACTTCCATGGCTGCAGGTGTATAAAGGTTGTTGTGGAGAAACTTGACTGGCAGAGTCCTGACCTCAACCTTCCTGGGATGAATTAGAGCAGAGGCTACAATTCTGGTTTTCTCATCTAACTATGAAGACACTCCTAAACCTTGAGGAAGATGTTTACAGAATAGTTAAAGTCGCTATCACTGGCAATGGTGAGTCCATCAACAAATTAGACCTTATAGATTAAGAATAGGATGTAATCAAAGTTCAAGTACATGTAAAAGTAGACAGACGTGCTTTTATGTAGAACAAGATTATGAAAGGATTTGCAGTGCATTGGCAGAAAACATCGTTTTTATTCTAATGTATGATCTGTGTTTTACAGTGAAAGCTGAGAAACAGCTCGTCATCTGTCAAATTTGATTTTAGGAAGAAATAACTGTTTTTTTCTAGGTGTAAAACCACAGGAAAAGTGGGGAATTTACATGTAAAAATCTTTGGAAAAGCTGCGATTAAAGATGGAAATTTGCATGAAAACTGAAAACTGAGCAGAAACAAGTGGTGTGTTTTAGTCAAAAAGGGAAGAAAAGCTCTGGTGTCATCAATTTTTTTATTCTATAAACATGACCTAATATTGCTGAAAAATTAATTTATGTGGTTTAGGTTGATAATATTTCAGTTTTTAAATACTCATCTACAGTTCATAAAACTGGTGATGCTAGGCACTTTTACACAGAAAATAAGGAACTGCCAAAATACAAAAAAATGTATTAAAAAAACTAATTATCCAATTACTTACAGTGAGTTTGAATCAAATAAAGTGTTTTATGTG